>JAFREQ010000023.1:6050000-6374955 GCA_025331565.1 Holacanthus passer | reverse complement strand
CATATTCTCCAAATGCTCCCATCTGCATTCTGAAGACATGGAAAAAGGCAGACATACACATAGCAGTGCACATAACTCGACACGCAGGTACACATGTGCGACAAAAAGGTGAAACGCTGGTTTTCTAAATGTGTCTGTTGTTTGGTGCTGAGCTCTCAAGCGGAAACAGCTGCCCGCTGCTGGTGGTAACGAGTTTGATAAGAGCAGTGAGAGTGAACCCAAACAGTCAAGTTGCAGCTGTAAATCCAAAACAATGAGCTGAAAGACACTAAAACACTGAGAGGAACTGCAGACTGCATGTATATAAAAATATTGATTGGTGGAACTAAACTTTCATGAATATATCAATTTACACAATATCAACTTAATAATTTCTGAAAGTAGAAACAAGGCTTTTACAAACTGTAAAAAATTATAAATTTATCATTTAGCAATATTGAATCAAAAGTATGATTGTCATCTTATAATTTCTGTCCTGTTGAAGTGATACAGTTTTGAGCAGATGTCTGTTTCTGCCACCTGCTGGTGTAAACCTGCTTCTGCAAAACCCTGTAAAAAAAAAAAAAAAACAACATCCCTGAAGTGTGTGTGTGTGTGTCTGTGTGTGTGTGTGTGTTATATAAACAAGACTCGGGTAAAGGTTAGGGACAGGGCAGCAAGTCTCCTGGAAATGAATCCTAATGAATAACGGGTCCTCTCAAGTATTGGAAACACAACTGTGTGTGTGGGGGGGGAATATACACTAGACTCAAGACCAGTTGATTCGGGACAGTGGTGCAATTGGGGACAAAAAGTGGTGTCCTCAATTTGGAAAACTGTGATTTTTAGGTCAACAGTTAAGGTTAGGTTAAGGTTAGGATTAGGTTTGGGTTAGGTTAAGGTCAGGTAGTCCTTCAGGTTAGTCTCCAGGAAATGAATGTAAGTCTATGTAAATTCCCCAAAAGTGACATAAGACTGTGTGTGTGTGTGTGTGTGTGTGTGTGTATGTCTGTGTGAGCATTCCACTTGCACTCTTTAAAGCACTTCTTAAACATGTTTTAAATCCAATAATGTAACAAAAGAAACATGCAGAAATAAGGAAAATAAGGGGAAAAAACAATGTGACAACAAAATGTGTGGAGAGTTCTTGATGCTTGGGGTTAATGTCTCTGTCTTCCTCCATCTGGCCAGTTCACAGAGCCAAGAGAACAACTTGTTCTTCTCCTTGTTTTTCTCTTCAGGCTGTCAGTGTCTCTCTGTAACTGTCTCTGCAGAGAAGACCTCCTCCCTGGCGTGTGCTCACTGCTCCTGCAGATGCAGCTGCAGCTGGATCAGTTCTGGGTTTTTTGCCTCTGTTGCCTCTCTTTTGGTGAGAATATTAAGTTTGTATGGACTCTCATCTCCAGGCTTTGTGTTGGCCACAAAGCTCACCGTAGGCTTGAGGTGGTTTACAATCTTTTAGTCACAGCTCTAGACGTTTATCCTGTATTTCTTTGCCTCCTTTTTCAGCAGCAAGTGAATATACCCCACCATGTCATTTTCAAATTGCATTTTCAAATATTAAATAGCAATTAAATGATGCCAACAACCCGGTCTGGAGGAAGCAGAGAGAAGGAAGTGTGAGTGTCTGAGAGTGCATGTGAAGCAAGGAGACGTGAAAAAGTTTGAGATGTGGTGGCACAAGCTGAATGAGGAAAAGAGAGTGGTTCAATGTGGAGTGAGGAGGACAGTGATGGCATCTCTCATGTAAATAAAGTGCATACAGATTGTTTACTGCCGAGTCTTTACTGGGTTATTTGTGTGTTTTCTGCACTTTTTTTTTTTTCATTTTATTTGAACATTTGCATGTGTGTTTGCGTGTAGATTACTCTACACACAGTTCTTCATGGGGAAGCCAGACACGACGTTAGCCAGCTTGGCAACTTTCGTAGGAGCAGGGATGGTGATGACACGTTTGAGGTAGCAGCGGCGCCTAGGACACAAAATCATTGACAGCATTTTAACTGCTCACTATAAATACAGCTGTCATCAGATTATAAAGTGGGGATACAATAGTGATCGGGTTAAATGTTACATGATTTCTGGGTACAGTTTTTTTTTTTTTTAAATGGACAGTATTTGTGTTTGCGTGCACACATAAAGAATACCGTACCAGTAATCAGCGTCAAAGAAGCTTTCATTGACATAGGTGTAGAACTGGCAGTTAGCATCTTCACTGCAGGTCCTCTGACATGTGTCTGCATCATCCATCAGCTCGTAGCGAATGTCAGAACCTCTGAAATCTACTCCTTTACGAGCCACCTGAACCCAGCCTGTCAGCAGAGAGGAATAGGGTTAAACATCTGCTGCTGGCTCACTGCAGAAATACTTCACTAATAATTAACTGGAGGGATGGATGGATAAACATTCATATGTCCTGAATGATTCCAGCGATTGTAACATTAGGTCACATAAGAGGTCAAAATCTAATGTAAGAGTGTTGTGTATACATGCAGTGTTAGAGGAAAATGACCGAGGTTTGGTTTATCTTTGTTTCTGAAGTGAGTAAATAATGTCGCCATTCTGTGAAAGTTGTTTTTTCATAAAAAGAAAAACAGCTTTGGCACAACGTTTTCATGGCAGAGGCTTTTATGAAATTCTATTTTTAAAAAATTTGCTCTTGAACTTTTATCTTTATGCTTTAATGCTTTAATTCTAATTATAACTACTGAGAATAAAGAGCATTCAAATGCAAACAAGACTTACAGCCATGCTAAGTCAGTCATGAAAGGTACACGTCATCCCCTTGTTGGTAAAATGACCAAAAAACATCCCCCGTGCTAACCTGCATCTTTTTCCCTTTTTCTTTATATCTAATTAGATGCAGTCTCTCTGGATACAGCATTAAGTTATCGAGTTAGTACTGAGTAAGTTAGTGAGTTACAACAAGAATAGTTCTGACAGTTTCAGTGATGATTAGAGACACTTACCATGATCCAGCTGACAGAAGCGTGCTGGTAGCCCAGATGTGACTCCGTCTTTAGCTTTAGTCACCATTTCATTTGGATTGTTCTTCAGGTTACAATTGAATTGAGTGCTGCAAAAAGGAGAAGATGAAACACTGAATAAAAGTATTTTTGGATGAAGTCGGGTGCAGATTTGAATGAAAAGGTTAAAATAATATTAACCACTTCAGAAGATTCTGTCACATAGTTGCTGGGACAATGAGCTAATATAACTCTGCACTTTCTATTTACTCATTGTCCTATTGGACAAACGTCACCTATTTTCCACTTATATAAAAAGATAAAAGAAAAGAAATATTTAAAAAATATATTGTTCCACTCTAAGAATGTTACTACCTGGAAAAAGAGAAGTAGGTACAAAGTGGATGAGCAGAGCACAACGCCTGACAGTGTTCAGGAGAGGCAGCAGGCAGCGTCTGGATGTTGCTTCCTGTGATGTCAGTGCTTGGAAACAGCTTACCCTGACATGCTGAACAAAACAATATACAATAAGAAAACATGCACAACAACCTGCATGATGTTTTCTTTAATGCTGTGACTTTTGCTGTGACTGTTTGTGTACCTGTGCTGTGCACCTGTTGAGTCATTTGCATTTTGTGGGAGAATCCAGATACTACACCGGCCTTTGCTTCTACAATGGGAGTCCTTGGTATTGTCCAGCTGAATTTAAGGTGGCACTTGTACCTAAAACAGAACATGAAATAGCATGATAGAGAAGAGAATTGTAGAGGCTATGTCATGTAGCCACGCTATTGGAGCAAAATTCTCCCTCTCATTGGTTGACTTAAACCATAGACCTGAAACCTCCGGGTACCATCACAGTTGATGTGTCCCCGTGCATCAGGAGACGAATGCGACAACTAGATATGACTGATCTGACCAGTGAAACGTCAAGGCTGGATGATGACCAGGGAGATTTGTGACAACTGGAGAAAGGAAAATCATCAATCTGATAAAACCTTTGAGGTAACAGCAAGAGGAAGTGATGACAAACACTTTAAGGTCATGTTAACAATAATTGTAAGTCTGGCTGCTGAGTGGTTAGGGGTCAAGGACAGAAGCCAGTCAGGATACTATTTATTAAGAATAACATAGCTGTGAAGATCCAGCAAATGAGGCAAGAGCTGAGGAGCAAGTCAGGAGGCAGCCGGCTTCTCTAGGGGCTTGTTTAAGAGTGTTATTGCCAAGGGTGGAAGGGCCAATGCCTTCCTGTCGAAGAGTTGCAGGCCAGTCCTTCAGCAGTGCCTTTAATCTATGTTGACTATTCACATGGCTGACTGAACAGAATATTAATACGAATTCTCTTCTCAAAAGAAAAATATTAAATGTCTTATCTATCCTAACAATCCTAACTTGTTAACCAGCATATCTACAAAGCTACAGGCTGATATGGCTAGTTTCAAAAGCTGCAACGTCAGCTGAGCCATGCACAGTATGCAACATCATGTAAAAACACCACATGTTTCTCTCCTCTCTCGGTGTTCACCGTTTGCACTGAGCATATTTCATGAACTGCTAAGGCTACAGTTTGCTCATGAAGATTTTTCTCAACTGGTGACATTACCTCTATGTGACAATTTAATTTCACATGCAGCGTAACATTGCGTGATCCAGTTTTACCTGATTCTCTCTGGTGAGAAGACCCTATTTACAAAAGTAAAGAACTGACAGGCAGGATCCTCTGTGCACACTCTCTGACACTCCTCATAGTCTGCTGTGAACAGGGTTCGGTAGTCGTCCCCAAAGAAGTCCACGTTCTCGTACATCTTAGACTGACAAAGCTCTGGCACACAGACAGACGGGCAGACAGAGAGTGAGGAGGGTGTGGCCATGCATCACTAATTAACAAATGTTTTTTCACAATGGTTTTAAATGGTTGTGAGCCTACTTGAGGCTGGGCTGCATGGTTTGAGAGAAAAGCCAGAGGTGACGCCCAGAAGTGCAGTCCGAACATTGGGTTGTCCAGAGGGAGTGGACTTGAGGTAGCAGTAGAAGTGCCTGCAGAGAGGGGCAGATGTATGTTTGTTTGGTCGGTTGGTTGGTTATTTGTTTGTTTTGTGTATGTAACATAAGACTTGAAAAATAAAGACAAAAGTTGCACAGTTGCAGCAAGACAAATAATAGGTACCCATGAACATTACGTAATAAGCTAATACAGTCATTTTTGAAGATGACACCTTTGACGTAAGGCTGTCAAACAGTTTATATTCTATCTTAATGGAGAAAAGTATACTGAATGATTTTTACATTTTCACTGTCTATCTGGCACCTTCTTCACTTCTGGTAGTTCTGGACTAAAAATCTATTACTGTCATTATTATCATTATTATTACGTGTCTATTTCTTGTTTTGTACCTGTTATCTCTGGTCCAGTCAGCCCGAACAAAGGTAAAGAAGAGACAGGAGTGGTGCTGGGTACAAAGCTGCTGACAGTGCTCAGCATCAGGAGAGTAGACAGATGTTATGTCTGTTCCCGGAAAATCCATATTCTCCAGAAGCCCTTGATTACAATCTGAAGACATGAGAAGGAAACTCATTTACATGTAAAAATACAAATGCAGACACATTAAATACATTCTACCAAATATACAGTAAGTGGCGAAAATGTGGTCACACAGTAGCCACATACAGTCCAGTAACTACAATATATAGAGTATGTATTACCTTGACTGAATGAGAGGCTGCAGATGGAGAGCAGACCCACCAACATCAAATATCTTCCCATCTTCTCAGTTTGGATGATAGCAAATAAAGATTCTCGGAGCACAAATGCCATAGAAGAGGTGGTTCTGCAGCTGCAGGTTGGCCAAAGGACTTTCTCCATCCCCAAATTTATATGTCTGATCTGTTTGCACAACCAATTGTTGACATACTCCGTGATTGGCTCGCAGTAACCCATGTACAGCTACCCTAATGCGCAACAACAAAGAACATCAAACTGAAGAGACAAATGGTATACAGGTACATCTCAAAAAATTAGAATATCATGAAAAAGTTCAATATTTTTTGTCACTCATTTCAGAGAGTGAAACCCACATATTATATAGACTCATTACACATAGAGTGAAATATTTCAAGCCTTTATTTCTTGAAATGCTGAGATAATGGCTTACAGATAATGAAAACCAAAATTCAGTGTCTCAGAAAATTAGAATATTACATAAGATCAATAAAAAAAATTATATTTTAAACAGAAATGTCAGGCTTCTGAAAAGTATGTTTATTTCTGTGCACTCAATACTTGGTTGGGCCTCCTTTTGCATGAATTACTACATCAATGTGGCGTGGCATTGAGGCGATCAGCCTGTGGCACTGCTCAGGTGTAATGGAAATCCAGCTTGCTTTGATAGCGGCCTTCATGTCATCTGCATTGTTGGGTCTGGTGTCTCTCATCTTCCTCTTGACAAAACCCCATAGGTTCTCTATGGGGTTCAGGTCAGGCGAGTTAGCCGGCCAATCAAGCACACTAACACCATGGCCATTTAACCAGCTTTCGGTACCGTTGGCAGTGTGGGCAGGTGCCAAGTCCTGCTGGAAAATGAAATCAGCATCTCCATAAAGCTTGTCAGCAGAAGGAAGCATGAAGTGCTCTAAAATTTCTTGGTAGATGGCTGCGTTGACTGTGGACTTCAGAAAACACAGTGGACCAACACCAGCAGATGCCATGGCAGCCCAAATCATCACTGACTGTGGAAACACTGGACTTCAAGCAATGTGGATTCTGTGCCTCTCCACTCTTCCTCCAGACTCTGGGACCTTGATTGAACAGTCCAGTTCTTTTTCTCCATAGCCCAGGTAAGACGCTTCTGACGTTGTCTCTGGTTCAGGAGTGGCTTGACACGAGGAATGTGACATTTGTAGCCCAGGTCTAGGATTCATCTGTGTGTGGTGGCTCTTGATACGCTGACTCCAGCCTCAGTCCACTCCTTGTGAAGCTCCCCCAAATTCTTGAATGAATTTTGCTTGACAATCCTCCCAAGGCTGCGGTCATCCCTTGTGCTGGTGCACCTTTTCCTACCACACTTTTTCCTTCTGCTCAACTTTCTATGAATATGCTTGGATACAGCACTCTGTGAACAACCAGCTTCTTTAGCAATGACCTTTTGTGGCTTACCCTCCTTGTGGAGGGTGTCAATGACCATCTTCTGGACATCTGTCAAGTCAGCAGTCTTCCCCATGATTGTGTAGCTTACTGACCCAGACTGAGAGACCATTTAAAGGCTCAGTAAACCTTTGCAGGTGTTTTGAGTTAATTAGCTGATTAGGGTGTGACACCATGACTTTCCAATATTGAACTTTTTCACAATATTCTAATTTTCTGAGACACTGAATTTTGGGTTTAGCCATAATCATCAACATTTCAAGAAATAAAGGCTTGAAATATTTCACTTTATGTGTAATGAGTCTATATAATGTATAGGTTTCACTTTCTGAAATGAATGACAACAAATATTGAACATTTTCATGATATTCTAATTTTTTGAGACGTACCTGTAAGTAACAACATTAGTTAAATTAGCCTGCAGGAGGGCAAACTAAAAATGTCTCTCCAGCCAAAATGTAGATCTTTTTACTTGCCTTTACAGATAAGACATTATCAGCTTTGAATTGGGAAAATGACATGACTGATTTGCCAGATGTCCTTCACACATAAAATCCAATTTTCACTTTCTGGTGATGAAATACAGTCACCTCAAAAATCCATTTGAAAAGTCCCATAGTAACTTTGACCTATAAAGTCTATTGGCTGTTTCAGAGTCCAGATTTAAATCAACATTTAGATTGTCTGGCATCAAGACCTTGGAACAAGTTCTTGGCACCAGATCATTTTGCTGTGCTGACCTTTGTCCTAACTCAAATTTATGCTGTGATTTTGCTGTTTCATTATATATTTTCATTCCTTTCGAGAACAGTTTTTGTTTTTTGCTTGAGCAGCATGATTTAACATGATTTTACTACTGCACTACTTATGCTTCTGCACTATGTACTTTGCCTTTATATACTGTACTTGCCTACTTTACTTGCTGCACATGTTGATAGTGTTTGTTTGTTTTTTTGCCGTATATGTCCTAGCATATTCATATTCATTCTGCTTTTTGAACTTCTGGGTGAATGCTAAAATGTATTTCATTGTCTCAGTACTTGTGCTCTGTGCAATGACAATAAAGTCTAATCTAATCTAACAAAGCTCTTATAATCATTATGCCTTACTGTGAGTGGGGCTTGAAACTGGCAAGTCACCTGGGGTAATGATGGATTGATTGACTTTGAGCCAAGGGTTGAAGGATGAAATTCTCTGTTTGTACAGTGTTTGGCTCCTGTTTGCGAAACAGGGAATGATTTGATAACTGCAGTTTCAAAGAGTAGAGTGACAACAAAGGACAGTAAAAGCAGCAGCAGTATATTTGATTATAGCGACCTCTGCTGTCAAAACTGTGAGGTGCGGAAATTAAGGCAAATTAAGGTTCATTGCTGTGAGACCATTTGTGATGCCTATGGTCAAAAGTCAAAAGGTGTAGAAACCTACAGGTATATTTTGATATAGTTTTCCCCTGTTGCATAGATCTCTGTTAAACATACTGTGGATGCTGAACTTGACACCAATAAACAATGCAAAGTTGAACTTTTTATTGCTTTTGTTTACAGCACAAAAAGAACAATCTGTGGTTTAAGTCACAAACAAATTCAGTTAGAAAATTAATAACCACAGTAAAATATGCAAATGCAGATTTCTTTAAAATGCTGCCAGTTTAAGTAGTGTAATGCAAGAAGTGGTTTCACATCAGGAGTGGTTCCAGTGTCTTAACATCTCAGATGTCTTTCAGCATGTCTTGTCCAGGAGTCTGTGACCAGGTAGGAGGATAGCTGGCTTTGATGCTGGCTCTGTCCTTAAGGCACTTACAGTAAGCTGCCATTTTTGGGTAACGCTCCTCAGATAACCTACAGAATGGAGAAAAGAGTGGTGTGAACTTCAAATTAGAAATCGCTCCTCTGTAATCCATGCATTCATTTTTATCAATGAGCTTGAAGTCATCTTCTGTCATTTAATCCACATACCCAAAACGGAAGAGATAAGCAACGGATGGATAAACCACCACATCAGCCATTGTAAAGGTGCTTCCTACCAGGCAACAGTTTGGTGCCTAGAAGACAGAATGAAAAGGTTAAGGCCTAATTCATGTGCTTAGAACTAAGATTTTCATGTCAGCTACATTCATTTAATACTTTCCCAATTAACAATTACAATTTACACAACTGCTAGCTGTGATGGATGGTTATACGGTAGCTTGGCTATCTGAAATAAATTATAATTATTTATTTTTACATATTATTAATTATGTCGATAGCCAGATAGCTTAGCTTAACTAAAAGACTAGACACAGCCAGTCTGGCTCTGTTTAAAGGTAGCAAAAGTTGCCAAGCAGCACTTCTAAAGTTCACTAAATAACAAATTATAACTCATTCTTTAAATCCATGCAAACACCAAAGTGTAAAGACAACCAGTTGTAGTGTTATTACTGGTTATGTGCTGCACTATTTCTTGGCCAGGTGCGGTGACTTCCTGGTTAGTCCAGCACATTACCCAAAGCCAAACCACAGTGACTGTCAATTTCAATAACTGCATTAACTGAATTTGAAAAAAAATAATCCTGTTGCAGTGTCTTTGAATATACTGTGTATGTAAAATTATGGAAGATTGTGTCATTATTTTCTTTTTCATTTTTTCTGGGGATGGACCCCATGCTCCCCATTCTAACTGTGCCCCCCTAGAATTGAGTCTTGCATGATATTTCATAGTTTTCAGGTTTACCTTCGGCAGGTATCCCTCCCACAGCTTGAGCTCATCCTTCAGAGCATCTCTGTTTCTCTTCTGAGCCGTGTCGTGCCTCTCCCCCTCTGGGACCTTCCAGTTGTAGTAGATAACATCAGCTGAAAAATGTCAGAACAGGCTTTCAGTCGTGACGGCTACTACATATCAGTAAAATCTGTCCATGCATTGCACAGCATCCACTCCCACTTTAGTGTCAACTGTTCTTCATTTCAATTCAGTAGCCGTTGAGGGTGCGGCCAGTCAGGAAATTATTATGTAACGTCAGTGAAAACAGTCAAAGTGGCTCAAATAAAGTTTGAAGCAGCCTGCTTGGAAAATACTATGTTGACTTTAGGATCCATAGTTTTCTTATGCATGAGTTGATTGCAATTAATTTGGAATGCAGCTCCCCTCTTTTTGCACCCCTCACCAGAAAATGAAGTAGGCCCACCCTGTCTCATGACTTGTGCTTTGCCTGCAAGCTGCTCTGAGCATGTGATCCTCTGCAGGATTAACGTATGACCTTTCAGCATCACTACCTGTTTTAAGGGGTACACCACACAGACTTAGTGCACGGTGCCAGGGCTTCATTATATGAATGCACAGCTCATTAGTGCGTGGCGTGTGTTTTGAACAACCTCCTTGGCGAGGAGGGAGCAGTTGATATGGAGCTCCCTCTGAAGACATGAAGTCTCAGAGGTGTAAAGGTGGCAGTTTGGTGTGTGATGCTGCCAAGAATAATGTAGTCCAGAATCCCAAAAGGTAAACCTCTAAATGACAACAACATCAGCTAGGTCATTAAGCTATTACTGACAAAAAGTTTAGTAACCTATTTGGGCTTTAATAACTATATCAAAGTGTCTCAAATGTAATGATAATCTATTATCATTAATATGTGAGATTTACAACATCAACAGGTGTGTTTTGTTTTGCAAAGCAACAGTGCAACACTTCAGCTTTGTCAGCATGTCAGGGTTAACATACCCATTTTCTGGTTGAGCGTGAGACTCTCAAACATGCGCTGGTACATCAGTGCTTGCTCAGCTGGAGAGTCAGGGATCAGCTGGTTTCCCTGGGACTTGAACTGGCTCTGTTGTTGGAGACATAAAAAGTACAACTATCATGAACATCTGACCTGAGATCCGGTTTCTTTTCTTCCGCAGTGCAGGGTGTCTGCTTGTCTACGAGGCATTGTTCAACACACAGAGCGCCAAAGCTGTCCTAATTATTAACTCCTTACAAGTTCTGCAGCTTTAGCCAAGTTCTTACCTCCAGGTAAAGGCACGCAGCCAAGGACTCGTTCAAGACTT
The DNA here is from genome assembly GCA_025331565.1 of Holacanthus passer. NCBI lineage: Eukaryota > Metazoa > Chordata > Actinopteri > Pomacanthidae > Holacanthus > Holacanthus passer. The sequence goes on along the minus strand of JAFREQ010000023.1, from coordinate 6,363,850 downwards.
TGTCTCCATGTTTGAAGGCAGGTAGCTTTAAGAAAGACAGAGTGGAATGAAAAGTTGCATTTCTAAATGCATGACTAAAATGAACATAAATGTGTGCATTTCAGGAAAAAGCAGTCTGACATTATAAGAGGATTTGCATTATTTCCAGGTAATGGAGTGTTTAAAGTGAACTTACCTGTCCCCTGGGGTTCATGTCCATGACTTCCTTTGACTTGTGCTCCATTTTCTCAAAGGAGAGCAGTTTCTGGTTGTAGCCCTGCAGCTTCTTCTCCTCCAGAACTATCATCACCCTCCAGCAGGGAGGAGAGCCGGAGCCCCACAGCAGAGTCATGTCCTTGGCCATGTTTTCAGAGTGAAATGCGACACCGGATGGCAGCCGAGGTTGAGAATAGTGGAAGAAATGAGGAGTGAAGCAGAGTGTCACAAGTGCCTCATTTTATAACGAGCTCTAACCCTTTGTACCCGGATTGGTGCAAGGAAGTCCCACCCCATTTTGTTTTATCACCAAAGATCTGTGACTCAAGAAAGTCAAGATAATTCACACCCTCTGCATGCTTCAATCCCCTTAGCTCAGGGCAGAATAACATCATAGTGCAAGTCTGCATATATATTATTTCTCTATTATTTCTTCTCTTGCTGCTTATATCTGCATGCAGTTGCATTAATACTATTTGATCTCAGACATGCATATAATATAAACTGCGCATAAGGGAAACATGCCAAAACTAAAATATAATAATAATTTTACTCCAACAGACATGACTTATGTGAAAACCTACAGTATGTCGACACTATCTTGGTTCCTTGTTTTTATCTTAAAATATTCCTGCAGCAGTGTCCAAAAATTTCTCAACTCATAGTGACTCAGCACTTTCCATTCACCCCTGCACACACACACACAGAAAGCCAGCTCTGGCACAGCCATTCAAACGTAACAGCCAAATCGCTGCTGAATGTAACACACACCATCTGTTGAATTTAGATCTACATTTGAGACGTTGAAGGTGTCATTGAATAGAAAAACCAAACACTCCCTATTCACATTGTTCATATACAGCTTGCCCTTCCTTTGTACCTCTTTGTACGAGCCTGTCTTTGAACCGCGGACATTGTGCACTTGAGCAGCTGCCAATATAAACGCTCCTGTGAAGTAAACCATGTGCAGAAATGCGCCACAGTTCTACCATGTATTTGATACAGGTTGCAATCACAAACTTTTTATTTTGCTCGTCAGCTGCATTCGAAAGACAACTTGTTGCATAAAAGGAAGCTGCAGAAATCACATGAAAAACATGTGGTTTTTGCTGAAGCCTGCTCCTTCCAGCAGTACATTCAACTGCTGACCAGTATCATTTTAGGTTTCTGAGAAGTTTGACAAAAAGATTACAATGTTTTTTCCACATTTCAAAGACAAGCCATTCATTTGGTCAAAGTATAAGAGTAGTGTGTTTTTGAGTGAGTGCACAGGTGACATTCCACCTCTTCATATCACGTCATCTTCACTGTTAAATTCTTGCCGCTAAAAGATATGCAGTGTGTGTAAGTCGGCCTATCAGCTTCTTATGCTTGAACAGCATGACATTAGCATTTTTTTTGACAAAGCATATTGACGAAAAAGCAAAAAAAAAAAATCGTGGTTTCAATACAATGGTTTCTTTTTTTTTTTTTTTTTACAAAATGTTGTTGGCTGATACACCAAGTTCTGCTCAACAGGAATTACTTGAAACATTTTATCAAACATTTACCGTGTCGGTTTGATGACAGCACATGCCCTGTGCACACAGTGTGGCCATGTAAAAGAGGACTATTCCCATTTGACCAGTTGGTATAAGGTTGAACTTATGAATGAAGGCAGTACACAAAATTCAGGCAGTAGTTTTCCTTTTTTATGTAGAAGCTCTGCAGCAATAATGAGGTTTTCTGATGCATAATGTTTACAGATACATACTGTGTTTTAACCCCTAAATAGTTACATGATTTTTCGTTCAGGCCTGGCGTTTCCAATGTGAAGTCACATTTTCATTTATTGTCTCACTATTTGGCCTTTATTTTGAAATCTCACACATTTGGTCTTGATGGCTCATTGTTAGCATGTGATCCTCATCTGAGAGCAACCTTTTCATCATACTGGTTCATTTGTTGCATGTAGAGTTCATCGGTGACTGTGAGACCATCTGATGGTCCTGCCAGGAACCAGTCTGGTTTCCAGAAACATATTCTATAATGGCAAATAAGACAGTATTGGGTCAGAAAAATGTTATATCCTCATAGATCAACACACCATCATCACAGTTCTTACAATAAACAATATGTAAACAGTCAATTCAACAGCAGCATTTGCAACAACACCAGGCTGAACACTGGAAGCCCCCTGGGCTGTGTTCTCAGTCCACTGCTGTTTACTGTGCTGACTCCTGACTGCAGCAATGCACAGCTGGAACTGTAACATCAAGTTCGCTGATGACACAACCATGGTGGGTCTCATCGGCAAGAACAACACACTGGCATACAGAGAGGAAGTACCAACAACCTGTCTCTGAACATGGACCAAACAAAAGAGATGGAGAGCAACCTCTCTCCTCTGAACATCAACAGCTGCATCCATGGAGATAGTCAAGACCATTGAAATGACGTTCCTTGGTGTTCACCTGGTTGAGGACCTCATCTAGACCCTCAATACCAGCTTAATAGCCACGAAACGAAAAAGCCACTGCAGAACAAACACTCCTGCACCAATGCATGATGGAGGGTGTCACCCTCACTGAAACTCAGATACACAGTGAAGAGGCAAACATGGACAGAAACACTGAACACAATCACACTATGGTGATATTCAGATTGGATGATCAGTCATCTCCTATGACTGGTTTGTCCCTGAAGAGGACAGACATGATTCAGCTGTGAAGAGAAACAGGGAAGCTCTGGCCACTGAACTCAAACTCTGGGAGGGTTACCTGCAGAAGGTAGTGTATCAGCAGCACACACACAGAGACATGCATGCAACTGCATAAAGGTGGCTGCAGGCTCATACCTGACAGGGGCCTTCTGCTTGGATGATTGTTTTTCCAAACATGCTTATGCTTTTAGATTTGGATAAATGACTGTGTTCCGTGCTTGATGGACAAATGAACCCAGACTGCTGCTGTTGTTTTTCACTCCAAACTGGTCAAATATTACAGCATGTTGAAGAACAGTCAATTGTAATTAGTAAATTTAATAAAACATATTTCGAAACAGCCCTGCGATGGACTGGCGACCTGTCTAGGGTGTCCCCTGCCTTCGCCCTAAGTCGGCTGGGATAGGCTCCAGCCCCCCCGCGACCCTGCAGAGGATTAAGCAGTGTACAGATAATGGATGGATGGATGGATATTTCGAAACAAATTGTGTATTTGAATTTTAATTGACCAAAGGTCATGCATATTTGTTAATAAAATATGGACTTTGAGATGAAGATAAGCTTTATTGATCCCCTCAGGAGAAATTCAGTTGTTGAAGTTATGATAAAGGGCTGAAAGTTGTAGTTTCTCCTTCAAACCAGTAGGTAGCAATAAGATAAGATAAGATAAGATAAGATAAACCTTTATTCGTCCCACAGTGGGGAAATTTGCAGTGCACAGCAGCAAGGTGATAGAACAAGAATGAAAATAAACAGGCTAAAAAAAAGTATTTACAAATTTACCAAATTTACAAATTTAAACGGGATTATTTACAGATGTACATGAGAAGATGAATATGATATGATATATATGACCAGTACAGAAGGATAAAATATGAAATGTTAAATATCAAATATCAAATATGAAATGCACGTTTATCATAGCTTAAGAACTCCATGAAATTGGAAAGAATAACAATAAATCCGATTTTATGATTCTATTCGTGCGCAATTGATTTGATACTGTCACTGCCCACCTGATCTTTGCACATGCGCAGTACCGCTCGGGAAGCGCCGTCAGTGTCCATCAGAGTCTCAGACTTCAGGCTGCTGGATCTTCAAACATGGCCCGCAACATAACTCTCCTGTGGGGCTCCGGCTCTTGTCCCTGCTGGAGGGTGATGATCGCCCTGGAGGAGAAGAAGCTGCAGGGCTACAACCAGAAATTGCTCTCCTTTGACAAGAAGGAGTACAAGTCCCAGGAAGTGTTAGATATAAACCCCAGAGGACAGGTAAGTTTTGAAGTAGCTTAAATCCACCGCAACATGGAGTCAAATAAGGTGAATCTCCCCTTTAAATGAGTTTGTATTAATAGACTCAACCTGCAGCGCCTCCATTTTCAGTGTCTCTGATAGACGCGCTGTTTTGAAGGCAGCGCCAAACTCCATCAAAATCTTTATCGATGCAATATTTTTCCAGTTTAGCAACAAAACAGTAAACTTGCTGAAACAACGACTGAAGGGTGTAAATGAATCACGTGTCCATTTTAATTCGGCTTATCAGTACATTCAGTTTTTTCAGTCAAATTTCAACTTGATGAATTTCTGTTACTCAAGCGGTTTTCAAACAAACCTAGCACAGCACTGATAAAACAAAAGGTTTGTACAGTAGCCGAAGTTCTCATAAGCCTTTAATTGTCACATAGAAGCATCAATTAATGAGTTACGAGGCGTTTGTTTTACCAGTTAACGTGATAAGATTGAATTGACCAGATTTTGAACGTAGTTTGGCGCGTATGAGTCAACGACTCCTTTGATGCAGGGCTGTTTATTTCTTGTGACAGCTCAAGTGCACCACTTTTAATTTCTGGGACATATTTGTACAGTCGTCCTGCCTTTCTGACAGAGTTAGCTAGTTTTATTAAACACATGTTGTAAAGAGGCAGTTTTTGGTCCCCAAGAGCCTCTGTGATTCAGCTCAGGATGTCTTACTTAGCTTTAGCAGTAAAACAGCATAAATGGTGATAATGCTAATTGCAGTTAACCTTTGCTCACATTGTGACCTGATTTTTAAGCTTCCTACTTTCAAACATGGAGACAACATTGTGAATGAATCCTACGCTGCCTGTTTTTACCTGGAGGTGAGTGATCATGTCCATCAACTAAACAAATACCAAATTCTCAACAAGCAATTTTACACATGTTAAATATTATGATGTGTGACGCATCTTTTCTGTCTTAATGGCAGAGTGAGTTCAAGTCCCAGGGAAACAAACTGATCCCAGACAATCCCACAGAACAAGCTCTGGTGTACCAACGCATGTTTGAGGGACTCGCCTTCTACGAAAAACTCAGTAAGGCAAATAAGATCAAATCTCTCAAGCGGGCAGGTCAAACCCTCTTAAGTGTCTTGGTGTATGGGATCTCCAAGCTGTGACCAAAAAAACTGATATGACCTTGCAGCACATTTTCATATATTAATTCATATCACACCGGTAACCCATGTCCCAAATGCAGTATTTACTCTAGTCTGGGTAATGTTTGTTGTTTTTTTTTTTTAGAATATGCATATGTGTCTACTTTATTTGTTAACGTGCATGTGTGTGTGTGTTTTTGTTTTTTAGACGGAGTTCTCTACTATGACTGGTTTGTCCCTGAAGGAGAGAGGCATGATTCAGCTCTAAAGAGAAACAAAGAAGCTCTGGCCACTGAACTCAAGCTCTGGGAGGGTTACCTGCAGAAAGTAGTGTTCAGTGCACAGTAAACACACAAAAACAAAAAAACAATCTCAACATGCATTGACCTGTTCAAACATGCATTGTTACCTCTTTTTTTCCAGCTGGGCCCGGGATCTAACCTGGCCGGACCGTCCTTCTCGCTGGCAGATGTGACCGTTTTCCCAACTGTTGCTTATCTTTTCAGATTTGGGTCAGTGGAAGAAGGCTGTTGCATTCTCCAGAAGTCATGTGAAAAGTCAAATAGGTCTGCATCATCTGCAGATCTATGGCTTGACGTAGCAGTTCAAATGTCTCCTCTTTTCTGTTCTGCAGGTTGTCTGCTGAGCATTACCCTAAACTGGGAGAATATTACGCTCGGTTGAAGGAGCGGCCCAGCATCAAAGCCAGCTGGCCTCCTCACTGGCTGGAGAACCCAAAGGGACAAGACACACTCAAAGACTTCTGAGATTCTCAAACACTCTACAGTCATGTCTGTCTGTAATGTTTTTGTTTTGATTCAATAAAAAATGCTTCTGTTTTTGTTAAAATAAATTTCAGCTCACAGTTTATCAAATATGACACGGCTGTTTTATTTTATCAGTTATATAGGTTTATAGCTTTCAACTTATCTGTTGAACTAAATAACCTCCACTACAACAAACATATCATTGTAATCCAGTATATTGACTGCAGTTATATTGGAGCAGAGGCCAATAAAAGCAAGATGTCACTGTTGAAGGTGTAAAAGTGTGAGAGTAAGAGATGTATTCAAGTTTGCAGTTATAGTTGGTCTTGTAGAGTTGTTATGGTTTCATAAAAGGTGGAGTCCAGCGTAAATTATTAATGTCTCATAAAAGGTAGGTGTTGTCTCTGGGGACATGATCCAATTGGTTCATCATTCGAGTGGCTGTGATAAAACTGCTGTGCACAAAGGTGACACGTTTTGCGTAAGCATGACTTTGCATAAATGAGAAATGCGCTGTACCGCATTCTGTGCATGATTTTTGCATTTAATGTAGAATGCACACCTTGAGTAGTCTGAGTAGAGCAGCTGACTTGTGCCTGTGAGGCATCCTGTTCCTCATCTTGACCTTTTATCCGATACTACTATGTTGAATGTTGATCTTTCTCTGGGGCCATGCTTTGTTCTCCCCGACTGTGAACTTTTTGCAGTTTCCCCTCTTTTGCCCCGTCAGCTGATGATCACTGGGGCAGTTGGTATTTTATTTGGAAGACTGTGATCATAGTCCATAACCAGTTCATACTGACTGCAGACTGAATGATATAACCAGGACCACAGTGCTCCATAAAACAACACAAGAGTCTAGATAAGGAGAAACAGTGTAAATCTGTTAATCCAACAGTTCTTAACTACTCCATCAATTTTCTAACATAACCTAGTCTTGCATTGTTTTCTACATGGTCTGTGCAACCACTTTATGTGGTCTTGTATCAATTTAACAGATCCTCCTCATCCAGACTCTTGTGTTGTTCTATGTAGCACTGTGGTCATGGTGGAACTTTATTTCACAGTATGAACAGGTTAAGGACTGTGAAAAGTCTTCCAAAAAAAACCCCCAAAAAACAACCCACCCCTGTGATCATCAGCTGATGGGGTAAAACAGGGGAAGCCCCATGTGCACAGTAGAAGAGAACAAAGCATGGCCCCAGAGAAAGATCAACATTCAACGTGGTGGTGATGGATGAAAGGACCAAGACAAGGAACATGCTGTTCCATTTAGAAGTGTAAAAGCTGAATGATAAAAGCCATGCTTACACAAGACGTGTCACTTACCTTTGTGCACAGCAAAGTTTTGGCATGCCCACTCAAATGATAAACCGATCTGATCATGTCCCCAGAGACATCGCCTACCTTTTATGAGATATAACTGATAGATATAATAGATGATCTACGCTGGACTTCACCTCTTATTAAACCACAAGAGCTCTTCAAGACCAACTATAACTGTAAACTTGAATACATCTCTTGCTCCCACACTTTGTTCACAACTTCAACAGTGACATCTTGTTTTATTGGCACATGCTACAACATAATAGCGGAGTCAATTAACTGTGCTACAATGACATGTTTGTTGTAGTGCAATTTATTCAGTACGTCAGATAAGTTGAAGCCTAAGTTGAACCCTATTGAGCTGAAATAAACTTCAGAGGAAGACTCAATATGCATTAAAAACTGCTGTTATGGCAACTTGTACATGTTTTAGTCAACAGATTAATGCTACATGCATTACATGGTCTACAAGCTTCTATGTCAGCAATATCACAGTGTTGCATTTTGCCTGCAAGCATTACATGTTGCACAGTTTAACATAGCCTGTTTTTACCAACTGTTTTCAACCACAATCCTAATGCTAGCTGACAAAAAAAGAAGAAGCACATCTCTGTCATTGGAACAGTAATTAAACAAAAGCAGAAGAATCCAACCCCAAAACATTACAGGCAGGCATAACTGAGAGGGGATGACAATCTCAGACGTCTTTGAGTGTGTCTTCTTGCTTAGGTTCCTCCTGCCAGCTGGCTTTGATGCTGGGCCGCTCCTTCAACCGAGCATAATACTCTGCCAGTTTAGGGTAACGCTCAGCAGACAACCTGCAGAACAGGAAGGAGGAGACATTTGAACTTTTATGTCAAGACACACATCTGCAGATCATCACCTATTTTTGCTAGTGATACTTCTAGAGAATGCAACAGCCTTCTCCCACTGACCCATATCTGAAAAGAAAAGCAACAGTTGGGAAAACGGTCACGTCTGCCAGCGAGAAGGACGGTCCGGCCAGGTTAGATCCCGGGCCCAGCTGGAAAAAAAGAGGTAACAATGCATGTTTGAACAGATCAATGCATGTTGAGATTGTTTTTTGTTTTTGTGTGTTTACTGTGCACTGAACACTACTTTCTGCAGGTAACCCTCCCAGAGCTTGAGTTCAGTGGCCAGAGCTTCCTTGTTTCTCTTCCGAGCCGAGTCATGCCACTCTCCTTCAGGGACATACCAGTCATACCAGGCAACTGCACCTAAGAAACAAAAAAAAATACAATAACATATTTGGTAGATGATGGCTTCACTGGGTGTACAATCTTATTTTTGAAAGTAGTTTTTTCCAAGAATCAACACATCAACAGCTGGGCTGTAGATTAATACACATTTGTGGTAGTGAGTATTTTCATTGCTGAGACAGTGTATGCTACTAAAGTTAAGAGGGTTTGAGTTTCACCTTATTTGACTCCGAAAAAAAAAAAAAAAAAAAAAAAAAAAGCAGTCAACAAATACAGCAAAAAAAAAAAAAAAAAAAAAAAAGCCACATGATTTCCCTCAAACTGCTGGGCACCATAGTTTAACAAACATTACCCAGACTAGAGTAAATAGTGCATTTGGGACATGGGTTACCTGTGTGATATGAATTAATATATGAAAATGAGCTGCAAGGTCATATCAGTTTTTTTGGTCACAGCTTGGAGATCCCATACACCAAGACACTTAAGAGGGTTTGACCTGCCCGCTTGAGAGATTTGATCTTATTTGCCTTACTGAGTTTTTCGTAGAAGGCGAGTCCCTCAAACATGCGTTGGTACATCAGAGCTTGTTCTGTGGGATTGTCTGGGATCAGTTTGTTTCCCTGGGACTTGAACTCACTCTGCCATTAAGACAGAAAAGATGCGTCACATACCATAATATTTAACATACGTGTAAAATTGCTTGTTGAGAATTTGGTATTTGTTTAGTTGATGGACATGATCACTCACCTCCAGGTAAAAACAGGCAGCGTAGGATTCGTTCACAATGTTGTCTCCGTGTTTGAAAGTAGGAAGCTTAAAAATCAGGTCACAATGTGAGCAAAGGTTAACTGCAATTAGCATTATCACCATTTATGCTGTTTTACTGCTAAAGCTAAGTAAGACATCCTGAGCTGAATCACAGAGGCTCTTGGGGACCAAAAACTGCCTCTTTACAACATGTGTTTAATAAAACTAGCTAACTCTGTCAGAAAGGCAGGACGACTGTACAAATATTTCCCAGAAATTAAAAGTGGTGCACTTGAGCTGTCACAAGAAATAAACAGCCCTGCATCAAAGGAGTCGTTGACTCATACGCGCCAAACTACGTTCAAAATCTGGTCAATTCAATCTTATCACGTTAACTGGTAAAACAAACGCCTCGTAACTCATTAATTGATACTTCTATGTGACAATTAAAGGCTTGTGAGAACTTCGGCTGCTGTACAAACCTTTTGTTTTATCAGTGCTGTGCTAGGTTTGTTTGAAAACCGCTTGAGTAACAGAAATTCATCAAGTTGAAATTTGACTGAAAAAACTGAACGTACTGATAAGCCGAATTAAAATGGACACGTGATTCATTTACATCCTTCAGTCGTTGTTTCAGCAAATTTACTGTTTTGTTGCTAAACTGGAAAAATATTGCATCGATAAAGATTTTAATGAAGTTTGGCGCTGCCTTCAAAACAGCGCGTCTATCAGAGACACTGAAAATGGAGGCGCTGCAGGTTGAGTCTATTAATACAAACTCATTTAAAGGGGAGATTCACCTTATTTGACTCCATGTTGCGGTGGATTTAAGCTACTTCAAAACTTACCTGTCCTCTGGGGTTTATGTCTAACACTTCCTGGGACTTGTGCTCCATTTTCTCAAAGGAGAGCTGTTTCTGGTTGTAGCCCTGCAGCTTCTTCTCCTCCAGGGCGATCATCACCCTCCAGCAGGGAGGAGAGCCAGCACCCCACAGCAGAGTCATGTCCTTTGCCATGTTTGAAGATCCAGCAGCCTGAAGTCTGAGACTCTCTGATGGACACCGACAGATAGAGGATTTTCTCGAGCGGTACTGCGCATGCGCTAAGATCAGGTGGGCAGTGACAGTCTCAAATCAATTGCGCATGAATAAAATCGGATTTATTGTTATTCTTTCCAAATTTCATGGAGATCTCAAGCTATGATAAACGTGCATGTTGCCACCTACTGGTTTGAAGGAGAAACTACAACTTATGGTGTTAAAAAATTTCCCTTTATTATAACTTCATCCCATATTTTATAAACAAACGAGCAAGATCTTTGTAACTTAAAATTTAAATGCACAATTTGTTTCAAAATATGTTTAATTCATTTTACTAATTACAATTGACTTACACATATAAAATAAGGCAGTAACACTAGGCAGCCAGTGTGGGGTCTGCTGGTTTAATCCAGGCTTTCCCTGAGTCATCTTGAGACTCCTGCCTGCAGCCAAAATGTCAGGGAAATTTCTAGAAAGTCGCCAATTTTCTGAAGAATTACAAACCCCACCTGATGAATCAGACCTCTTTAATACATGCAGCATGGAGAGACAGTGTTCTCTGCAGTCTTCTACAATGTCCTGGCTTTTATACCGTCAGGTAACAACAGAACAGTGACTACATACAACATGACAGTTGTTAAAAGATTAATTCCCTAAAACAATGACCATTTGTTGTTTACTTTGACAATGCTTTTCCCAAGGACAGTGACCCTTTGTTGTTGTATTGGGCAACAAATGTTAGCCTATCTACACATGTTGAAATCCTCCATATCAGCTCTGAAAGCAGCAGCACGCACACCTGCTCAGGCTTGATGCAATCATCAACAGGTGGAGCCATTTTGCCGTCTCACTGCCCTTCCTTTATTGGTGCCTCATGTCCCATATGTGATGTCCCCTAAATCCAGCTCCCTTTGGTTTCATCAAACCTAAAATAACACATTATTTCTGTGAGCATAAAGAATGTAGCTTCCTCTCACACACTGATGTAGCCTAGTGGAGTTGGAATGACACAGGACACAAAACTACAATCAGGGATCTTTATCTCTCGACTATTCCCAATTAAAGGAGTAGCGTCAATTTAATGTGGAGTGTATAAACAATGCAATGCATAAACAATGAAAGATGGAAACAATATAGTGCATAAAAGATATAGTATATAAACACTATGGTACATAAACCTTACACCACTTAAACCATTAAAGACAGAAATAATATCGTTCATAAACAACCGTAGTGGCAGCTTTCCTATTAATTCAAAATGAAACAAAACCAAAACACATACAGTCAATTACAACCAGAAAATGTAATACCCATCACCTTAATATATTGAAATGGTGCAAAACATTTCAGTGAACTCACCACACTAGACCTCTATGACAGCTTATGTGGCGGCAGGCCATAAACCCTGTACAGTGAAACTATACAACAAAAATAAACGCCATTTATAGTACAATGTAAATACCTCAAGCGTCCGTCACCCAGCACACGCGTACGGTCTCCGACAGTTACTCAGGTTCATTCATTCAGTATCTTTGTGAAAACAGCAAAACAGAGAAACAAGTGGAAAATCGTGAAGGCTGTCTACTTCCTGTTTCTTTCGCGCGTCGACCACGGGAACAAGGGGACACGCGAAAGACACAGTGCCATCTAGTGGTGATATTGTAAATAACACTTTTCCACTCGGCTCCACTGACATGCTGCGAAAGATACATTCCTTTCTTAATTTGTCTGTTCTTCTAAATAAAACAACAGTTTGATTCCCACACCCAAAATGCATTAAAAACTGCTCTGATGGCAACTTGGACATGTATTAGTCAACAGATTAAATGAAGTTCCATAGCTAGATTCAGGAACAAAGACCACACCTCAAACTTATCTCATCTCCGTAGAAGAAGCACTTCATAAGCACACCACATCCGTTTCCTGGCCCTTTGACTCAGATTTCACACCTGCAGCCACCTTGATGCAGGTGCATGCATGTCTGTGTGTGTGTGTGCTGCTGATACACTACCTTCTGCAGGTAACTGTGGTAGTGTGCCATGAAAACAGGTAATCAGAGGCTGAACAGGATATCTGTTTGTGTTATTGCAATAATTTCTGGGAAAGGCTCTGGGAAAACAGGATGCTGCAGGGCTGTCAGGGATCAGCTTGAGGCCCTGGGTCTTGGGAACTGGCCTGGGAGCTAATCCTGAAAAAATGATTTTTAACTTCTTGTTTGAAGGCAAGGAGGTGGCAGAATGAAATTACATAATGTCTTTATTTTATTTATTTATTTATTTTGCTTGGTAATTGTGCAGTCCTTTTCATGCCACAAGTGCATTTTGTCCTCTTCTGCAAAGGTGATAAACCTGTATGATGACAAATCACATTTTTTATATTTTTTCATTTGACTTCATAAAACAAAGATCAGCAAAATTCAGAATATGGAAATATTACACTGGGTAGAAGAAATGAACCCTCTATCCAGAGGCCACCACAGTTGACACTGCTTTACAGTATGAATATGGTTGTTTTTGCTGTACTACATGCTTCATTTACCTGTCCTTTCATGTTGATTTCCAAGACCTCCTGGGATTTGTGATCTCCTTTCTCAGGAGACAGCAGCTTGTGTTGCTGCAGTTTCTCTTCCTCCTCCAGAGTGATCATAAGTCTCCATCAAGGAGGGGATCCAGCCCCCCACAGCAGACTCACTGACTTGGCCATGGACACGGGTTGTGGCAGATGGACGCAGAGTCAACAAAAGAACACAAAAAGACTCAATAGTGAACTGCACAAGTGAGCGGCAGTTGTGTGGTTTATGGCACTTCATTAATCCAAAGGCTGCTCAGCAGAGGTACGCTCACGTTTTAGTGCGTATTCAAGGGCTCAGAAGGGAAAGCAGTCTAGAAGAATGACATGCACATCCTTTTTTTCCACTCTATGGTTTTTGTTTTTTTATTGCAGAATGTGTATACACAGCATTTCAAGTGAAAGTGTATGTAATCATGGTTTCATGTTCAGCTCACTACATGATAGTTATGCAGTGATATTTCCCAGGTTTTGTACTGCGAGAGGAGCAGATGGTTCAGCTGGGACATTATCCACAACTTGTTCAAGTTCATACAAAGTACAATGTGACCACAGAGTTCTCAGCACGGAGCAACATTTTGAAAACACATATTTCAGCTATGAGCACATCTTACATTTCTTTTATCTTTTATTACAATTCACAGAATAGCCTCTTTGTAGCCCTTTTCTCAGACTATAATACAAGTTTCTACAGAAGTTACAAAAATAATACATCACATGAACCGCACTAAACATGCACACTGTAGTACTACGCTATCTAGTACCTGGCAGCTGAAAAGGGCATTTACACATTTTACGCAGAATTCTCTGCATGTCCTTCAAAATAGATTATTAAAATTTTTAAAAAATGTCTTTATCCTTTTGTCTTTTTACACTTTACAAACAATTCCTCTGAGATAAAAACTTCCTTTGTTCTGTGTTTTGAATCAGCTGTTCATTTCAGCACGAGAAACTATTAATGTTGAGTAAGGTGCAAGATGTCTGAGCTTTGCAAATAAATACTGAGAACAATTATGCCAAAATAAAAAAATGAATTCATTGTAATCAGCACTCGTACTGGAGATAACTACGCCTGGGAATATGACATTTGTGAGTTAACTGAGAAGTAGGAGGTGCATGAAACAAGAGATAGAGATGGCGTAAAGGTACATTGTTGTCCCTTTAAAATGAAAGGCACACATCAGATTGAAAACCTTTCACATTCCTACTAAACACGACTACACTCGTCACTTGTCAAACATGTAGCTGCAGAAGCAAACATTTTCTCATTCTTCGTAAGCCTCTTTGTTTGTGATGAACTCTTGGGATTCTTTGAAACCGGAAAAGAGAACACATTAAACTTCCTCTTCAGCCTGTTCATCTTTACAACTGAAATTCACAGCTTAAATATATGAAGAAAAAAAAAAGGTGACGTCACAGCTGCAGAAACTCACAAGCAAAAATTATCCCTTTGGACTAATGCAACATTTCAAATATATGTTTAGATAAATAAAAAACGCTTCAACTCAGTGTCACTGAATTGAATTTTACTTTTCCTTGCCAAGTTGAATACATCAGTCCTTGTTCGATGCATTCTCTTCCTTCATTTCCTCTTTTCTTTGTGTTGCATTAAAAAACACTATCATGGCTGCACTTTCATCACTCAGACACATCAGGCAAAATTAGCAGCTGGCAAAAACCTAAAGGGGTTTGTGACAGGTGGAATACAACTCTGTAAAGTGTGGCGAAGGCAGGCGGCTGACAGAGACATCGCTTTGATGAATGTAGCTGTACTTCCACGGCAATGAGGACAGGCGGGAGGCTGGACGATCACATTTAGGTGTCTGGAGAATCGGTTAGTCCTAAAGCAAGAGCTTCTTCTGGGGTTAGGCCGTTCTTCAGAGTCCGCCTCACTGCGAGAAGAGAAGAAGAGTTAGCAAATGGCCGTGTGCTGTGCTCAAACTGATGCTGTGTTCCAAATTTCATACAACTGTGCATACTAACTTTATACAGTGTGTACTATAAACTGAATTTCATAGTATACTGTTTTGCAAGATATCAACATACTTATTTATACTACAATCCCACAATTCCAAAAAAGTTGGGACGATGTGTAAAACGTAAATAAAAACAGAATGCAATCATTTGCAAATGAACTGTAAACCTCTCCCCATCCTCGCTTGTGAACGACTGAGTCTTTCCAGGATGAACCTTTCATACCCAATCATGATACTATCACCTGTTACCAATGAACCTGTTTACCTGTGGACTGATCCAAACAGGTGTTTTTGGATCAGTCCACAACTTTGAGTCTTTTGTTGCTCCTGTTTCAACTTGTTTGAAACATGTTGCTGCCATCAAATTCAGAATAAGCAGATATTTACAAAAATCTATGAAGTTGATGAGGTTTAAATATATTGTCTTTGTACTGTTTTTAATTGTATATTATTTATACAGCCTCCCAACTTTCAACACTAAAACACAAGCGTTTTAAACTGTAGAAGTCTTTTTTCTCGTGTTCCTCTTGTTCCAGTGCAAACACACAACAGAAGTAAAACCAGAATTAATATGAACTCGGATTTGGGACAGGGGTTAATCATTCATGTCGTACATGACTTGCGGTTGGCCCTGGATCTCCTCCTCTCTCGAGGCTGTGCTCTGGTTCCTGGACCCTGAGTGGCCGACCTCACTATACGCTCCATGATCTCATCTGCAGCGTCGTCCCCACAGATCTGAGTGTCCTCCACAGCTGGCGTCCATGCCTGCATAGTGCGACCTGAATAAATTGAGCACAATTACAAAAAGAAAACCTTTAAAGTGCTGTGACTCTCTCTCAGTTTTGTTGTTGGCTTCTTTGTGTGACCCTATAAGGAAGCTCCTGTCACCCTCACCTCCTCGTCCAGGCCGGGATCTCGTCCGTGTCCGAAGGCCTGGGACTCCGCTGGTCTCCTTGTCGCCGCCACTGAGGCTGGTTCTCAGCACCGCTTTCATGTGTTCGTGCTCTGCAGCGTCCTCAGAGTGGCCCAGACCCTGAGGCTGCTCGATCTCCTGGCTGCCACTAGGGGCGCTGCTGTTGCTGCTGGAGCCATACCGTCCACACTGAAGGGGAGAGACAAAATGAAAGACAGTAAGAATTTGGCAGCTTGTATTTGAAGTATTTTGGGCTTTGATTTAAACATGCTAAAGCTCAAAGAAAACATCCAACCTGTAAAGATAATGATGCCTACTCTATTTTATTGACTGAGTCACTCAGATGTTAAAATCAGTGAAAAGGAAAACTTTCCAGTCCAGTCAGGGTTAGTGGTTTCATGCAAATACACACACACACACATGCAGACAGCCAGCACACATGTTGATACCTCACTCTCCTCTTCATCATCAGACTACAGAAGGAAGAAAGAGTGAAAGTCAAAGACTAGCTCAAAGAAAATGAAGGGGAAAAAGCAGCACTAGATTTGAGAGAGAAGAATGAGAAAATAGAGTTGAAAAGTCTGAGTGTGTCTTTGTGTGAGAGATTCTGTGTGTGTGTGTGTGTGTGTGTGTGTGTGTGTGTGTGTGTGTGTGTGTGTGATGCTCACAGGAGCGTTGACGTCCATGATCATCTTTCCCCGGGTCTTGTTGCGTTCGCGGTGGTCAGCTCGTTTCTGTTTCTGCTGCAGCACACGGTCTCGGGTTGTTCGGTACTCCAGAGCAAACTCACTGAGGATTTTACTGAACCTGTGGACGCTGATCTCTCTCACACTGTAGGCCGGATGACCGAGGAACAACAGGAACGAATGGAACCTGGGAGAAGAATGACAACATTTAATATTTCTGAAATCTCGTTATAGGAAAGTATTTCCTATAGGGGGAACGCCACTTCAATAAACAATCACATTGTTTTAGCTGATAGTAGCTACTTAAATAGACATTGTATTCTGAGTTTGTTATCACTACTTAACTATAACTAATAGCTACAAATAATGACTAGATATATCAACATTTTTGGTTTTGCTAAACATATTTGGTGAAATACTTTCAAATAAAAATGACAAGTTAGAAACAGAAATTGTATGCTGGCCAGACAATGTGTCAGTAATTGTTCAGATGTGCGTGTGGAGAACATGTTGAGTTCTGTCATTGACAAGAACAAATTGTTGTGAAGTGGAACTACCTGTTGATGATCCTGCGGTGAACGATCTTGAGGATGATAATCCTCTCAGCGCAGTCTTTGAGGAAGTCAGACATCTTCTGCTTTAACTGGGGTTTCATCTCATGCTTGGCGATCACCTTCAGGTGGTCCCATGAGGCTTTGCAGCGTCGCTCCATCTGACACAGGTTCTCCTGCAGCTGATCGAAATCCACCTGGCGAAAGAGATGTTGGCACAAATAAGGAACTTGTGGGCAAGATGTAGGAAGTCGATTGTATTACTTTGTTTATTTTACACGTGAACTTAAGTCATTGTTGAGTCAGTTTGAAAATATCTTACAGCGTAGGATTGAAAAATATTACGTATATGAGCTTTCCATTAGTGAGTGTGGAGCGTACTTTTGCAGATCGTGTGATGGCTCCTATCTCAGAGTAGAGGTCGGTGCTCTGAGGGAAGTTCTCCACCACCACAGAGCAGGCGTGATGCAGCAGAGATTGCTTATGAACTGTATCCTTCACCTCTGGAACCTTCTCCAAATATGTCATCTCAAAGCCTTTAGCCTGAACACGAAGACATACAGATTACTAAATCATTTTTCTTGTTTGGGTGTTAAAGTTGTTTGAAATGAATGTAAAATAAGCAAAGTGAAACTGCGATGGTCATGACTCACATTGGTGCCATTGAGGAAGTTCCCGATAGAGAGCAGCGTGGAGAGGATGTAGCGTAGAGTTTTGTTCTTCTCCAGCTGTTCCATACCCTCCTTTAGATCCTGCAGCGGCTCTGCTACTTCCTGGGAAGAGGAAAACACACACATGCACATACACACACATCAAAGGTTGAGTCAATTAAGACTCCCAAAACCATGTGTTCAGTTAGTCTACAGTTATATAAGTGGTGGACAGGTGCACCTCGTCTCCCACCACAAATCATCTGTGCCTGTCTGAGGTCATGAGAGGTTGTTTAAAGGTTGCTGCCTCTGCTATCAAATGTGCTTCTGATTACACAAAGTCTGTTTTTGTGCAGTGGGTTTCTCTTGTGTGCCTGTGTTTGTGTGCCTGCGCGCTATGTTGCCCTCCATTAAGCCTACCACTAACAAACCGTCCCACAGAGTCCGGTCGGGAACGGTGCTCTGCCGAACGTGCGGTCAGGAATCATGTCTTTCATGGAGAGATTAAAGACAACTGCATCCTGTGGAAAGCCGTAAAATTTACAGGACAGAGAGGGAGGGGCGGTGTGTTTTTCATTCTCTAGTTTTCGACTTTGAACTTCTCCTGGATGCATTCTTCACTGGAGTAAAACATGGTGTGCAGAGGAAGACGAGGTGCCGCTAATAAGCGTGCATATTTTGTTATGATGTTATGATGTAACCATGTTGATGTTTTGCGGATGTTGTTTGTACTAAAAGGGATGTTGATACAGACACGGGCGTGAGACACACACACATACGCACATGCTGTGCACATTTACTCAAACCTTTATGATGCGGGCTTCGTTTGGCTTTGTATGTGTATGTCTGTTTCTGCTTGGATAAAACCACATTCACTCACTCAGTACAATTTTAAATGTGCATTTGATAATGGTTTTAGTTTAGGCCTTCCCTCCTCTAAATTCTCACAGAATCTGTCTTGTATCTTTTTCCAAATTGTTTAGTTTTATCTAATCGCAACAGCGCTGCCTTGTGTTTGCACAGACCTTCTCGGTTGCCTCGTAGTCCATCTTGAAGGCCCAGAGCTGGAGTCTGGCAGAGAGCTCGCTGATGGAGGACAGAGTGAGGAGGAACTGCTCTGCTGAGCCCAGCGGGACGTCAGGGTTGGCCAGCTGGGCTTCCTGGATCTTCTGCTTCTCCTCCTCTGTGGGGATCATCGTCAGGATTTTCTGAAGGCGACAACAGGGCGGGATAAGAGAGGACAGCGTGCAGGGGCGACAGGTGTCAGTTTCAGTCATGTGCATTGCTTTCTTCCTGTTCGCCATCGTCTGCATCTCTCACCTCTATGCCCTCCTTGTTGAGTGCGTACTCGTCAAAGTTAAGGATAGCTGTCTTGATGGTGCGAGGGGGGGGCAGCACTGTCAGACCGATGTTGATTGCGTTACTCCTTTTAGAATCCAAAACGATGATCTCCTGACGCTTACCATCTGCTGCTGTTTTCTAGGACACAAAAATACAAAGAAGGTTAATGCTGGGTCTCCCTCTTTCTGTCTCTGCGTCTCTTTTCTCTGTGTGGTCTGATTTACGGGCTTGTAAGGATTAGAGGGATTCTCACTCAGGTTACACTGACTGCAGCTGTTATAACTTTATGGTTAGTAGGAGCAGGATATACCATTACAGCTTGAGTCTGTACATTATGTGTGTTTATGTGTGTTTGCATGTCTGCAGACATATTGTCCCTGTATATGAAAACATGACCTCAGCAGCACTTGAGGCCATTATAAGCTATTAAAGGAAGGAAGTCATAATATGTGACCACATAAAGGTGTAACAGAGTAGGTGCTAAGACCTGGTTACTGCCACTAGGAAGTTTTATACTCACCATATGGAGCCTGGAAGACTCACAGTACATTACAACTCTGCTGCTGTGATGAATAGTAACTTAATTTTTAGAGCATGCTTTTTTGAGATCAAAATATTTATATTTAAAATGTAATATAAATATATAAAGACATCACCATACTTATTTTTGATGGCAGATACTCTGTGAAACATAAAATAAAGCTGAAGGCAAATAATAAAAGATTTAATTCTACTTTTGTTTTTTTATTAATATGAAGTTTTTCTCTTAATGTGTAAAGGAAAATGAATCAGTCAGACAGGGTGAGAGATCAAAAGGACAACTAGCAAAGAAGTAAGTGAGTGAGAGTAAGTGAAAATCTATGTGAAATTGGTTTGAACCTTGAAATCTCTACTCTTGTTAATAACTAAAATACATACTTTACATTCTGATGAGTAAGGTAAGAAAACTATACAACCTAAATAAAAGAACAAAGGAGAGTCTGCCAAAGCAACAGCAAAGCAATATCAGTAAATTTTGCTCTGACCTCTGATGGCTTCAGTATTCTGGTGGTCCTCTAAATCTTGGATTCTCTCATAAACTGGCAGCTTTGCTTGAGCTGTTTCGATACTATAGCTGCAGACCACCATCATACTGCCATTACGTGTGGACCAGAAGCCGAGCCGAGGTGAGTTACTAACCAGCTCTGACAGAAGTTTTGCTTTTGAAGCAGTGGCTCAGTGGTTCAAAGTGTGAGAGGCCCTATCTTAGCAGGCCATACTTTTCTCATTTAGAGGCTTTGTGAGAATTACAGTGGATTCAAAACCCTCCTGTTCGATCAGAATCAGAACACATGTGACCTCGCTTAACCCTTAAAATGTCAACTTTCAAATGTCGGTGGTCTGTGCGGCTGGCAAAGGCAAGGTGTTTATGATGAAGCACCAACCACAGAGGCAGATAAAATGGATGACATAGACAGTGGTGGATTAAGAATTTCATACACATGAAACGCATATGTTGGTGTAAGCTGACCAAAAAACACATTTTCTTTCACATAATGAGTAAGAAAAATGTCATTTGTAATCTGGCATGGTAGCACCACCTTTGGGCACTGCTGACTAACTGACAAAGTTTCATTTTGAAATGCTGCACCACAGCTGTAAGATGCATCAATCCTCTACTTTTGTCAAAGCCAAATTACTGCTCGGTCCATCATATGTAACATAAGATGAAAGAACAAATAAATGAACAAACCAACTGCACTTCTCTTAGATGCCATTGGGATAGTTGGGTTAGTCAAGGCACTCATGCAAACCATCTGTACCCTGTTCAAGCACTGGTTGTTTACCTTTGTAACTGGTATTTCCTTTGATTTTGACTCAAACAGGTGTTCCAGTTTGGCTGTGTCCAACTTCACTGGTTCCAGTTTGGACCAGAGGGAGTCTCCACTCCGCTTGTAGTCCCTGTACTGAGAGTCTGTGGGGCGCACCTGATCACAAACAGAACAAGAATGCACTGCATTAGGTAGAGACGTGTTAATCCCATTTCCTACAATAAAAGAGGTAAATGAGAGACTCTGAACACAAATAACCACAGATAATAGCAGCAACAGGAACATTGTGGGTCACACTGGGTCAGTCTGTTTCTGATAACTCCTTTATTGTAACTGGCTAATGAAAATGTGCTGTTTTACGAGCACTCTTCATCTTCATCTGCAGGACCTCCTGCCTAACCAACAATATATGTCAAATATTTCTGACAAACCAAAACTGCACTAAATTCCTCTACACACAGGGAGAAAGTGAAAGCCTGTCTGCTTAGCCAGCCATGGTCTCATGGTTCATACAGTAAAGTTAGTTATTGTCATTGAGAAAATTTTATGGCAAATGTAAGCTAGAGGACATCTATTGATGTGTGAAACTGAACATAAACAGTGATGCAATCATTTCTTCAGTCCAAAAAGGCTTGGTTGGTAATTGTATCCTGACTCACCTCACTCCAGAAGAGCCTGATCGTCTTCTTCTTCTTGTTGAAGAGAGGTGGCTCTGGGGGAGGAGGTACTGGAATTGGGGCACTAAAACAAGGGGGAGGAGGAGGCCTCATAATCCCAATCAAGGGAGGGGGTGGGGGGCAGCTGCCTAGCATGGGAGGGGGTGGAGGGAAGCGGGGGATGCAGGGTGGAGGAGGCGGTGGAGGTGGGAGGTCGCCGCATCCTCCCATCAAAACAGCATCCAGAATGTCCTTGTCATCGTCCTCCGTCAGGTCGGTGAAGTTGATGTCCCCAATGCGCAGCTCTCGAGGGCTGGCCAGGAGCTGGTCCCAGATCGTGTCTGATTCCTTTTTGGGTGGGGGAGGAGGGGGCTCGTTGGCCGGGCATTCTAGGTGAGGGTGGGGCGAAACGAGGTCCTTGATCAAGTCTCCAAACCGCTCAGCGAACGGTCGGATGGTCCCGCGGTGCTCTGATTTGCCAGCCCTGTTGTCGCTCTCCTGGTCACCGCCCAGAGGCCTGTCAGCATCCTCCTGAGTTTCTTTGTCCTCTACCTCCTCTTTTTCTTTCTCTTTCTCTTTTTCCTTCTCCACATCCTCTTCTTCCTCCTCCTCATCACTGGGCTTCTTGTTCTGGGAGTACAGCATGTCCAGCATGAAGAGCTTGCTGTTGAGGAGTTTGCTGCACTGCTCGTTCACCTCTTCCTCTTTAAAGCCTGAGAAGGAGGTTGTAAAGAGACGGATTTCAGAAAGAGTGCACTCTGCATTCCATTAGCCATTGTCAAAGAGGCCTTAAATCAGCGTATCAGAGTATCAACTGAATTACAAATACAATATTTTATATTAATATATACAGTATAAAGTGTATAAATTAAGAATCATTAAGAATGTTTTTTGTGGCTCTGGAGGGAGTTTTTTCAAATCTGAAAAGGATGTAATCAGGGTTGAGACCTAACAGAAAGCCTGCATCACAAACTGGAGGTGGGTGGTTTGAAAGAAATGTGCATTCAGGAGAAAGGAAGGGACCTCTGAAAGACACTATGAGGTTGTATTATGGTAACTGTAGGATCTGGTGTTTTTGGAGCTTCAACTTCAAGAAGAATCGTGTATTTAAAACTAGACTTTGAAATCTAACTTAAATGTTAGTTTACAAAGCAGCACAAAACTACCCACCATTCTCATTGCTGGCCCTCTCCTCTCTCTCCAGAGTGCTGCTGGCGGAGGAGATGCTGGAGGCCGAGCAGTTGTCCTTCTCGTTCACTTCCTCATTCTGTCGTTCTTTGTCGCTCAGGATGCCACTGTCCTCCTCCACCTCTTCTTTCTCCTTCTCCGGTTCCTGCTCGCACTCCTCGCCTTCTTCCTCTTTTTCCACCGCCGCCGCTTCCTCCTGTACTTCCTCCTCTTCTTCCTCCTTCCTCTTTCTGCTCTTCCTCCTCTTCAGCGGTGGCCTCTTTTTCCTCTGTTTCTACACTGGCAGAGGAGTCATCAGCCTCTCCTGCGACAAAAAAAATGATGAAAAATGTTTACTGTCTCAGGCTTTGATTTGACGTGCTGCAGTCAATCACACAGACACATACGGGAAGGTGTGTGACTAGTGAAATAATCTTTGAAACATGTGATATGCCTGTCTTTGATTTTAAAGGTGTCTCTGTTTGGGCTGCCCATGCAACACCCCTGTATCAACACACACACACACACACACACACACACGCTAACAAGAAAAACAAAAACACACACCCATATACTAGTGTAAACAATGTGGCAGGTACAGAAAGCCAGGTTGTTGCACGACCAGCATACTAACAGGAAATGAAGAATTAAGATCCTGTTTGCGTTAAAACACACTCATGTACACGGTGCACACGCGTAACTCAACAGTACAGTCCATGCAGTGAGGCAGGCGGGGTTAGAATAACACTGTGAGGCCTCATACACTCGCCTGTTTGAGCCGCGGTACCTCAGCTCGTAGCCATCCATGAACACCAAAACAAGTCTGTTTTCTTACACAAGATGTTTTGGCATCACACTTTCAAAAAGGCCTTTCAAAAACCTATTTGACCCTTTCACCCATATCCTCTCTCTCAGAGTTTTTTTCTTTCTACCCCTCCAATGGTGTCCCCCTCCAGTCCCTCAGTATTTTCCACAATCTGTCTCGCCTCTCCTTCTTTTGCTCACGCTTGCATGCTAATTTAAATGGCATGCTGCAAACTGAAACAATTTAAGGTTAAGAATGATTGCTTTGGGCCAGACTGTTGGGAATTGAACTGGCGACCTTCTGGTTTTAATTATAAGTCCCCAAAGTGTCAACCAGCGGAATTCAAAGTCGTACAAGTGCTCTGAACTAAGAGTACCCAAACACATGCAACCGTAAAGTTTTCATAAAGTCAAACAGGCCATTTTTGATGCTATTTACAACTACTTTTTTGCAATAGTCATTCAAAGCATTTACATTCAGTTATTATATCTCTGCATTGTAACTGTTAGCGGTGGAGTTCACCATTGTCATGCTGGATTCAGCCTTTACACACATGAGGGATGTACAATGCATGTATGTAATCCAGCGTTACTGTACTGTACTGCAATTTTCCCTAATTGATTGAATCAATGCTGACAGCAGTTGTACACCCAAAATACTTAAAACAATACATGGTCTTTTTTTGACAGGGGATCTGTTTTACAGAGGCACCATGATATCAGTCAATACTGTGAATATATGACAGCTACTCCATCAAACAGTACTCTCAGTTGTCCTACCAGTCTCAGAGGGTGCGTAGGGAGTGGTGGGGGTCCCGGCCTCGATGTCAGCCTCTGCGTCCTCCTGGGAGGCGAAGGAGGACGGGGTGCTGCTGCGTGATGACGAGGGCCAGGCCTCCGAGGGTTCAAAGGTCAGGTTGAGGTCAGGGCGAGTCCTCGACACCCGGACGCGCTCCCTCTCGAACTCCTCCGCCGCCAAGCGCTCCACGTTCTTATACCTGAAGGAGAGGGAGAGAGAGAGGGAGGATCAGAGGAGACAAGAGGCAAAAAAAAAAAGAGTCAGAGACAATGCACCTTCTGTCTTGCATTGCTCTGCAGTACTGCTCTTAAGAGATAAGATAAGATAAACCTTTATTCGTCCCACAGTGGGGAAATTTGCAATTCCCTTAGTCTTAGTCTTGTCTTGGTCTTTGCCAAATTGTCCTGAACTAAGCATGTTATCACTCTTTGCCAGCTTATTTGAATTTATCACCAACTTTATCCTACTATGTTTACCTTAAAAACACTCAGACAATTCCTCAATGTTTTCTCTTCTACAACCACCATGCCACCTCTAACACAATAAGCCCACCTCACTCCTCTACCTCGCCCCATTAATCGTCCACAAAGCATCCGTTGCATTCATCACTCAAATCCTGCAGTCTAGAGTTTCACCATCCTGCTCCACTCTCCTCTCCTGTCTATCCAAAAGCTCAGCTATCACCACCGGTCCAAATATGCAACCAGTAGGAATATAAAGAAGAAGAGACGGTGTTAGGGAGGAGGGTGTAGAGGAAAGGAGAAGGACAGGAGAGAAGAATGGGAGAGATGAGGAGAAGTTAATGTTAGTTTGGCTGCTGAAAGGCCAAACATCAGAAGTGAATCATAGTAAACCTGTTCAAGATGTGCCTCGATCAGCTCTCCTCCCTTGTCCTGTTCCTTCCTCTCTTCCTCCCTTTCTCCATCTACCAAACTTTACCACTCAACCTGCCAGCCAGAACAGAGATTTAGGGCACTGAATCAACCCTCTCTCTCTTTCTTTCTCTAACCCCTCCTCTTTCCCATCGTACCGTGAATGTGTGGAGCTTCTGTTCAGAGTTCATTAGCATCAGGCCACTTCAGAGGTCTGAAGAAACCGGATACCAATATACGTGTGTGTTTGTGTGTATGTGCATGTGATTAAGTGAAAAATGGAGCCGACTGTGTATTGTGTCCTTCAAGTTGGACCTTCAATATACTGTATGTCATTATACACTTAGAAATAAAAAGTGTTAATAATTTGCAAAACAAAAAGACTTTCACTGTGAGCATTGTTTACGTCCGTAAATCACTCTTTGATAAGCTGTTTACTGCATGCAACATTAGTTAATTAGCACTTTGCAATGAGCAACGAAGCAATTAGCAGTATATAGTACAAATGTCATTAGTTTAAAACTTTGTGTTCAGGGGCTTTAACGAACAAAAATATACTGTACATGCTCCAAGAATCCAACTCTAGTATGTGCTCCATTAAAAATCATTTTTGGACAGACCTTTCTGTCCAGGTGTAACAGCGCTGTATCTTGTCAGACAGATGCGTCCCTCAGGGAGGTGAGCCGGGGTAAAAACCCATGTTTTCCTGATAACCGTGACATCCAAATACACCATAAATACATCAGCCTCAACTGTGGAAACATCTCCCATGTGCTCACTCAGCAGCTCATCTCCGTCTCTGGCTTTCTGTCCACCTCCGGCTGTCTTGCGTTTTGCTCCCTCCATCTGTTGTTGAATCCAACTACTCTTGTCTTTCTTTTGCTCCGTCTCCCTCTATTTCTTTTCACTCAGACTCTCTGTATGTTATTGTATTAAACAGTGCTTTAAATTAAGTCTACTGAGTGTACAGCAAAAGCATTTGGCACAGTACATACAGTAGACTGTCAATAAAAGAAACTTTGTTTTCTTTTAAAAGAAAGGAGAAGAAGAAAAAGAAAAGGAAGAAGCTTTGTGATGATCAGAGCATTGGATTTGGTTTTATACAGTTGTCATCGGTCGTGACAAATATAAGGCTGCATCAAGTATGATCAGCACTAAATTTGACCGTGACCTCACATGCCCTTGAGAAACTAAAACTAAAACTCGATTCTTGTGATTCCCATTCGAGCACATACTTTCATCATCCTCATGAAAATTCTTCTCATGTGTGTGTTTAAACATACATGTGCTTGAGTAAAAAGTGTATCTGTGCACATGCATTCAGTGTGAAAAGCTTGACGAATCCCGGAATCTGATTTTCTCACAGCATGCAGCCAAAACAATCCAGCCCTTGGCAGATCGAGGCAGTTAAAATACAACTGCTTAAGAAAGGAGAAAACAGGCACAGAGAGCAAAGAAAATCGGTTCAGTATCCCCCAAGCCTCTGGCAGCAAAGGGCACCTTTTTAACCTGAAAACAATTACACTATTACCGAGCTTCCCAAACCACAGGCTGAAACATATTCCCCGTGGGCTCAGCTGTTCTGCGAATGTGTGTTGTTTTGATTTAGTGCACACACTTACCTCTCCTCCCGCGCAAGCCGGGCCTCTTCCATTTTATCCACATAGTCGCGGCTGTGAGAGACACACAGAGACTTTGAAAACTTAATAATCAAACCCTGCACCAGTATGATCCTCTGTAGACATGCACACAAGCAGTTTAGGTACTGTGTAACCCATACTTACATATTCTTTCTCATTTGTTTTTCTATGGTAAAATCACTGTTAATGTAGACTTTTAAAAAACATTTATTTTAATTTATAGTTTTGCACATATTTGTATACTCATTATTCTGTAATTCATTTTTTATACTTTCATTTATGCAGTCATTCTTATTTTTTACTTGATATATATTAATTGTTGTTTGAGTTCATTCCCGGCAATATCTATATTATTTTTAATTCTATAATAATCTATTACATTTATATTAGTGTTTTTGGAGCTTGGCCCATACTAGAGACTAGATATTTCTGCCTTTGCTGTTTCTTTTTTTGACCATTCTTTTCTTTTTTGAGTCCTCAATCTTTATGGAAGTAGAATACCAAATCGCCGACGTACCCTTTTAAATCTAATTAATTTTATGCAATCTATTCTCTCATCTCAAACAGCTTTCACAAATAAAACCAGATGAATGCCTCACCTGTGCTTGTTCCTCTCCTCTCGCTCTATCCTCTGCAGTCTCTCCTCTCTCTCCACACGGCGGCGCTCTCGCTCGGCCGCCAGAGATTCCTGGTGTTGTCGGTATGAGGAGGACAGAAGACCTCCCAAAGCAGGCCTGAAGGAAGAAAAGAAGAGAAAGAAAGAAGAAAGAAGAGAGAAGGAAATAAAGTTTGATTACACCACTGCACAGTCGCTGTGAAGCTGTGATCCTGAAGCACCAGTTAGGTTTGTAAAACACTTCAGCACAGTGCAATAAAAAAGACATTTTTCTTCTTAATTATTTATTGATTAACTTGCAATGTACAAATGATTTAGATCATGTTCCATAATGAATGTGTCCCTTTTTCCATCCTCTAGTTTCTGCTGTACTATTTTACTGTGATGCAGTACGACAACATAAACAGCTACAGCTGTTCATGAATGTAACACAACACATGCTCCTTGCATATACAGAGCTTCTACATACGTAAGTATGTATGTACCATGCCTTAAATTATGTTTTAATGACTGTATTCTCCATAGAGGAAACAGGAACAGCTTAGTAACTAGGGAACCTGAGAGCTGAGATCACATTCACTTCACTATGTCATCACCTTGAATGCACCACAGGGCTGCACACAGTCAATACCTGTTACACATGAGTGGTGCATGTTTGTTCATGCAAACACACACGAACATGTACTTGTATGTGAGTGCTTTTACACTCACATACAATACAAGACAACTGTGTATTTTCAGGATGTTTTCTTGCACGTGTGCAGGCACAGTTTGGCGCAGGCTCCTCTCACCTGGAGCTAGTGGGTGTACTTGGGCTGCTGAGAGAGGAATAGGACGTGACACCTCCATTCCTGGGTGAGAGAAGGGGTGAGAAAATGGGCGACAGTGAGTGACCTCCAGAGTCACCGAGTTACACGACACCCTACTGACTAACTCATCGGTGCGAAACTGGTGGCAAGAAACAAATGTGACACCTTGTTACATAACAGGAATGCTGTTGGTGCAATACTAGAGTGACCCTAATTAGGAACTGCTGTAGTGTTTATTCCCTTATGTTTCTGGAAAATTCCAGGCAGGGTGTCTGTCCTCACTTACTGCCCACTGTAAATCTGAAAAGATCCTTTGTTAAAATAAATTTTAGTCATTTAGCCAGTGTTAGTAGTCAACAGTCAAGAGGTGAAACATCAGTAAATTACAATGGTGTTGTTAAAGCAAAAGTGTAGGGTAGTCATTTTTATTATCATATTTTAAGCATATTTCTGTAAATCATGGGTGAACACATGGAACTCCATGTTTGCTTAAATATGCAAAATTATTCATGAACAGGGCCTGAATATGGCCTTATCATAAGAAGCTATGTATAGCCGAGGTGTAGATCATATGGAAAGACAGTACTATGCAGCAAAAGAAAAATCGAACATAATACTATACATGTATAATATCAAGTGGGACAGTGAAGGAAGAACATAAGGATGAGAAAAGGCAAGTTCTATTAAAAGGATTGAGCTAAAAAGCAAGAGGTGACACTGCAGATATATAGGCGTAGAGCTGAAAAAAGGCATCTGTGAAAACACTACTGTGCTGGCATTGTTCTTGAAAAGAAGGGAGAAACTGTGGCACTGGGAAGCAAAGTGAGGATTGTAAACAAGTGTGGAGTATCCATGCATTGACTGAGGAAGAAAAAGAGACATAAAAAGAACAATAGGTGATAATGAAAGTGGTGACAGCGGATTGAAGGTGTGAAGCCGTGCACTCAAAGAAGTGAAAAGAACTGGCGGAAAGGGGAGGTGGTGATAACAAAAGTGGTGCAAAGAGATCCAAGCTGGTGTTGGGATAAAAGCCGGAAACAGAAGTGGAAACTGAAAGCGGAAAAAGTGCAACGTCGAAGAGATGCAAGGAAAGTGCTTCTTGAACTTGGGAGTTTGAGTTCTGCTGTCCGTCTGACCTGGGAGACGTTGTTTTGGGCGACTCCTCACTGGATTTGGCCGGAGCCGGGGGCGACGGCTCCTCGTCGAGGTCGTAGGAGAAGAGGTGGAAGGGCGAGTGGGGCAGGTAGGGCAGGCGGTCGGGGGAGGGACGGGAGCTGCCGCGCAATGGCGGGCTGACCTCCTTGGTGGCCGGGACAGTGACGATGGACCTCTTCCTGGCCAGCAGGGAGGCCAGAAGGGAGGTTTGGGCTGGGGGGCTGAGAGGGGAGGAGACGGGAAGAGGGGAGGTCGGGGTAGAGGGGTAGTGCAGGGTAGGTGCTGTAGGTGGTTCAGTCCGACTCCTCGGCTCATCCTCTTTTATATTCTCCTTTCTGGAAGTGATGGTGATGGACTGGAGGGTTTGTCGGTGGACTGTGGATGGAAGATGTCTAGCCGGGCTAGGAACAGAGGAACGGATTGAGAGGAATAAATGGATGAAAGCATAACTGTGCAAAGAAGAGTGGTACCATGTGTAGAGGGGCTACAGATTACTGCACTGATACTAATAACTGCCTTGTACATAGACCACAAGGAGATCAAACCAACCAGATAAATAACTGAAAACAGTGACAAAAGAGACATTTAATAGCTTTGTGGCTTTATATACGACCCTCTACATATATAAGAAGACCACAGGACGTTATTTAATATCTATGTTACCACCATGTCCTAGAATACCTGGGGGTGGTCTGTTTAGACATTGTATCAGCCCCCTCCTGCTCATCCGAATCTGACTCAGTCACTGGAGCCTCCTCTTCCTCCTCCTCCTCCTCCTCCTCCTCCTCTATCCCATCCTCACATTCCTCCTCTCTGTGGAGGTAGTGGGGAGGGGTGGATGAATTGATGTATGGGTGGAACATTTAAGGGAAGGATCGAGGGAGAGATGATGCGATACATAAGAATAGCATGCAAATGGAAATCACCACAAGAAAGAACTGAAGAAATGGAACGGAGGAAGGGGAGAGATGGAGGATTAGATGGGATTGATGTGAGGACATAATGTTTACAGCTGCACAGCCAAACCACAGAAACATTTATGACACTCAAAGGCAACAAACACGGACATGACAAAGAGATAAAGTGATAGAAGAAGAAAAGGAGTAAGACAAGAGAAACAAAGATGAAATAGGAGAGAGGGAGGATAAATGTTTCTCATTACACACTCCATGCCTCCAGATAGATTCTTTTACATGCACATGAAGACAGAATATGATGACAAGGAAGAGGGAAAGGAATGCCAAGAGGAGAATATGCCATGGCTCAACAACTGACTTGAGATCAGTGTCACCAAACTGTCTTGTCTAGTGAAACCAGATGAGCCTTGTTGCAGTAGAGTCGACGTGCGCTGCCAGGTGTTGTTCCACAAGACCAGAGCCATGTGTGTGTGACGAAAGGGACGGCCAATGAAAGTTGTGTTTGTTTTTCTCCGTGCATGCATGATATGAAGCAGGATGCAGTCTCTGACATGAGCAACTATCACCTGTCACTTTGTTATATAAACCATACAGTAATGGATTTCTCACACAATTACACACATTTTCACTTCTGTTTCAGGAGACAAGCGTGTGCTAGCGTCTTACACACGACCGCCATTTTAACACTAGCTGAAGCATAATAATCTGTTTCGGTCATGTTACACACTGGCAGGATAAAGACATAAAGGGAGTCAAAAAGCTACGATGGATGAGAGGACAGAAAGAGGAAATAGTTACCTGAGGTAAACAGCTACAACCAGCTCCAAATTCCTCTTTTCATGCATACACACAGCACTGAAATAAGCCTGTGCTGGTTTAATAACATGTATGCTTGTATTAGAATTACAGGCAAACCATGAAGGATTGTGAGGCTGCTGAGAACTTTCATATTTCTTTTAGTGGAGCACAAGTCTGCACCCATGTGTCATTGCAGAATACAACAAAACACTCTGAGTGCTTTATGTGACAGGAGACACACTAATAGCTGTTACAGCATGTAGGTGAGGAGCAGTGGCGGGAAAACATGGGCAGAAGGCCACAAAGGTCAGCAGATGACCTTTCTCTGAGAGACCTTTGAACTTACATGGATGGAAGGAAACCTGACAGTGCTCTGGAGCAGAAAGTGTTGATACAAGACAGTCAGGACTTCACTCCTGACCTCAGTTAACACATGTGCATCTCAAGAGTGATGACTATTTGGCACCACAATTATTCTTGATACCTGCTTAAAATGACGATTTTTTTGTTTTTAAATCACTCCGACTCAACTTCAGACACTCTTCCATCTTCCCCTTCTCTCACCTCTCACTCATATCCTCAGCTCTCTGTCCATTGAAAGGCTGGAAGCCAGCTCTCTGAGGGGATGCAGGGCTGCATGGGGAGGCGTGACCAGATCGCCCGAGGGAGGCCCTGCGGCTCCGCCTCCTCTCCAAGCCACGCTTTTTGTCTCCGCCCCCAAGGCTGGCCCGTCGGCGGTCTCGGCGTCCCGTTGGCGGAGGCTGGCTGTCATCGTCACCGTCTTCATGCCGTAGGGTCATCTGGGGGAAAAGTTAAGCAAATATACTATAAATACTGTATGAAGTTTTCATATTCACTCAATATGAACAGATGAAATCTGATCTTTAATAAAATATCTTTGTGTGTCTCAAACCTCATAGATGTTGAGCTGCTCAACCAAGTCTAGATCAGTGCCTTTCCGGCCCAGGTGTCTTTGGGACACGGTCTCCATGCCCTGCTCCTCCAGACCATCCACCATATCGTAGAATGAATCCTGGTCAGGCAGTGCTGCAAGCGTCTGCAAAAAGAAAAGGAGACAGGTAAGTCATATTGCATATTCAGTGATTTCATTTAGTTGGATTGAAATACTTAAAATGAGTAAGGAATGAGGGGAAAAAAGGCATGTTTTAAAGTATCTGTGGTCATATCAGTTATACTTTGCTGTATCCAGTACTTAATTACAACTTAGTGAATCACCTTATTGATGAGGGTCATGGCGTAGACCAGCAGCTCTGTGTCCACTCCATCCTTCTCATGCAAGATCTCCATAGTATTGGACCATGGCTTGCAGCCTGGAAATCAGTCCATTGCACATACAAACATGAATTACTCTCTACCCAACCACCCCTCCCTGTTATTGAAATAAACTATTACAGTAAATAGCACAAGCTAACAGAATAATGAATGAGGACACATTGCTCAACAGCTGATGGCGTGTTAAGTTATTTATACCTCTCTTTGTGTCCACAGAGGTGATGGCTTCTATCAGCAGTGGGGTGTTGGACTCAGAGTACTCCACAAACACTAGCAGCAGCTTCAGAGCTGTTTTCACCACCAGGCGGAACTGGGGGGTTGGAACAAGGAGTCACAAACTCACGTGGCAACAAACAATACAAACAATGGATATATCATGGTGCTGTGACCATCATTTTGGAAATCTCTAGTGGTTATTGTGGTTTCCCTGTCTGCATCATGACATATCTTCCAATCTTAACTTAACTCTTAACTTTGTCCATTAGGTGCTTCAAGACCAGTAATAGTAGACCAATAATAGTAACCTTGTAATAGATTTAGAAGTATTGGACCAGGAAATGCATTGGTGCAAGACATTTTTAAAACTGAAAGTGTATTGAGCTTTAGGCACCGGAATTAAGACCGTCAGTGCAAGACGTGTACCTTTAAAAAATAATGAAGATACCACAAAACCATCAAAGACACCACCCTCAGGTCAGGATACAGAATACAATCCGTAGCAGATGTGTTTGTGTGTGTGTTTCTGGGTATTAAAGCTAAAAATAATGCTTGCCAAACAATGAATAGCTAGCTCAGAGCTGATGACAGCCTGCATGCAGAGTGTGTATGTGTGTGTGTGTGCGCGTGTGTGTGTGTGTGTGTGTGTGTGCGCTGAGGTTAAGTTTTTTGTTTTGCATGTATGCTTGGCTATACCTTTGAGCCAACCAGAGTATACAGCCACTGGATTGTCTCAGCGTGCGCAATCACCCCATTCATCCCGTCTACATACAGCATGATCTGACCAAGAGCTGAGAGAGAGAGAGAGAGAGAAAGAAACAAAAAGTTAGAGGGACAGAACAAATACAGAAAGATGATTCAACACTTACTGTAACAAACCAGCACATCAAGGTTAACTGTGTACAGTACATGGGTTCAACTACAGTAGCTATAAATAACAAGGAAAGTCATCAGGGATTAAGGGTTTCCTTCCTTATGCTTTGGGTATTTATGACAGACAAAAATACAAAAGAAGAGCAGAACAGAAAATGGAAATGTTTTGGAAATATCCTGGTCTTTAAGACTGAGTTGCATTGTTTATTAAAGTTTTTCCCATTGCAGAAAAAAGCATGACGTTAGTTTTATATGTACAGTGGTTGACATGTTTTTTCTTTCCAATTAAATACTTGCAAGAAACACTGTAACTGTGCTCAATAACCTTTGCAGTCAGTATTTATGTTTTCATAAACTATGGACAGTTTGGGGTTATCAGCAAAGTAATAAAGTATATTTATTCAAGTAATGTGTCTAAGTACAGTTTTGTAGCACTTTATTTAAGTTTTTACATTTTATGCTTATAATTTATATATTCACCACACTTCAGAGGAAATTGCATTAATTTTTTAGATTTTTCATTCATTTTCATTCAATATATCTGACAGCATTAGTTACCTGTTACTATGCAAATAAGATTTTGCATACAAAACCAAAATCAAACCAAATCAAATGTCATGTTCTTTGAGACTACGCTACCCAAAAGCATATAAAGTAGATGTTAATGTTAGTTAGAAGTAACTAATAAAATAATATATGTGCTTTAAATACTAAGTACTTTTTAAAAAAGGCAGACCTTTACTTGTAATAAAGTATTTTTACATTGTGGTATTGTTGTTTTTACTTAAGCAAAGGATCTGAATATTTCCATCACAGGGTTTTTGATGATAAGGTATCACTCTGTACCAAAGAGCTGATCACTTGCACGTTAATTTACATGGTCCCCATTTCAAGTTATATTTAAACCAAAGTCAGTAAAGCAACATAGCAGTCCCTGTTGTAGCTGTCATCTGTTGCTGTATGTCAAAGCACAGTGTGGATTGCGTTACACCCAAACCAGGAGTGAAGGTGAAAGTGATTTCTCATATCTTATTTCACCATATGTTGCTGTGAACACAAGTCAAACACAACATGAGCAAGAGAGTATTTGGGGCTATCCTCCTGCATTTGGACTCAAACCAACTGAAGTAGTGAAATTGAAGAGGAATCTGTTCAACACCAGATATACATGCTGCTGAGAGAGAGGCGCATGCCAACACGAGTCAATGGAGAAGGGTTACAAAGCCATAATCCAAAACCCATTTAATGTCAAAAAATATGCAGTAGGAAATACTACTGGCTTGCTCATGAGGAGATAAAACAGATGGTGGAGAGTGAATATCATTTACTATTTGTGTGCTATACTATGTAGTGGGCAGTTCTGGGTCAAACTCTGCTTTGTGTGCCAAGTCATCCCTGTTGTTTCTTTATGTCAAATCAGAGGGCGGATTGTATTACATCCAAGCTTTGGAAGTGGAAGAGAAAGAGAAATAACCTAAATCTAATTTCACCACATGTTGAAAATAAGTTCCTGTGATAAGTGAACAGAGCTCATACACATTGTGAGCAAGGATAGAACAAAACCAATCATCTTCAGCCAAGACTCAAATTTGAAAATGTAAGTTTTGTCTTCACTTCTTGGACAAATAATTAAACCCTGTGAGAAGAAAAGATGGAGGATAACAGAAGACATTTTGTCTGTTGAGAGTTTGATCTCTGCAGACTTACTGGGAAACAAAAGGCAGGAAGGAACTTTCCATCAATGAGAAATAATTTTTTGATCCAAAGTATGGCTGTAACTTCCCTAACCTCTCTGACTTGACTGAGTGTATGAGAAGTGATAGGTTTTATGAGGGCCCATAAGGTTGGTAACACATGGCCTTAAAGGTCAAAGCCACTCTGTACCTGAAGAATGGCCTATTTCCTACCATGGCACAAGATTAGATGGAGCCAAAGGCCTCATCAGGAGTCACTACAAAGCCGGACACAAAAATCAATTTTAAGTGATGATTTGCTTGTCTATTTCTCTTCTATTATACATTTTTCAATTGGTTGCCATGCAAGACTGTTTCACTCTTTTATAAACTGTGTGACTTTCTTTACAGCCATCTGAAGGCAGCAGGTATCTCTTCCATCTGCAATCTTAAATTGAAGTGATGCACACTGCCAAGCCATCATCATTACTGTGAATGTTTGAAACAATCACACAATGGTCTGTGATCTTGTGCATATCTGGAATTCATGATTCATTTTTGTATACAGTCTCTCATGCAGTGCAAATCATCAAGGGTGTTGGAGACTGGCAATTTTTTTTTTTTTAAAAGAGGTCATACAGTTGAGAATGCCAAAAGTGTAGTGGTAAGACAAACTTGACTGTTGCTTTTTACAGACTGAGCTACCCAGCAGTAGAAAGTCATTAAAATGAGCCACCAGCTGCAACATTAAACAGACGAAGACATTAATGCATCACTAATTATCATCCAGTAATGTGATGTATATTATTCTGAAATGGGCCATTCTGTACTTTTACTTTTTGCACTTAAATGATTTTGATAACTTAATTAAATGTTCTGATTACTTCCTCCACCGCTGCAAATAACACAAATCCCAAAAAAAACTTTCTTCAAACGCCTTTATGAATATATTTAGTTAAATCCTGCAAAAGAGAACTTTTCCACATTATCTTAAAAAGTTGCAGAGCTCCCAGCTGCATTTCCTATAAAGTTAATTGAAAATTTAAATAAACAAAACTGCTCCCCAACGTTTTATAAAGTAAATAAAGTAAGAATAAATACAACTTTTATTTGTATTGGTGGGGTCGTTATAATTAACCGGAACAAAGCGTGTTATTCTGGGACACCCGGAAGAGCGACTGATCATTGTCATTGTTTTCGCCTCGAGTGAGTGAAATCCCGTAGGCTGTGACATCGAGCATTTTCAGGGCTGTAACTGTGAAAGTGGACATGCTTGTCGTTATAGAAATAAATCATAAGATTGTGGAGTTGCAAATTCAGCGCAGAAGTTTTTACCGTAACTTTCACATCTGACACGCAGCTCCCGTCTGCGCATGCGTCCCTCTTCAGCGTTGCTAGGCAATTAGTCATGCTGTATAACCAATCAAACAGTGCTGTGGGTGGGACATTCAGCGACACCACATCAGAGCCAAAATAGTGCATTTTTCAGTTAATATATTAATATATTTTTAGTTAATATATTTTTATTTTATTAAAATAATAAAAATGTAAAAATGCTAAATACAATAATCCTCTAGTATGGAGAGACTATTACAAGCGCTTTGCATCTTTGCAGCTCCACTTCCTTCTTGATCTTGAAGTTCAAGTTGTGGATGTTGATTATTCAATATTACATCCAGATCATGAGCTGAAATGAAAGCGAAAGTAAAAGACATTTCTCAGACTCCGACCACAAGACAAGCAAGAGTCGGAAACGACAACTTTGTTCTCATCCTCCTCGATCATGTATTTGGACTCAAATTTGAAAATTGAAATTATATCTTCACTTCTTGGACAAACAATTAAACCCTGTGGCAAGAAAAAACGAGGGAGAGCAGCAGGCATCTTGTCTGTTGATGAATTTCATCTCCACAACATCATTGGGAAACAAAGGCTTATGTGAAGGAACCTACAATCAACGAGGAAGATTTTTTTGACCCAGACTATGACTGCGACTTCACTAATGTCGTTGACTCAACTGAGTGTACGAGAGGTGATGAGCTTTATGAGCGCCCAAAAGGTTGGTACCGCATGGCCTTAAGGGTCAAAGGTAAATATCCAGATGGAGACACCTGGTTGGGCACCAATGAATGGAGGAGTCACTCTGTACCTGGAGAATGGCCTGTTTCCTACCATGGAACAAGCTTAGATGGAGCCAAAGGCATCATCAGGAGCCACTACAGGGCAGGGGATGGCAATATGTATGGAAGAGGAATCTACTCAACACCAGACATACATGTCGCTGAGAGAGAGGAGTATGCCAAGACCTTCACATCAAAGACGACGGGGAAAAGATACAAAGTGATCCTGCAAAATCGAATCAATCCTGAAAAGAGGAAGATTTGTCAACGATTTGACTACTGGCTCATTCATGTTCATGAGGGGGCATCAGCCAAGGAGGAGAAAAGGATAGTGGAGAGTTCTATTCGACCTTATGGCATTCTGATTAAGGAATTAAATGATGATGATGGGAGATGGAGGTGGCAACACCTATGGCGATGAGGATGGTGACTATGATAACAGTGGAAAATATGATGAAGACACTGCTGATGACCACTGCGATGATGATGATGACAATGGTGATGACGATTACAATGACGGTGACGACGATGGCAAATATGATGATGATGATTACGACAATGGAAATGGCGATGACGATAATGATGATGATGATAATGATGAGGATGATGATGAGGATGAGGGTGAGGATGAGGATGACGATGAAAATGGCTATGGCGATGATGACGACAACAAAAGCAACTACGATGGCGAGGTCGATCAGAATTACAATGATGACAATGGCGATGATGATGACAACGAAAGCAACTACGATGGTGAGGTCGTTCAGAATTACGATGATGATGACAATGATGGTGACGACGATGGCAAATATGATGATGATGATTACGATGATGGAAATGGCAATGACGATGATGATAATGACGATGATGATAATGACGACAATGATGATGATGATGATGATGAGGATGACGATGAAAATGGCTATGGCGATGATGGTGACAACGAAAACAACTACGATGGCGAGGTCGATCAGAATTATGATGATGACAATGGCGATGAT
Organism: Holacanthus passer; assembly: GCA_025331565.1. Lineage (NCBI taxonomy): Eukaryota > Metazoa > Chordata > Actinopteri > Pomacanthidae > Holacanthus > Holacanthus passer. The sequence goes on along the minus strand of JAFREQ010000023.1, from coordinate 6,325,555 downwards.
GATGACAATAACGATGATGATTACAATTACGGTGACGACGATGGCGAATATGATGATGATGATTACGACGATGGAAATGGCGATGACGATAATGTCGATGATGATGATGATGATGATGATGACGATGAAAATGGCTATGGCGATGATGGCGACAACGAAAGCAACTATGATGACGAGGTCGATCAGAATTCCGATGATGACAAATGATGATTACAATGACGGTGACGACGATGGCGAATATGATGATGATGATTACAACGATGGAAATGGCGATGATGGAAATGGCGATGATGATAATGACGATGATGATAATGATGAGGATGAGGATGACGATGATGAAAATGGCTATGATGATGATGGCTGACAACGAAAGCAACTATGATGGCGAGGTTGATCTGAATTACTATGATGACAATGGTGATGATAATGACAACGACAGCAACAATGATGGCGAAGTCGATCAGAATTACGATGATGACAATGGTGATGATGACAACAATGAAAGTAACTACAATGGCGAGGTTGATCAGAATTACGATGATGATGGCAAATATGATGATGACAATTGCGATTATGATGATGGTGATAATTATGAGGATGAGGACTATTATGACTATTATGGCAATGAGAGTCAGAGTAAGTATGTATTACTCTGTTGCGCTCTGTGCTTTATTCTATGCCTATGCTTATTTAGTTTGTGCATATAATTTGTTGTCTTGTTTGGTTTAAGTATTGCACAAACTAATATTAGGCCACAGTTGTTGAAATGGAGGATTAATCAACACATACATATTACTTTCTGGCTTGGACTGCCACTTTTACTTTTAGTCATTGACATAGTAATAGACAATTATCATTTCTGTTGGCATTTGTGTTTCATTTAGAATTTGAAAACATATCGTGTTTGTCATTCCTTTATGGTAAAAACTGACCTATACATAAAACTCATTTAAAGGCCCTGAAAATCTATTTTCTCAGGTTCTTCAAAAATAGTAAATAATAATAGATTTTATTATTTTACATGTAATTTATGTTTGTGTTTTGTCTATGCTCTTCTGATGGGGCAAAAAGGTAAACTATAAATCAACCACACCCTCACAGTTCTGATGAAGAAGAATAACTGCATTCTTGAGGGTTAATCTCTTCTCAAACAATAACTAGGGATGCTTTGTTTCTTAACTTTTACTTACTTTACTTTGTCTGTGAGTGTTTACTGTTACTGTTACACTGGTAAAAAATGCTCATTAATTGTTTAGTTCAGTTTAGTTTCCATATATATATAAAGAGTTGTAGGCTCTCTTATTGGCACCGGGGTGTTAGGTGTTTTCCCACGGAAACCAACACAGACCAAGGAAGTGTCTGATGCAACTGTGCTTACAGCACAAAACAACAATGACTGTATTCCTTAAAACACAAATTGCTTGATAAAGTTTAAAGTGAAGAAAATGGAGACCTCTCTATACAAAGAATTATGATTCAAAACACCATTTGAGTTCGAGTCCTTCTAACAGAAAAAAAGCCAAATCAAGCAGAAAAAACGTATATAAATTAATCATCTTTTCCCCCTGACCTGTTGTTCAAGAAAGTACCTAAATTTCTGTTGCTCTCGGGGCTTTCAAAAACATTTACTTTGTCCATGCTCATGCTTTATTTCCTCTTTGGTTTAAAATGAACTTTTACAATAATCACCATCTGATGACTTATTGTATCAAAACATGTGCACTGTTGCTTCAGTAACGTCTTTAATTCAGCTTCTCCTCCCACCTTTATATAATACCAGCTGCTGCATGTACACACACACACATTTTGACAAATTCATACATAGTTGAAAGATTGTGCCAACTTGGTTGTTACCCCTGACAGACATGCTTGTGAATAGCAAGTCATTAGGCAATTAATAGCAACAAAAACACTCTATAATTATGCTATTCATGAAATGATTATTCGTGACACATGTTTGGTGTGGAAATTATGGAAAATTGTGTGTATGTTTAAGTACATAAAAGAGAAAGCAAGTGTAAGTGCAAGTGTATTTACTGCTTTTGACAATTACTTGCTTAATTAAGTGTGTCTGTGTGTGTGTGTATGTGTGATAATCTGTATATATGTTCAAAAATGTTTACCCAAATCAAGTCATTTTCAGAATGTTAGAAAATACACAATATTTGACAAACCTGAATCAAGAACATATCACAGAGAAATGAATGAGTTGTTAGAGCTAATGGCTCAATATACTGTACATCAGCATAACATCTCCTCAAAATGCTATACTGCTATGGTGTCTTTCTTTCCTAGCTAAATTGTGTATCTCATAATGTTATGATCACATCCAAATGTACTATTTTCAATGCTATTATCATAACATTTAATTACGTTAGTGGTCATCAAGTGTGTGGGCACCTGTGTGGCCTCATATTTATTTTATTTCTTTTAGGTTTCTTTATTTTTGCTATGTATTCATATTTTTATCATTGTATTTCCATTACTAACCTCAATAGTATTTTCATTATGTTTATTTTCCTTAAGTCATTGTAAGTTAAAATGTTTATTATTGTTTGTATTTTCATTATTTGTATTATTAATTGTGCTTATTGGTGACTCACACAAACAGACAGAAACAGAACTAAATATTTTTTACTCTGGATTGCAAACTTTTGCTAATATTGAATAGAAGTAATAAATTCTTAAAAAAGATACATGATACATCTGCTGTTGTTATTTATAGTAATGTCAGTATTTCTACATGTAATACTTTATCTGACTATGGTCATTAAAGTGTGAGAGAGACTATACCTCTTAATATGTAGTTCTGGTAGTTCTGGTCAGCTTCTGCTCCCACCTTGATGAGACATGTCAGACCTTCAGCCATCACAAACTCATGGACCAGATCTTTGTCATCCTGAAGTAAAACAGAAAAAGCTGGATTAAGTAAATACAACATACACTGGCTGCGTGCATACAGAACCACACTAAATTCATCATATAAATTTTATTTACGTGTATTCAAATTCTCATTGGTTACCACATGGTGTCAGTAATGTGCAGCATTAGGATTAAAGTTGACAGTACATAAACTTTCAATCCCCCACTGGTTCAGGGCAGCTGACACACACAGGATACATGTCAAGAACCATGTGTTTCGCAATTTGTTGCTTTTGACACATCATCTCTTATTACAAAAACAAAACTAAAACGATGATGAAAGCACTTCAAGGTAGTCTCACCAAATACAAACTAATGCTATCTTCAGGTGTCATGTCATTGATAGGAGTTGTGTTTTTTGTAGATTCCAAGCTGCACAAAGCTTTATGCAACAGCAGAATGACAAGGGGATGTAATGGATGTTTTCATTCAGATGTTACTCACATAACTTTCATGCTTTTTTCCAAGTTTTTTGAGCCATTAAAGCAAATTACAATCATGATACTTACAATAGCACTTAAATGCAGCAGTCATTTAAAGTTCTCACATTGCTGCTTTGTTTGCTGAACTATGTGTTATTATATTTGCATATTCTTGTGTGTGTGCTCCAGAAAAAGCTCTTGGTATTTTAAGGTGGCTGACTCCTCTCATCCTAAAATAAAGATTCACACAAACACCCACCCACATACACACACAACCACAGACAGACCTACACACACCCACACAGATACACACACAGGGAGAGACATGCCACGTTGATGAAGATCCCTGTCATCATGGAAGCGCACAGTGGCCACAATAACCAACTGTACTCTGAAACAACAAGCTGACAGTAATTGCACGTGAAATATGTGTGTGTGTTACCTGAAAAATTTGCTTTAGAGAGAACAGTGCCCTCCTCAAGTCGCGCCCATTGGAGTTATACAGTCTTTCTGTAGAGAGAGAGAGAGAGAGAGAGAGAGAGAGAGAGAGAGAGAGACAAAGAAGTGGTTATTCTTTTTTTTCATTCAGTAATAACACTAATTATTAGAATGAGCCATTTCAAAGTGCACATACAAAATGTTTCCACCTGACTTGAAGCGAGCTTGTCTGTTTTGCTTTGGCCTATGCACCTTCATCTCTCACCAATCTTCATGTGTTTCATGACTAGATCAATAAAACCAAGTAAAATGAGTCTCAGCTGTGCAAAAGCTGCACAATAGTTAGATACACGAGAGGAACGCTGGGAGTCGATGGAACCAATCACACTGCTCAGCTCTGATCACCTGGGGCAGCCACTTCATCACACACTTTCACCGCGTCTTCACTTGCAGAGCAACACGTGCATGATCTCTCCCTCTCTCTCTCTCACTCACACACACACACACACACACACACACACACACACACACACAACACACACACACAAACACATTACAGTGGTGATTAGAGCTGTATTGGAATGTTAATGAGCTGCTGGCCGGGCTTCAACGGTGAGGTATTCAGGTCATGACACGGAAAGCACTCAGAACTAACAGCTACAAGCTCTTATAGCACCACAATGATATTTAGTAGATATTTAGTTTAGTTATTTTTATCCTTGAACACAAAAACATCATTGAAACACTTTTATGACAGGGCCATAAAATGTTCATTGTAACCCTGTGAACTACAATGGATATGTCTTATTTCCTGTACAAGCATTACAATAATCCTTAATCATATTTCTACTACATTCATGTAGTTATAGTAATATTTTGGTGGTGACATTAGATCTGAAACTTGGATTTTCTTCAAAAACATAATATTTAAAAACCACACATCTCAATTTCTTTTTTATCTAAGACACTTGCATGTCAGTTTCTAAGTTATTTTTTTCTTAATGCTGTACTAAATTGTATATACTTTCCATCATTCCCCTTATTTTGACAACCCCTATATATACAAGTACTTGTATTTGCATATTACAGTTTACAGTACTTCTATTTGCATGTGCACACCACTGTAATGTTCAGACAGCACATATAATGTTCCTAAGTGCTTTGCATTAAGCTCAAAGTCTGCTCTGTTGAGTGTCCATACTGTCCATTTGTGAGTATGAACAGTTGAGCGTTCAACTGTGTGTCAGCAGGGGGTTTGGGGAACCTGCGCGTGTAAATCCAGAATGTGCGCGTTGATGACAAATCCTTCAGTCCATCAGGAGGGGGGGGGGTGTTAAAAGCGTATGAAGGTAAGGGCTTGCCGTCTGGAGCTCAGTGGTAACTGTCGCTAAGCTAGACAAGGCTAACCCAAGGCCAGGGTCAAAATCATTATCATTCCGCACACAGACGAAGAATTACAGGCCTGTCTGTCTCTCCATCTGCAGGACCCTTCCTGTGAGATCAGCATGAAATACATCTGTGATAGTGTACAGAGGAGATAATCAAATCATCCAAATCACAACTGCCAAGAGGCAACTGGCACCAACGTGCGCAAATGTGTGGGGAAAAAGTGACTTCAAACTCACCAAAAATGAAAAGAACGAGAGGAAAGGACATGAAAGCAAAGGAAAGGAAAGGAAAGTGTGTGATTTGAGGAAAGAAGGTAAATTGCTTCTAGGTAATCAAGGCAGTGTTGACAAACAAGAGAGTAGGAGACATGAAATTCTCCTTCCATATATACACAAACTACATATGTCTCTGCCATGTCATCTGAGTAAAAAGTAGATTTTAGCCTTTTCTGAGCTCGTCCAGCTGACTAAAACATGTTCAGTTTACAGTAAGGGCCTGGCAGTGTTGCAGAAGACAAACAACCACAGTGTAGTGTTTGTGTCAAACCCAGCTGACTACACATTTACTGTGTTAGGTTACCATCATAGCCAATTCTCTTTGTAATTATTTGACAGAGATCATTTTGACATAACAGAACAGGCACAGAAAAGCCTGTTTCAATTCACGCTCCTGCATCTCATTTAACAAATCACGACTGACTGCAATCTGTGGTTCAGCTATAACTCTTCTTCAAATTGACAGTTCGGTCTGATATCCTTGTTCTCCTTACTCTAGGTTTTCCCTGGAAATCAAGTGGCCACTTAATGAACATTAACATGCAGGGAACACTCCGTCTGGCCCTTCAAGGGTCAATTGTGCAGTCGGTCATGTGATATGTTCATGTTCTTCATCAGGCCATGAGTGAAGCTGTCAGGGCAACCTTTAGCAGAACGTCTGCTGTCCATCAGGAGCATGTCAGCGGCAGTGATAAGACTTAAACTTGGCTTCATTCATTCTGGTGGACCGTTAATGATGCAGTCAGGTGTGAAAAGGTGGCCACACTGTGTTTGTTCTGATTCCAAAAAAGTTGGGATGCTGTGCAAAATTTAGATAAAATCATTTGCAAACAAACAGTTTACTGAATTTTATAAAGTGTTTCTGAGCCCATGTATTAATCTCCTTTATACAACCATGTGTTTGACAAAGTGTTGAACCTCTCTCCATCCTCGCTTGTGAACGACTGACTCTTTCCAGGATGAACCTTTCATACCCAATCATGATACTATCACCTGTTACCAATGAACCTGTGGAATGATCCAAACAGGTGTTTTTGGATCAGCCCACAACTTTCACAGTCTTTTGTTGCTCCTGTCCCATCTTATTTGAAACATGTTGCTGCCATCAAATTCAGAATAAACACATATACAAAAATCAATCAAAGGTTTATTCATTATTCTGAGATCTGTTCAGTATCCTGTTACTGTCCTGTCCTTATTACAAATTTGACAAAAATAGCTCAAAACTGAATTCATTGTGTGGTACCTCCTCAGCAAACACATACAAGACAAATTACAAAATATGGGCCAGAATTATTAATTTAATAGTTATACAGCTTTATTTTTGTTTCTAATGTTTGAGTGAACATACATCAGTGATTCATTATCCTAGCTGGATACAGATGATGGCAGTATGCCAAAAGGTATGAAGACACATTGTGCCAGGGCTGAATTCGCTAATCAGAGTTAACAATTTAAGCAGCCTGTGTTATCGTAACACCTCCATATGTAATATGTTTAGATTATTGGACAGAGTGGTATTGTTCATATATCAACACAGACATGTCAATCAACAAACAACAACCCACACTGTTTTCATGTAAGAATTAACCATCTTGATGAGTGAGTCATTACATACAACAATGAATTCTAAAATAACATTTTGTGAGACAAATGATCAAACCTGCCAGTTTGGGTGAGGTAATCTTATTTGTTTCCAAAGAAAATCCTCTTTCACAGATTTTCTTGAATCGAATGTCTCTATTTTCTTGGCACTAAAACACTGAGAGAATTCTTCACTTGTTTTCTTTAGACTTAAACATTCAGTAGTTAGTTGCTAAACTTCTTAGGGATGTTTTTTGCAGTGAAACCAACAGCCTCACATGCCAACATTAATGTCATGGCAATAACCTGTAATCACCTGTAGCTTTTAACAAAGTCTTGTCAACATAATTACCCTTCTTCTCCAGAGTAAACAGAGTTTGACATGCTAAATAATCAATGGGCCATTTTCCCATTGGCACAAAGGGCTCCAGCTGTCTTAACACTGCGTGCCTAGACTGATGGTGCATTCAAGCTGGAAATGATTCCAACAAATCAATCTCACCTCAACCCCTGGGCCGAACAGCTTGGCCTTACAACACTGCTTCAGTGCCTGCATCTCTATGGAGGGAGACTGACATAACAGCATAACACAAACTGGGAAGATAATGCATCTTAATTAGATGCCCTCCACTTGTCTAAGAGACAAAGCAGAAGACGTGGCGATAAGTGAAGAGGAAGAGGAGGAACATAGCAAAAGGATGGTTTTTGGATGGAGGATTGCCTGTCCACGTGTCTTCTGCTGGTCATTCTCTTTTTTCCTGGCCCTAGGTTTTATTATTGTCACAAGAAAATCTAAAAACACTCACTGGGATGTGTCATTGTGGCTTGTGCCTGCGCTTGTGTTGAGTGTGTATGCACATGTGCGATGGTGTGCATGCGCCCATGTGTAAAGCCAGTGCCTGTGTTTGTTGAGTGCAGACAGACAGATGAAGGAAAGACAGAAAGGCACATTTCATTTATAGGTTCGCTTAGGGTTTTACTGTTTTGTTTTGGAAGACTCTCAGTTCTTGTCCACACCGTTTCACCATGACCTCACATGCACTGCAATATGTCAGCCTTAACGAGTCATTTAGCCCCATATTCTGCCTTAAAGTTTTAATTTTCTTGAAGAAGAAGAAGACCCTTTATTTTGTAGTGAGGGGACAAAGTTTCCATTTTAATCTAATAAAACAAACTCCAGGTTCAATACGCTTTTAGACAACACACAACAACATATAAACTGTACACCAAACATCTACAACCCAGTATGTAGGCCCAGCTCTATAATTAGAGCTTTATCGAAGGAGTGACATGGACACTGGAGTCTGCTACAGCTGAAGCTTGGTTCATGCTCTCATAGGGTTTATCACATCCTACACACCACGTGAGTGAGGACCCAGCAGGTATGAAAAGATGTCACCATGTCTATTGTGTATCATCCAGTTCTGTTCATTTATTCTTCTTTTAATGTTTAAAATCCCTCCAGAAAAATATAATTCTAAGCCTCAATAATAATAATAATAAGAGTGTAAAGAATAATACCCACTGTATGCATTTGTTTCAGAATATAACAGAAAATTACAATTGCAGCTGTTGCATGTGCATTAGCACACGTGTGCATGTGTGCATGTGTGCATGTGTGCGTGGGAGTGTTCTGTGCAGTGAAACAGGGATTCCCCCAGTGCCGAGGCTGTCTGCTAAGTCGTTCAGGAGTGGTCAGATCCCTCCTTCCTCTCCTGCCATAATGAGATTAGTGCTGTGACCCTTCAGCTTTGACTAATCCCTCAACATTAACTGCACCATCTACACATCGCCAAACAGAAAAACACACAGGCCAGCTCAGGCTATACTAGGATTAATCCACAGCAATTATACTCAAAACCACACTGTTTTTTGCTGTAATGCTGAAACGCATCAAATGCAAGATCAGAGAGAACCGACTTGACTGAAGTCTAATTCTGCTTTGCAGCAACAATCTACTACTACTATGCTTAATCCACTGACTTAACAATAAGCAGCCAGCTCAGCAGATGTTTCTTTAAGACCACCTGGTTAAAGAAACAGTGGTGTAAAGGTGAGAGAATCATATCATTTATGAGGCTTTCTGGACTGAAACTTTACTGATTTGGTTTACCCTCACCCGTCTCATAGAATCACTTTTATAGCAAAAGCTCTAAAAACTCACTGTACACAACCTGCCCAGCACCACACAGTAAACAGACAAAGTTATCAGCTAGTTAGTGGGCACAGTGGAGCATTTGGAAGATAAAGAGTCAGATCATGAGCAGAGCTAAAAGTGACTGAAGAAAATTGGACTCACATTGTCAGGAATGAATGCAAATGTTGCTCCACGTCTGCTGAATGTGCAACAAGGCATTTGCTAATAAGTTCTTCATATCATCAATGAAAGGCAACGTATGTGTCAGTGTTCAAAAAGTTAGCTATTGCAGGTTTAAATAAAAATGCTACTGACACAAAAAATAATTAATTCATTATAGAAAGGAATAATAAAGTAGACTGCTGAAGTCACTGTGCAGTAAGGTGCAGTTCCCCTCATGACCACTAGAAGCTGTCTCAAAGTACAAAGTGAAACTTCTCCCAACTTCTCTCGAGACAAAATGAGAGAATAAAGGAAGAAATGAACTGAATAAATGAATAAAACAAATACAGCTTTTAATATAAAAAAACAGCCAGAGAGTGACAGTATGGAAATAAATGGAGGCAAAGAGACAACCCCAGAAAAAAGGTGCAACCTCTTCACACACAGTATATATGTAAACCTGTTCTTATGTGCTTTGACCAGAGGGAACTATTTCAGTATGACACATCTTTATTGGGTCACAGGGTATTTACAGATAAGCATGCAGTGAGGTCAACCAAGGGTAATATTGTTCAGGATGGTACAACTTCTCTATGGGTCAGGCGAGAGAGGGGAGGGTCACAGCTGGTGGTCCCGCATTTAAGCCCAGTTACAGATCCGCTGACTCGTATTTCTGGAGGATTTCGTTGCACCCCTCTAAAAAAGCCTCCACGCGGCTGTCTGGGCCGATCAGCCAGTTGGCTTTCAAACTAGGCCTTTGGTGGGATCTAAAATAAAGAAGTGAGAAGAACATAAGGTGTAACGGCACGCTGGAGAGCTTCATTTAATCCCAGGAAGTCTTTCCCTCTCTGTGCTGGTATCACTCTAAATATAGGTGGGGTTGGTATCAAACATACTGTAACAAACCTAGATACCGGGTTCAATCTTTGTGCAGGTCATGCAGTGCACGGTGTGTGCTGCCCTGTAGCACTATATTCTGCCAAGGAAAAATTAAGTCAACTAGATGAGAAAATTCCAGTTATTTCCAATTTCAGTTTCGCATGTGTCTGGAATTCCTTTTGTTTCCAGCTGATCATTGAAGACAAGGACTCCGTCACCACTGGTGGATTTGTTTTCACTTGTTCAAGACAACTCAATGCAAAATCAAATGACGCCTAATAATGACCTTTTAATGTTTCTCAGTAAGGGTTTGCAAAGGTACAGTTGGAAGGTATTTCTTTCTTGTGTGCACATATGCATGGAGTGGCATGTCCATTAATCTGTAGTTAAAAGAATAAATACTCCATCAATCTGTCATAGTGGAATATAGTTTGGACAATAATGCATGATTTCATTCCCATGTCAAGTGAAGTGAAAAGGAAAAGTTGGCAGGCAGCAAAGGCCAGACTGCAGAGGACAACTCGGTTATTTTGCGACTGTCTATTTTTTGTCTGTTGGTCTTGGCCTACAGTATGAGTACTGGAGGCTGCTGATGGTACAGATGACGATCGAGGCCCTGTGAGCTCAGTGTGAGTGTTTGTGTGTGTGCGTGTGTGTTTGTGTGAGAGAGAGGGGAAAAGAGAGAAAGAAAGGGAGAGTGAGACCTCCAAGGTTTTACTGTGGGATTCATGAGATTTAAAGAATGGCTACAGACATAGAGATTACACTGGGCTCAGCAATGACACACACACATACCCACACAAGTATGTCCACATATTCTCAGACAGATACAGTACAACACCAGAGGACTAACTGCAAACGTACTGTGAATGGAAACACTTGGGAGTAAATGAAAACAAACTTTTATATGAATGCCATAAATCTACCCCTCTGGAAACAAATGTCTGCTATATTTTAGAGTTGACACACTGATATCCTGGACATATAACATGACTACATATACACCGTCTCACACACACACAGTTAAACATCTCCAGACTGTAACCTTGAACCCTGGCGAAGGACATCAGCTGTCAAAGAAGCTCAGAAGCAGATGTCCTCAGGAAGGAACTCACTGCCACATAAACAGGAACATAGAAATATACACACACACACACACAAACAAATAAACTCACACATCACACTCCAAGACCAGAATGTGCCCTGCGTCCTTCATATGCCCCCGTCACCTCTGAATTAGCCCACACACATACACACACACACACAGAAATAGTTACCAACAATACAAACACAAATATACCCAGACACCCGGTGTTACCACCGTGATGACAGGCCTGAGCCTGACAGGCAGCTACAGTACTGCTCTATATTCACACACACACAGGAACTCACACACACAAACGACTCTCCTAGTTACTACACTGCATCCACAGGGACGGAGACAACTCCTAAAACACATGAACACAAATTCAAGACGGCTGCCGAGGGTATGGGTGGTTTGCTAGGCTCCACACCATGATATTTTCGCATTTATCCTATTGTCTGTAACAGGTTTCACAGTCAACTGTCAAACCTGGTACAGACAAAAACAGACAAGCACTGAAAAATAACGGTTAAGAAACAAATGAAATGTCTAGTATAATTACTAAGTAAACATTATGCACACATACATATGTTGACGTTAATTAGGGAACATACACATTTCCACACATACACATATGAAACACATGTGAAATGGCTGTAATGTAATGTAAACACAAGTGCTTATAGATAATGGATGGATATATTATCACGTCACACATGTGTGAGAATGTCACTTTTTATTATGTACACAATTTAACTAATGTAATCTTGGTAATGGTGACATGTTAAGTTTTTTTTTTTAATGACGTCTGCAGCTCATTCTTATTCGTTTGTTTTCTAATCTTATGCAGTGTAACCATAAAACAGGCCTAAAGGCTCCAGGAAACAACTGCTCACAACCAAGAAATGTTCCAACGCATGACCTCTGTTAAAAACTCAAAGAGTAACTTCACTTTTGTTTTAAAGTAAACAAATGAGTTATAACATGTTAATGACAGTACAGACGTGAGAGCGTCTCATTGAATTCTTGTCAAAAAGGCGAATAAGCATTTTCTCAAAACGTCAAACTATTCCTTTAAATGCAGAAAAACAAGGATGGTAAACTATGGAATGACCCAAATCTGTGTTTATTTTAAATTCCTTTCCCTCAACTTGTGTCCAAATGTTGCATGCAACTGACATTATGTCATGGAGTTGTTTTGCAATTGCATTTTATCTGTGATAGTGCATTGTTATAAAGTGCGACCTGATTTTGTGCAGACACAAAAGCTGATTGTGGGAAATATCGCGGTGTTCAATCCCACATAGGAGTGTGCACGTGTGAAACAAGCATCCAGTGTTTCCCCTCGCTCTTCCCTCAGCCTTTGTCATTCTCTCTCTCTCTCTCTCTCTCTCTCTCTTGTTCTCTCACTTCTCAGGCTTGCTGTGTCATGTCATTGTTAAATGATTGGATTCACTGAGCATGTGCGATGAATGACAAGCACAGAGATGAAATCAAACCAGAGCTTTGTACAGGTATATGTTCTCAATATTTGTGTCTAAGTGTTGTCCCTCATAATGAGCATTGATGGTGTAATACTATGTAATGATGTTGCCAAACCAAATTATCATGTTCAGGCGGTTTAAATGTCTAAACTGCGCTTCAAGGGGCTTTTAAAATGTAATTTGGCAGTGTTTTTGAGAAACAGTCATCCGGATAAATTGGCTGGATTGAGTATATAGAAAAAAGGAGCCTAACAAATGAGAGGGACATAAAAGACAGGAAGGCTGACATAGGGAGAGTGAGAAAGGCAAACACGGTAGAAACAGAGAGAGAAACAAGAGTAAGACTAACAGCAGCCTGAGCGAGCAAACAGAGACAATACTGGAGGATGTGTGCTGCTTACTGAGTGGATTAGCTGAGTGAAATCTCGCTCTGACTCATACCACACTTGCCTGTTATTATACTCCTCATTTGCTTGTGTGTGTCCGTGCATTTATTACTGTGTGTGACCCTAATACAGCAGGCATGATGACATATGACAAAAGCTACTGTATAAGAGTTATAACATAGTTAGTTATATTTACAGACGGAGAAGACAACGAATAAGTTCCACCTTTGAGAGACTATATTCTGTCTGTTGGTCTTGGCTGTGCATATACACTGTATAAATGATGACAGAGGGCCTGTTAACTCAGTATGTGTGTGCCTTTATGTGTGTGTGTATGTGTGAGAGAGAGAGAGAGAGAGAGAGAGAGAGAGAGAGAGAGAGAGAGAGAGAGGAGTATGAGTAAGTTAATATACAGTAGATAAAAGAGTATGAGTACAGAGTGGGGTGCTAAACTGAGAGTAACCCCTGCAGATAAATATAGAGATATACTGTATATCACTGCAGAAAGCATTGGTTTATATTGGACTTACAGAGGAGCATGATTTACACAGGTTATGGCATAGAAAGATGTAAAAAAAATACTGCAGCTCGAAGCAAAGTCACCTTTTTGTCAGTCCAGCCAAATTATTCTCTAAATGAAGCTGTCAAAGCAATGATCCCCTAACTTTTTAATGTCGGGAACTCCAAAATAAGAGTATATTGTAGTATAGAAGAACCACAGTGTGTTTTAAACTTGGTAGAAAATCACCTTGGCAAAACCTTGTTTCTTTCTTCACTCTCCTCACCTGTAAGTCTGCGGACCACAGGGCTATGACATAACTCGTGGAGCTGCTGGCAAACTGCTGCTGCTCTGTCTGGCAGGTGCATTTCCTCCTCACTTTGTTTTTCCCTTGTGTTTCCTTCCCTAAGCGATTTACCATTTCCCTGGAAATCATCCCTCTCCCCATCTCTCTCCGCACATCCCCTAAACCCATCATCTCTGAAAACCCCACGACTGCATGAGATGCCAAGCCCTCAGATTCTCCAGTGTGTGTTCTGGATGTTTAGCTTGTGGTAATTGTAATGTTTTATTGCATTATGTAATAGTTCCAAAATGATTAAAACAGACCAGCCAGAGGTTTGTGCAGGCACACTGGGTTGCATATATGAACAAGACCAGACATAACACACACAGACACACACACACACACACACACACACATAGTGATATATTTCTTTCTTTTTTCCAGTAAGCACACTGGGGGCTGGGAGAGCAAACCTCATACAGCAGCATGCTGTGGCACAGCACAACATTTGGGCCGCTCATGTTTGCCAGTGTAACTAGAGCCCAGGGAAAACCCTGCCACATCCACAGAAAGCCCAACGCTGTAACATACAGAGTGGACCTACCACACCACAGCAACTGATCACGGTGACAATAGAGACGCACAGCTGCAAAATACAGCTGGATTACACCACAAAACCATAAAATCCATAAATAATCACATTGTAGTTTTACTGCATAATTTGGAATAGTCAACTTTAGTTATTTCTATCTGCTTATGGTTCACAGCAACAGAGAACATAACAACTTTGTTCCCTTCCCCAACATGATCTACTACTTAACTGTAAGAAAGGAAGACAGCAAGTTATTTACAGTGAGAGACAATCTGAAGAGTGCTACTGCAGTAGGAACGAACAACAGCTGCAGGATAGATGCGTATTACAGGCTTTTCTACCGCAGCTACTGCTGTAAAGTTATTCCGCCACTTCCACTGCTCTACACCTCCATCCCTAATGCCTCATCAGCCCATCTCTCCATCTCCCACAGCAGTAACTAAGGCATGACTCATGTGGGCACAATGCTCCTCAGGGTCTCAACTGCTGGTGAGGGTAGAGGGGAAACTATTTGAGTGATTTTCTCATTCCTTCTTTCTCTCTCTTAAAACACAGATGAAAAGAGAGAAGGGTGTCCTCTATTCTGAATGCACAAGTGCTGATTTTAGGTAATGGTGAGATACTGAAAAGAAAATACGGACGCATAAACATGAACACAAATTTGCATGGAAGATATCACGGCTTTGCACAGATAAAACAGATCGAGTGACAGGTCTAAACTTGCCTTGCAAACTTTTCATGGGCATAGCAAAATATCCTTGTTGACTCACACGTGCACAGAGAGGGATCATAAGGCAAAACTCATTGAGCCAAAGCCACAGGTGTCTGTGAGAACAAAGAGTCACAAACAGCATGTGAAGCTGAGAAGAGTAAATATAGATTTAGAGAGCAGAACGGGCAGGCCAGGAAAAGAAAGAAATGCAGGGGTTAAACAAGGAGTGCAGGGTGTTTGGATGAAACCAGGGGAGGGGGGAAACCATGTGGAGGAGAAATGGGGACAAATGGACAATGTAGAGCAAAGTAGACTAATAGAGGATGAAGGGGAAATGATGCCAGATTGAAATGTAGTTAGAGCATGTTGGATAAGGTAAGCACAGATATTACAGGGCAGCAAAAAAACACAAAATATGTCTGGAGTTTTACAACCGCACAGCCACAGATGTCCTATACCACTGCCCCCTCAAAGCTTACCCATTACAAGCATTATCTCCCTGTCACACCATGCCATTACCAGGCCTTATCTCCCACAGCGGGGGGACACCGACACAGTAAATCGCTGTTAGAACCAGCTGTAGTCATCTCTGTCTGCAGCATCTCAAGGCCAGATTGCTGTCACTACCACAGCATCCCCGTTGGTGAAGCAACACTGAGTACTGACTACTGCTCAATCAGCACAGACCACCATGTCAGTAAGCTCATATTTATAGAGATTTTGATTTGTGTAACTCTCACTAATGCCATCAAATCCTCCAAATATCTCTTTACAGTGTATAAATACAGTAACTATAAGCCCTCGTTTTTTGCATTGTGTCCTATTATTACTTTTTATTCAATCAGAGCAGCATACAAACATACAGGACTGAAGTGGGAGAAGCAAAAGTTGTGTGAGGACAGGCGTACTTTGGGAATGATGAATCCTGTGCTGAAAGGAAAAGCTGGGGAAAAATAGGCAGACGGAGATGCAACACAATCTTCAACTCCGTTTTTAGACAAGCTGCAAATTTGTTATGTAACAGCACGACCAGAGAAAATCAAAGCAAGTCAACCTTCACTCCACCTCAAACTCCAGCCACAGCCTCTCCTTCACAATACTGCGGGGGGTGATTAGAGACGGATAATTGGGGCGCAGAAATCCAACAGTATAGAAGCCAAATTTGTTGAGAAAGGGCTAAATTCCAGAGCTAAGTGCCAAGGGATTGAACGGGCTCCAAAACACATGGAAGCTCTTTTGTTCTGCACTCCGGTTCTTTTGTTTCACCTGCTGTACCGCTCATTACAGGGAGCTTTACCTGTCAGATAGCATACCCTCTCTATACTTGATAACTTAAACTGTATTTAATTACTGCATATCCTTTCAGGAGAGGCTGGGAAATGAGACCACATGGGAAACAAAAGCTTTGGGATTCTGAAAACATCCTGGTAACTAATGTGCAGTTTAACAGTGTACAAATGAGAAAATTATAGTTTGTACTCAGCCACGGCAGTTTTATATGTGGTTTTATCCTTAATCTTTCTTAACTTTGACCATGGATATATGAATTTGTCTATATACGACTGTCTTGTATTTTGTTTTGGGTTTTTTTGTTATGTGTAGAGTAGAGAAACCAGAGTAATGGCTAATGAAGATCACAAAAACAAACCAAAAAAAACAAATGAAAAACTATATATAATACTGAAAGCAGCAATAATCAACTTTTTTATATTAACAATATTCCTACAGGGAATTATCACCTGACTCTGCACTTAAAGCTCTACAGAGCTTTATAGTGACTTTTAGCTACCTGTTGTTTTTCCATCCAGCAACTTTTGGTTCACTCTCATCACTTTCATAGCGACCTTCGGATACAGCAGGCAGCAGCTGTCAGCTAAAAAGCTCTAAAAAACCCACTGCACGCCCCCTGCCCAAAGCCAAACAGATTACAGTGGAGACCAAAACAGGTGAATATTGGACTTACATTCACTAGGTGGCCAGAAACAAGATGCTTATGTTGCTCCACATCTGTTTAAACAGGCAACCGTTGGCTAACATTTTTGGTGACCCCCACTAACCTTTAGTATCTAGTGTCACTGTCAGATCAGATTTTACCCTTCACAAGCACCTTGGCTAACAACAAAGTATCTCAAGAACTAATGACTGGATATCTGTGAAATTTGCTGTGTAATATCGAGAGCTAAAGCAATCCACTGGTCCAATATACTGAATCTATTAGTTTTTCAACTGTAAAATGTCCCGCACCAACATATCTAAGATATTATAATTCTTTAAAAAACAAATTTAACAAACCCTTACAAATCCGTTCAATTACATCAAAAATTATTAAACCATAAATGGCTAATTTACCATGACACATTCATATTTTCTGTTTTGGACACTTTAGTGAGTTAGCCACATGATAACACTGAACAAATTCGCATCGCCAATAGATAATTGTTTTGATGCTTTCAAATTGTGGGATGTAATGAACACTGATACCTCTAGGTACCAGGGAAAAAATCAGTTGTACAAACAGCTGTACATCAAAAGATAAAGTTTGTATCATTACATGTACATTATTCCTTCCAAGTGTCTTCTGTCTTCCTCAATCAAGCCTTTTGTCGCCCCTCTTGCTTCCTGTGACTCTCATTTAGCGAGAAGAGGTTCAGCACTGTGCTGCCTTCCTCGCATGTTTCTGTGCTGTCAACACTTTCTAAAGATAACACCTCCGCTTCACCCCCACCCCTGAGCCACCTCTCTCCACCCGTCAGCTACAGTCCGCAACAACTCTTCTGTGACAGAGCTAAAATTAACCATTAAACAAGAGGTTCTGATTGGCACTCTGATGGGACTACAGACCACAGGATCAACCGAGAACAGGGGAGAAAGTGTAGGAGAGAGGGCACATGAGTAGATACTGAGAGACAAAAGAACAAATGAAAGACAGAGACAAAGTACATGGGGAAAAATGATGAGCCTCAGGCCAAACACAAAGTTGAGGACACTCAGGACACCTGTGCTGCATAAAAAAAGATAAATTCCTGTAAAATTGACCCCAATCTCCCTGTGGGAGTCGTGCAGGGAGTGCTGAGAGAAGCTGGATCATTAAAGTGCCACGAAGGCTTCTCCATTGCAGACACATTGCCTGGAGAGTAGTGCTTACACCAGCAGTCAGAGTCGCTGCTTTGCTGACCATGCCCTCCTTTTCATATCCAACAGAAAACTCATTAACTCACACACATTATCACACCCTCATTCACACACACACATGCATCACAGAGCATCCTTAATCCCAAGTTGGCAAGCCTACTTGTAATTTCATCTTTCCTTTAGCAGCGGTGCCAAGAAATGCCAAGGAGAGCTGTGTTTCTCATAGTTAAGCTTGTTTTTTCAACCTTGTGGCCCTAAAAGAAGATCAATGGATGTCTGAAGAAGGTCTCAAACCCTAAGAGCTCCCTAACATTTGACCTTAATACAATCAAATCCTGATCCTTGTCAATCAAAACTGAAAGCTGATGAAGTCAGCAAGATTAGGAACCTCTGTAAGGAATTGATCCCTTCCTGCTTTTCAATCACACAAACCAAATAAGTGTCACAGTCAGCAATCCATGCATCTAATTCAGTCCCATGACATGCAATCCTACTGTACTGGCCAACTAATTGTGAGTCACAGACACTTGATTCTGCAAGCAATTTGCATCCTCGATTGTGACAGACTTTTCATTTAGTGGATAGTATGTTGACCACTACTCAGACGATTTGAAGGTCAAGGCCCCGAAGGATTACAGAGCGTTAAACAGGCAGATGAGTGAAAAGCTGAACTGACTCATTGAAGCAAGTCTGAGAGGGGGTGGAAAATGGTCAGTAGATCTCTAAAGTGAATGGATCACTCGCACTCACTCACGCTATCTGATTATATGTCTGTTTAATACCAGCAGAATTACAAAGTGCCACTCCAGTCGGGATCTGGTCCCTGCCCAGCATCTGTGCCATGGTGAATGAAATCTGGATTGCAGTCAATACAGTCAGCTCCATCATTAAGCTTTGGCTATGGACAAAAATCAAGTTTCACTCATGCCCTTCAAAAGGAAATGCATCTCATATGATGATGATGATGCAGCCTTTTCTTAATAAAAACTAGCAAGAAACACAAGCGTAAGAGAAAGATTCACATACACAACTTCACATATATTCACTCAGGCATTTGTGTAGAATGTATGTGCATATACATATATATATACAAAATGCTATTTACCACATGTTACAAAATATCTAATAGTCACTTGTGTAATAATAGTCTAAAATGAAATGTTATTTTTTTAATGAACTCTATCTTTTTCATGATATTACTGCACTGTAAAAATGTACATTATGCTACCTATGTAAAGAATACATCATAAATTGAGAAACTTTCCCTGTACAGTGTGTGCACGTTTTCTCTCCTTAACACCATTAGTCCCACTCCGAGTGACCTTTCACCTCATCACGTTCTCAACCAATCCGAGGCACCGATTCTCGGATCCAGAATTAGCACCGCTATCACTGGCATGGAGAATGTTGACCATGCAGACAAGCCATGGAGGAAAGGAGTGAGGCGCACAGGCCCAGAGGAAAGAGAAAAACGAAGTGTGCGGTGATTTTAGTGGATGTGAAGAGAGAGAGCTTCAGGCAGAGAACGGCTGGTAAAGGCTCTCATGAAACACAGAAGACACAAAGAAATAAAAAGAGTGAATCTCCTGTTATATGACTGGGCTCTTGGCCAACTTACGTTTAAGTAATAAGACCACAGACACTGAAAACATCCATGTGTTCTCAGTGGGTTATTTTGTCTAGATCATTAACAGAGACTTAGAGTACATTACATGATCAGTAGGCAAGCAATACAAATTCAGCATGACAACATGAAATCTTGTAGCAGCTGTAGGTTTTGAGATATTTCCTTATAGACCACAGGTTACCTTTGGGTTGCCGGAGCCAATGATCTACTGTAAAATGGGTTTTTTTGTCTTTGTTCTCATCATAAAACAAGTTAGTTGTTATCCAACATAACCTTCAGACAGAGAAAAAACGTTGCTTGCCACCCTCTCCTATCACCCCCTTTCCTCATGAAGCTTAAATTCAGATATCTCTCCTTTCTCTCATAACACATTTTTCCCTTTCAAGCTGCTATCTTTTCCTTCAGCCACTCTCTAACCTTCAATCATACTCACACTTCCCTCCCTCTTTTCTCCCCTTCCTCCTCTTCATCATTACAAATTGAGAACAGTCAAGGGCATTACATTGTAAAGATTTCACCAGCCCCAAAAGAGAAAAATCTGAGCTGTAAAGTGCTGCTGTGATAACATACACAAAAAAAGCTTCCATTTACTTTTCTCTTTCTAATCCATGTAAAAGTTCCCACCATATAAGTCTAATGCTGACATGATCACAATACTTCGTTGAACGTTGAGACATTTGACACAGCAGTCAATCCTGCTTCTGCGTGGGAGGTCTCCGGTCTCACCCCAACGTGCACCACATGTAAACCCCTGGACGGCCATCTGAACCTGTGGCTCAATGTATTCTTAGGCTTGCTGATGTGTCTGACTGTGCATGTGTGTGCGTCCGGGGAGAATCTCACATTAAACACACACATAAACGTGTCACACAGCACTCACCAATGCAGGCGTGCACACGGACGGTCAGCTGGGTCCGTAGAATAACACTGTGCTTCTTCCCTCTGGACCTGCAAAAAAAAAAAGCAAACAGAATTACTATTGATTCAAAAATATCTTTGTGAAAGCAACTCGTTTCCAGTTCCTCACATTAATTTCACTTATGGCCAAACCTAAAATACGTTTAATGGTTTTTTGGAAACAAGTGTAATTTTCTTGGCACAAGCGGAGTGATCTGTCTTGTGTTTTGATTTATTCAGCCTTGATATGAGAGAAGAATATCCTGCAACAAGTGAAACAGTGTTGGAAAAGGAAGCGTAATTATCTCTATTGGTTTAAAGAAAATAATTTAGTTGCATGTGTCAAGAAAAATGAGATTTTTAAGACAAAATATGAGACGAGGACTTGTTATGATGGACCTCGTGTTTATAATGCGGAGGCCGTTTGGTATGATGGGAATGGTGCAGACAAACAGTGGCCTGCATTGGATTTGTACCCCTATAATGATACACATCTGAGCCTCGAGGACAGGCAGCAGAAATGCAGGAGCAGACACAACACACAAATAAACACCTCCACATACCACTGTGCCATCGTGAGCACGCATTCATACGCAGCATATTTCCAGTGGGAAAACAAAATGAGCACGCACAAACATCAAGGTAAGGTATGATGGTATTTTGAAGAGCAGCTCAAACTCTCTCTCCTGACTTTAGCTGTTATCCTCCAATCTGTAGGAGCTAATCACTGACTTCCATCACTAACACACTGATAGCATCCAATCCAAGCAGGGAAGCACTGCTCCGATAACACACACCCATGACACATAATGTGCAGTAAGCATAACACAAATCCAAACAAGAGCCCAGTTGGCCTCTTATTCTTCCGTGTTAAGCCGTGTTATCAGCTCTGCTTGGAAATAGAGCAAAATGTTAACACGATCTGCTGAGATGCTGATAAAACTTTACTAGCAAATGTATTATTTTTTACAGTACCTGTCTGATAATGTCTGATAATGTCTGTGTTGTGTGAGAGTGAAATCAGAGACTCAGGGAGAGTGAATCCATTTAGAGACCAGTGGAAGGGAGTGGAATGAGACTCAAGATGTGAGGTTATAAAAGAAGATTCGACACATATAATACACAACTATGCGGATAAAAAAGGGTTATTGAGATGATAACAAAATGGGATTAGGATCAAAAGATGTCCCTTTTAAAAGCGAGTTCCTGTGTGCCCATCTATACCACAATACCCTTTTTAATAACTGACATATGATAACTTACAATTTTTAATTATTCAAATCACATCATTCATTTCAATATATTTTAAATAATGCAAAAACAGCTCAAGTGGCTTGGAGGGACTCTGACTAGTCTGCATCATAGCTTACAGCCGTTCCCTCTCAAAATATCTCTTTCTTTAAGTAAAAGCATACTGAGCTTTTCCCGTCACCAGAGGACCTTGTTTACTGTCAACTGTGGTGAGCAGCATCCCGCCACAGCTGGAATTACAACACATTTTTGATGCGTGGGAACATAAATTCTGGGTGAAAATCACTTAGCACCAATCTGCGCTTCATAACACCCAGGGGATTTTTGCAGTGAAAGGCAATTTTTAGTTTCCCAGTTTAGGTTTGTCAGTAAAAAGTGCAAAAATAAGCTTTGGTTTTATACTTACTCATGTCTATACCACATGTGAACAGTGCAGCCAGTCACCATGATACATCACATAGACAAGCAGATTTTAATGACCATGCACATAGACATTGCAAAATTAAATAAATGTGATGTGAATACAGCACAGCACCATCAAATCTGATGAACAGATGCATCCATTCGCTCCCAAGAAATCACAATCTCTACGCCTTTAAGATGTTGCAACACCTGTCAAAACCTGCCTGACTTCACAGCACAAGTAACATATGTGGTGTGAGGCTGAGATATTGAGTGTGATTAGTTTATTCATTTTTGACACTATATAAACAGTGTTCATCCCACAGAGGGAGGATAGGACAGGCTTTACTCAGAAGCAACCATCCCCAACCTTTGTGATGTTTTGAATAGAAAAGATCAAACCCAACTAAAATGTGCGATTCATTTCCTCCTGCCTGTGAAGCACGACCTCGGCAAAAGCCAAGTTTGGTAGGATGACAGACAGGCCTGTCCAATCCAACCAGTTCCCCAAGATCTCAACCACTTCAGAAACACACGCGCCTTTATTCACCTGTCCATCATCTGTCACATGGCTTACCACACACACACACACACACACACACAGAAACTCAGATAAATGTACACATGGAAACAAGCGCACACAAACAGACACAGAGTACATCCAGTCTCTGCAGATCTGCCATCACTTATCAAGCCGCAGCCCCCAGACTCCAAACAGCTCAACATACCACGACTCAAAACACAAACACACTGTCACACACTCACATGTGCAGCCAGTCAACAGCTGCCACCCTGGCGTATTTCTCTGAGCTCTAAGTGACAGTGCTTTGTCACCCAAAGTGCATTTCTAAAGCTGTGACTCAACACATTTTATCTTTTTGATGCTTGACACTTACAAATCCACCACTGACTTCAGAGCTAAACCAAAGCTAAGCTAATGTGCACAACAGTTAGGTAGCAAACATGTAGTTAGTAGCATTAGCAATAGTACTATAGGCTTACTTGTTTGTTAGGTAATTGTAAGGTTTGCTAATTCAACTGGCTTACTGGCTAATGTTAGTTAATGTTGCATAGGCCTATAGGAAAAAAGATGCTATTAAGGCTAGCTTCCTGTGCTATCTAGCTAGAACTGGTGCAGCTAGCCTTAGCACTAATAAGATAACTTTATGTCACAATAACAAACATTTGGAAACAAATGCAGGATACATTATTTGGTAATTAAATTTGAATAACTTACTGTACGATTCCTCAGGAATGACTTATATCATTTACAAATGTTTACTTTGGTGAATCTTAGATGTTGTGGCTAATATGTTAGCTTCAGGATGTCTCACAGTGCTTTGTAATGGAGGCGGGTCATCCAGGCTAAAATAAAGACTGTTTCCACTAGCAGTTTAAAAACAAAACAAACAATGAAAGATAAGCTTTAACAAAAAGGGTACCAGTGCTGAAGTGCTGCCAGGTGAAGAAAGTCAAATGTGCCATCATTTAAGGCAGATCCAGAATCAGTTTGGTATCATTTCACTATATGGAAAAAAAACTGAAACATGTTGAAATTATTGTATATTTAGAGGTTTTTAATTCATACATCATATAAAGAGCTGAATTATCATAAAATAAAAAATATCCCAAAATGTTGTGCTATTTCACACAGACAATGCCACATATTTAACAAGCATGTTATTGAGGCCACAATGTGCTCTTAAGACAAGGTGTGTAAGGCTCTAGGTGGCGTACCACCTCTTTCTGGGGGTAATCCTGAACCCTAGTAGCAGGTTTCTATTTTCCATTTCTCTTGTTGACCCAAAGAAAGACACTGGCTGCTGCTGGGAGATTAAAGAGACTGCAGATACCTGATGACAGTACTGTTACAAAGCGATTGTGCTGTTTCTTCGACGGGTTTGAGAACTGTGAAACTTTGTCACAAAGCGGATCAGAATATCAATTATTGTAAAAACACAGTGGGAGACGAGCTGAGGCTGTGGAAGGGAGGGCACGTCTGTCCTGCTTTCCACAGCGCTTCATACTTTCCGTGAACTTGTGCTTCCAAGAAATCCATATCCAGCAGCTTGTGATTCTTCCCATTTCATACAAATGGAGAAATTGTATGTACGTGTGTGAGAGCGAGAGAAAGACAGATATATATATAGAGAGAGACAGAGAGGGGACAAGGGGACTTATCACTGTGTCTCAAATGGTCAGAGATGTTTTGACAGTGAAGTGCGAGAGTGTGTAAGTCTGACTGTTTCATAGGGTATAAATGTGAATCAGTCTCACCCTGTGTCGTCCTGCTGAAAGCCCTCCAACTCGTCCCTTTGCTCAGCCAGCGAGGACTCCAGATCCAGATAGGTGCCATTGTGGGAGAGCTGCAGCGTACAGTCATCAAGCTGCGGAAAAGAATTAAAAAATCTTTTTAATACAAACGCCGTAATGAATGAAGTAGACCTAAACTAAGATGGTGGATTTGATTTAACCAAATTTAACAAAACAGAGGGGTGACTACTGAAGCAAAAATGGTTAGCAACTACAAATTGACATTTATATCTAAATAAGGGATGGAAAATATGATGTATAGCATGTGAAACTTCTTTGGCCATGCTGTGATGTGCGTACATGAACCACCCACAGGAATGACACTGGTCTCTGTGCCCACTATTTTTTAATGCTCCCTCACTATGTCTCGGCATGTGTTTCACACCCTTTTTTTAAAAAAACAATTTTATTTTACGGGGACAGGATTTGAACGCTGAGTGTGTACAGTGATCCATGAAAAGTGAGCGGGCCATATGCGGCGCGGCTCTGCTGTCGGCATTACAAAGCTGTTAAGAGAATTAACTAGTAGAGGCGCAGCAATAAAGGCTGCAGAACATGAAACCAAAACCAGAGGGAAACACGGACAGAGAAAGAGATGTTTCAGCACATTTAAATACCAGCTGTGAGAAAAATGACACTTAAATATTGTTTTAGTTGTGTTCAATGTGAAGCTACAGCACATTTAAGTCTCTGTATGTTTGTGGAAGGAGCAATCACAGTCATTCCCACATACATAATTTACATGTTTACATTTACGTGACAGTGAGTGTGGTTCTGTTTTTCACAGACCACGATTGCATTGCACGATCCAAGGTAGCGCTGCAGAGCGGCCAACGTCCGAATTAACCCACTACGCTGTGTAATGAGAAACCCCCGCCGAGTTTGAGACCAGGTGCACAGTAATATATCTGCACACCGCTGGCACTGATGTTTATGAGTACAGTCACAAGCTGATAGCAGGTGCAAGCAAACATCCCAGCTATAACTCGTAAAAAGCAACACACATCAGCATGTTATTGTTACAATCAGCTATGAACTTTGCAACTTATTGTTGAGGCTGCTGATGTATGAATAGGTGAATGAGATCAGAGTCATGAGTTGAGTTAGCATTTAGCACCTCTATGGTATTGATAGGCCTAACCTAGCCTGGCCTCTGCCTCTGCCTGGTGTGCTGCCAAGCGTCCCCCTCCCCCCCGGCCATCTAGCTGAGCTGCATGACGACACTCACTGACCAGCAGAGACCACAGATCACAAGACCTGCTGCTGCTCTCTGTCTCTTGCTCCTTCTCACTCGGAGACAGAGAGACGGACTGTCGGATGGACTCACAGCATAAATATAACCTTGCTATATTTACTCTGCTCTGAGGCAGCATGCACACAGGAGCTCAAGGGTGGGTGTGTCCGCGGGGCCTGGGAGTCAAAGGGGGGGCACTGCCAAGGCCAAAGTGTTAGGAGGGAGAAGCTGACTGTCATCCATGTTGCAATGAACTTTGCAGTACTACGCTGACTTATACAGTTTTGTAAGCAATCCCCAGCTCAGAGCAAGGCATAATGCACCATAAGCAAAAGGGGTGATTTTGGGTTCTGCTCCAGTTTCTCCCTGCCCCCTCACGACAACATTAATCCGTCTGTGCCAAATAGCTAATCCGCAAATCAAAACACACAGTAATCAGACGCATCCCTAGTTGAAATTTAGGTTAATTAAAATGCCAACTAAAATGCTGTGATCAACGCAATTTTCCAGGTAGATCGCCGTGATATGGTCTTTACAGGAAAAAATAAGGAAGAGGTGAAAGAGTCTTGCAAAATGAGGATGACAGCTAATGAAAAAAATACCAAGTGAACATGAGAGGACTTTTACCTTTGCTAAGCTACCTGCTAACTCCAGCAAGGCAACATGTGACACAGTGACCACGCCAACACGCCGGTGTTTACGTTTGATGGATGTCTTTGCTAATTAGCACAAAAGTACAGGTGAGGCTGATGGGAATGTCATTAGTTTTTGACCTGATGACGGTGCTAGAAAGTTGTTACAGTTCTCCACTGTGATCCTCAGGGGAGCATGAATGTGTGTGCCAAATTTCAATCCAGTCCATGCAACAGTTATCAAGGTATTTCACTCAAAACCACAAATGTCAACCTCATGGTGGTGCAAAAGGAAAAGTCAGGGAATCGCCAAAGTCAAAGGGATTCGTCATCTGGGAAACATGAATGTCAACCCCAAATTTTTGTGCCATTTCATCTGATACTTGATGAGATATTTCAGTCTGGATTGAAGCGGTGGACAGACCACCTGGCAGACAAACGCTGCCATCCCTTGATTCTGTTTGGTTGCTAACATGGAAAAAAAATAACTAATCAAAAAGAAAAAAAAAGAGCATTCTAGTGCAAATATTTTATGGCCCATCTTTGTAACCTAACCCCAATTTCAGCAGCTACTGAAGCCTAGTGCACTAGCATTGTTGTTCACATGTTCGTGTCAGTATGCCACGTGAGATTTGGTAAATCTCAGATTGAGGTTCGACTAAGGGGGGTTGAGACAGTGGAGGGAGGTTAATCATGTCTTGTCCCACTGCCCCGGTTTTTGTGCAGGAATAAGACAAAAGCATTTCTTGTGCCCAATCTGCAAGCATTATTCATCGTTTTTATTTTTCCTCTTATACTTAACAGTTGGTCTTGTCCTTAAGTGATGCTTTTATGTCTTTGAAAATCCCCCATTCGGTCTAACACATGTCCTAAGACAGAGACCCCACCAGCACCTCCAGCTCCAGCTCCACCTTCCCTTCGCACATTACTCAATCATACAAACACTCAGTGGTGGAAGAAGTATTCAGATAGTACTTATACCACATTGTGAAAATACTCCACTACAAGTACACTACAAGTCCTGTATTCAAAGCTTACTTAAATGAAAGTATTTAAGTTTATGGTTAACTGTTTAATCTTAATTGTTTGGCCATTTAATCTACAGCGATTCACCATATCCTATAAGATCATATGTTGTCAGCATCGCTCTCCTGTGAAATCTCTCTAAGTCTACTTTTCATGAGCTCAGAAGAACAGCCCTGTTTCCTGCTTTGTGACAATGTAGTTTACAGCTAATCCAAGAAGGCTTTTAAAATAGTTTATTTAGCTTAAGACGTAGGAGACCTTTCTGAACCCATAAAGGAACACTTAATCCTTCAGTTTATCACAAACATCCAAAATCAAGCATATCTGGAGATACATGGACACACTGGAGATACACTGGATTACACTTTGGACTGAAAAGTAACTAGTAACTAAAGCTGTCAGACAAACCTAGTGGAGTAAAAATTACAATACTTGCCTCTGAGATGGAGTGGAGTAGAAGTATAAAGCAGCAGAAAATGTAAATACTCAAGTAAAATTCCTAGTACCTCAAATTTGTTGAGTGTAGTACTTGAGTAAGTGTACTTAGTTACTTTCCATCACTGTAAATAGTGCTTGGACAGCAAGACGTGAGCCCGCGGATCATTTTGTAATAGAGTATGTTAACAGCTCTGTCTCTTTCCTAAAACACTTAATTTGGGTAACAGTAGTTATAACAAAACAAAACACATCATGCTGACGGAGTCGGCAGAGAGGAGCTCCAGAAGGAACCACAAGCTCTTCACGCTCAAGGCTCCGGGACGGGCCAGGGAAACACTTAGTGGCTTGTATACTTTACACTCATTTAATCAAATTCTCCCAGAAGAGTGGAGCAAAGGAAAAAAAAAAGTGGTTGTAGGGGAGTAATTACTTCCACGTTAAAACAACACCAAGCCTGCTGGCGATGACGGTGGGTTGACAGTGAAACAATGGCCTTACATAAGTTAGACGATGAGTTTTTGAAGAACTTTTTTGTGTCAAACTCGGAGCCGCAGAGGATCAGGCTCTTTGAAGAGCGTGGAGGAGGGTGTGTGCAACGCGGCTATTAAACCTCCCAGTGCTGCTTTAATGGGAAACCCTTTGGTAATGAAATAAAAGTTGAGCTGTGAAGTCTAGGCTTTGTTGTTTTTGAGGGAAATGGGAGTTTTTTTCCCAGCAAAACTGTGACTGACTGATGGTGAGGCTTCTGAATTGAGCTGGATATCTATGTATCATTTTCGGGGGGTGGAGTCAACTTTAAAATTAAAACTTTGTTGAGCCTTATTTTGTTTCTTAGTAAGAGGAAAGTGATAATATCATCTTTGAGAATCAGAAGGACACTTTTTTATTTGGATAAACATGACACATCTCATGCACACAAACCAGTGATACACTGATTTAGCCCTGGCAAGTTAGCCTAACCATATGTGTGTTTGTGTGTGTTTGTGTGTGTGTGTGTTTGAGTGTGCGAACTGGTGCATGGTCAGAGAGGTGGAAGAGGAGATGGAGGAAGAGGTCAGGAAAACCACGGCACCCAGAGTGAGGAGAACAAAGTGTCGCAGGGATCCAGGCCCCGGCCACAGGAATTCTGGGACAAGTGACCTATACTTTACATGCAGGCCAGCCAGCCGTGCACAGACCTCTGCCATCACAACATAATAATACAGTAGGCTTTTCTCAGAGAAGAGCACCAAAGGTTCAGACAAAAAGAGACTGCGCTAACAAAGACAGACTGAGAAACGGCTCAGGAAAGTGTCAAACTCTAGCTTCGACATTTTCCAATAACATAATAACATGCGAGCTTTTCAAACACCAACTTTCAAATCCGGACAGTCTGACGGGCAAATTTGCACCAGTTTCAGTTCCATCCCTATAATCTAAGCGCAATATCCAGTTGCCATTGCGCACAGCCTTCCTCCTGATGTGAACAAAATTGCAAACACCAACGCAGACTGTGCCATCTGTCCGTGTATAGGTTGTAATCATAAGCTTTTCTGTGCTGCGGGCCATTTTTCATTTGTTTTGTGGCTTTTAAAGACGGGGCAGCAGAAGATCTACTTGGTCTGGAAAACCGCTCTGCTGGTTTGCTGTCAGGGTTTTGTGCCAGCAGTGGAACTCTCTGTCTCTCCGTGTCTCACTTTTATTTCCAATTCCATCTAAATTTTCAGCTTGAGTTTTACGGCATTGCTTACAGACGAAGAATACGAATAAGGTCTCGCAGTATCTGCTCCACATGCTTCGCCTCTGCGGGTGTGTTTGTGTGACTCAACCTTGTCAGTAAGGAATGTGTTGCTTTTTTTTTTTCTGGGTAGTTTTAATCGCTGAAATTCACTCGGAAAGGACACTTTCTCTCGTTCGCACGCCCATCGTAACCTGACACTTGATATTTGATCGTCTGTGATTCAGGCTCTTCTCTCTGGGCACCATGACTGTCACTTGTAGATGAATGGGGCAACTGAGGATATATCTAGTTGCACTAATGCCTTTGCACACCTGTCACTGCCGGCTTGCTAAGCAGACTGCAAAATATATACAGCAATAAGAAAGGATTATTCACTTTGAGAAGGGGATGTATTCTTGTTTGCCCCCTTCAGCAGAGAGGTCAGGGGTTAGGAGTCTGTGTCGAGGTTTCTCTGCGAACTTTCCTAGTCACACTTCAGCAAAAACTGAGGACGCCAGCATGTTATAAGATCAGGATATTTAATCTGAAACAAGCGAGGTCTGTGTTTAATATCGCTGCGGGCTGTGAGGCAAACATTAGTGTCAGTCCTGCTGGAGGCTGGAGAGCCAATCAGTTGTGTTTGCATGTGTTCTCAAAATAGCCTGTGAATGGTGGGGATGGAAGTTTATTTGCAGGAGGCTTGAAGTGACAAACAGCAGCCTTTAAGGTTGCAAAACAACTCTGATTGACACCTATAATATAAATAACATCAATAATGTGTGTTTGAATTTACACATGAACAAATTATATTAAGTTTTTAAGTTTCTAATGATGGTGGAATGCATCACTATAAAACTCCTATATTGTCTATCACATGTTCTCATCAGTGGTGTCCAGGTTGGCTTGTTCACCCCCGGGGGTCCTACCTTGTGCGGGGCTTTGAGCAGCCGGTGGACCCCAGCCAGCTGGTTGATCAGTGGGATATCCTCTCTGAAGGTGTACAGCGGGGGTCTGGTCGGCTCCGGGAAATTGGTGCTGTTGAACGGATCGGTGTCATCTAAAAACTGAACCCTGCAGACGAACGTGGCCATGGTGCATCCATGCAAAGTGGAGGAGGCGGAGGGGGGGTAGGAGGGGAGCAGCAGGCCGGGTCTGATGCACCGGCTCCGGCTCCGGTCGCTGCGCGCTCCTCCGCTGGTAACGACAACAAACCCCGGGTCGCCAAGCGCGGCCGGTCCCCCCAGAGGAGGAGGGGAGGGCTGCTGGAAGCCGGAGAGGTGGCGACACAAGAAGCCGATCAGCGTCCTTGTCTCTCCCCCTTGTTGTGCCTGTGCTCTCGCCCCGAGCTTCCTGCGTTATTCCCGGAGAGGCAGGTGGCCAGAGATGAAGAGGAGGAGGAGGAGGAGAGTGAAGGATCAGCTCAGCTCGGGACAGCCGGTCTGCTGTCTGTCTGTCTGAGTCTCAGTAAATCCACCTCCACCCTCCTCCTCCCTCATATCTATTTTCCCCTCTGCCTCATCTCTCCCTCCCTTCAGATCACTGCCCCCCGGCTTAGCACTGGCTTCCTATATGAAAGTGAACCAAGTTAATCCCATAAAAAAAATACATTTACAATATGAGCATATGCACGCAAAATAATAATGGCCTCACACGCAACTGGAACATTGCAGGAAAAAGTTAAATCATAAGCTTAAAATATCATAAGAAAACTACCAAAACAAAGATGAAGCAAAACAAAGATGATATGTAAAGTACAAGTTTGTTGGTAGATCACTACAAGGTATAACAGACATACTACAAGTCCAGATATGAGTCACATAAAATACATAATATATAGAGTTTTGCTGCAAGTTAAAGTGCAATCTTGATCAATGATGCCCTCTTGTGGTCAAAAGGTTTAAATGCAGGTAGTAGATGCAGTGTTAAATTCCACCACTTGGATCGAATGTTCTTTTTCTACAGCATACTAAACTAATTGCTGAATACTGCATGTGCACTGTCAGCAGGAAACACTTTTTTTTACTTTTAGTACTCTTTTAATACTCTTTTTAAAAAAAACCATTTTGTCACTGTACTTGTAAAATGCAACATTATTATTTGATGTGAAATGTGTTGTGTTCAACTGTAGCTGCTTTAACAAAAGAGTTTCCCAGTTTGGGACAATAAAGTCTCTCGCTCTCTCTCTCTCTCTCTCTATCTATCTATCTATCTATCTACTGTAGGAACATCAAGATTTTTTGTTTGGGTGCAACTGCAATAAGTTATCTGTAAAAACAATGCTGAGGTCACAAGAGAGTCATTTTGTGGTCACAAGATTACAAAACAAAATAATTATACCACAGGACGATCCCCAAACTTAACCACAGTGGTGTGTTTATATTAGATGGAAACACGAGACGACAGAAAGCCTCTTCAGTTTCCCTTTACTCTGAGGCTTCATGAAGGCCTTCGCCTGCTAGAGAGGGTTGTCCAGCAATTACAAGATTGGCGTTTCGATCCCCAGCTCCCCCTGTCCACTGTGCTGAAGTGTCATTGAGCAAGACACCGAGTGCTCAGGCCAGTGTATTGCTTGACAGTAGCTTGCTGCCATTGGTGTGTCAATGAGTGTTTCATAAATGCAGTCCATGAAGTCCATTACTGGGCCATTTGTGCTCGTGAGCTGCATCTGTTGCGTAACATTTCATTAAATCCCTAAGGAAAAAAACCAGAGGACACCTCCCTGTTACCACTGGAGGGCAGGAAGCCTCTTCTTTTAACACTGATAAACCCACAGTAAGAAACACACATCACCTGCATAAGTACAGTAAGGCGCACGTGTCGATGACTGATTGTAATGAATAAAGTACAAAGTTTTCCCTTTGATCCCAGGTTTGATGAATGACTACAGCACATTTGTTGAATAAGTTATAAATCATAAATCATCAAACAATGACATAATACAGTGGCTCCAATTGTAAAAAAAACAACAACAACACACACACAAATTAAATACTGAGAATAATAAATCATTTCATAAAACAAGTCAGAAAACCCAACAAGATTTCACAAGACAATCTGGTCCAATCTGCACAGAGCCAAAACAGAAAACACAAGACATTTGTTTACCATGTATTCTCTGCTTTATTCTGACTAGATCTCACAATGTCGAGCTCAGATAACTGGAATTAAATCACAGGGCAATGTGTGCTTGTATTTGGCTGCTTTTTGCCTCCTTTGTGGAGTCGCAGTGACTTTGATGCAAATGTATGGCATCCCGAGGATGTCTCAGTGATCAGCTGTGCCAAAGAAGAAAGAGATGTCTTGGCAATTTTGCAATTCCGTTCTGATGAAGAGGAACAAGACAAATATCTCTTACAGCATTGTCACGTTTTTATTAATGCTCAGAGCATGGCACACAAGACAAAGGTTAGTTCACAATGTTCCCCCTGGATGAAAGGCTGTTCACTTCCTTTGCACCTTGAAGCGGTTTTATCTCTTGTGTTCTTTTCTGTTAATGCTCCCTCCGGCCAAGGCTGTTTCTCCTCGCAAAAACATGTGCTGTAAAGATATTCAGACATGATTATATGTGTAGCACATGTAATTTCTCTCACAACCCAGGTGCACACATTAATTAAGCCGTATATCTTCCGGGAAGTCTGAGCCGAGGACTTGATTTTCTCTGAGGATGGGCCATACCTATGTTCAAAGGCTTTCAAATAGTGACAGACCTAATCCTGTCTCATCAGAGTATTTGAGCAGTTTGTTGACTAATTGTTGATCATTGATTAATAGCATTATTTACAAAATGAGTTCTGTTACCACTGTTGATCTTTTGTGGAATTCCCTATCTAGGAAAGATCGTTTTCACTAACACCTCTGCCTCTGAAGAGGCACCTGCTTTACCTGGGGGGAAAACTTCAACCTATTTAGAAAGCATGTCAACAATCACAAGAAACATTCCTTCACATGGTGTTCAGTGAAATCCATTTGCAAGTGATCAAACGTCACTGATGTCATGATCACTCACTTCTGCACATCTAACCTCATTCCTGAGGTGATTGCATTCTTTGTGGCAGAACCATCAACATACCACACATAGTCAGAGTTGGGAAGAGGTCTTTCCTGTGCATCTGCATCTTCTGTGACTACAGCACATAGTGTATGATTACATTATGATTCATTATGATTAAAGTCATTTTGTTTCATGTCTGGACGCAGTAGCTCCAGAATCAATGAGAAATGTATTCCTTTTTGTTTGGATCTGGGTTTCACTGTGTGTGGGTATGTGTGTGAGAGAGACTCTGGAGTCTCCTCTGCCTCATCCTCTGTGTAGCCTTTCAGATTAGTGACCGTCACAGTCGATCTAATTTTCATCCTTGGTCTGTTACCCAGTGCTCAGGGTTTCCAAAATTCCAGCATCTGTTTTCTCGAGGGCCTGCATTACACGATCCTCCGCTCCGAGGGGGACCGCCATGTCCTCCGCCTCTCCCTCTGTTTGCTCCTGCAGAGCTTGGAGCTGTGCCATCTGGAGCCTGTCATTCAGTCGACCTTTAACTCGCTGTGTCAGATTCCCTGGGACATTTTGTTCAGCATGGATGATATTATCTTGGACAGCTGACAGGCATCCTCTGTCCCAGCCTAAGGGATGTTTGCATACCTGGTAGCTGATTTGCTCATCCATGCCTTACAGGAAACAGTTCTTACCAGGTACAGTTGTTGTACCTAGGGGAAATTAATTTGTGGGTCAGCTGGTGGCACCTTGGCAAGTCTGGACAGATAGTCAGCCACTTTCACCAGGCTGTTGTAGCAGTCTTTTAATGCTCCTCATCTCATGCTGCAGAGTTTCTCTACATGTCCACAATACCCAATGCCTGTAGCCCAGTTATAAAGCATGTCTGTCTCTGGGTCTATCTTCACCGGCTGCACAGACGAGCCAATGCAGAAAGTGCATTGAGGGACTCCTGGGTGAGCCCCCAAATTGTCGCAGCAATTTTTGCAATTCCACTCTGACAAAGACGAACAAAACCAAAATCTCTTACAGTATTGTTACACTCATAATGCTCAGAGCACAGCACACAAGACAAAGGTTAGTTTGCAAACCCTGATGAGAAGCTGTTCACCTCCTTTACACCTTGAAGCGATCTTATCTCGTGTCTCCTTTCCAGTTAATGCTCCCTCCGGCCAAGGCTGTTTCTCTAGTCATCATTTCTTCTAGTTGTCCTTATCTGGTTTCATTCCCGTTTAAAGCACTGTGGCAATTTGCTCCCCTCCTACAAACTATCGGCCTTGGCCTCTCTGACTGTTACCAGCTAGCAAACCTTCTGCTCGTACACTCACAGGTCAAGACTTCACCTTTTTATTAACATTGTCACAGGACAAGACCACTTCTCTCAGGGGATCGAACATTGCAGTCTTTTCAGTCTTTTATGTCTGTAGTTCTGTTGATATGTTTTTTGAAATGTTATGTTTCTGTTTGTAAAATATTTAAAAGAGGGTAATAGATTTTTACAGGGTCTATCCTCCCCTAAATAATAATACAAACAACAAGATCAAGAAGAGTACTTTTACCCTTCAACACCCAATGGATTAGTCTCTTTCCTTGAATGAGGTTTTTGTATATTAGGAAGTTCAGAATGAAAAAAATAAATAAATACGATTAGAACTTAACACAATAAATCAAATTAGTCTCACATGTAAATCCTAAAGAAATAAGGATAAAGTTCACAGTAAACATAACATGGACAATTAGATTGTCTAACTAATAAATGGTTAAAAAATGGCAAATGGCTTGAATTAAAGAATGCATGCATATTGTAGCTAATTGATAACTTTTCATTATAATCCTGGTGAATTTGACAGTTGTGCCCTTGAAATACCTTATGAGTTTCTAATTCCCATCATTTGAAAACAAACTGGTAAATGATTAATAAAGTATCAGCTAAGTGAACACAGTTTTGTAAACACTGGACCCACATGCGCGTGCTTGAGTCAAATGCTTCACAATGCATAAATCTGGAAACATCCTGTGAATTATTGGCATGTCCACCCAGTAACTTTGAGATGCTAGATGAGATGGAGAGGTAAATGTAAACGCTCAACACGCAGTCACACAGACCGTCAACGTTCTCTGTGATAGCCGACAGCGCTGAGAATTCCCCAGCTTCCACCGAGGAGGTCAGCTTGACATTTTGTATCTGTAGACGGGATTAACTCCACAGACATCATGAGACTGGCTCTTCCCAACCCCGGCCTTGAAGAGAGGATCCCCTCTTATGGTGACCTGGAGAACATGGAGAAGACGGAGAAGGAGGAGGCTGCAGGCAGGCCAAAATGGGACAACAAAGCCCAGTATCTGCTCACCTGCATGGGCTTCTGTGTGGGACTTGGCAACGTCTGGAGGTTCCCCTACCTGTGTCAAAGCCATGGAGGAGGTACGTTCTCCCTGTCTGTGGCTTAAATGTGAAATGAATGCATATAAACCGGCTCCCTTGTGGAAACTGAAAATTTGGAAATTACTTTCTAGGAAATACTGTAAATGTACATGGTTGTACAACATTGGTTCATGGCGACTGGACATTATATATTGTGTTTGCAAATAAGGTATTTTAATGCAAATTAAAAACATTAAAGTATAATTACACAGTATTATTCAGAATAAAATTAAATTCATACTTTGGTAATTTCTTCATTCTATTTTCTTCATAACACAACTTTGTTGTTAGGTGTATGTTTTTTTGTTGAAGACAAAGCATTCTGGTCTGAGTTAAAAATATAAAAGACATATGTATTGAGAGGGCATACTCCATCAACCAAAGTGGCATTATAAAACCATGATGCACCATTGTCAGCCTACAGTAATATATACACATAAACTGATTTAGGTTAAATATTAGCCCATAGAGGTGAATGGACATTGCTGTATGAAGCTAAAATGTCCATTTTACAACAAAACTCCTCTGCAATGCACTGCATTAAAATAGGTAGAGCACATGGTCATTTTCAAGCTGGGAAGCCTTTTTTTCCATTTAGCAACAGAGATGTGGTTAAAATGTACACTGATGACTCGGTGATCTATAAGACCAATGTGTCAGGAGTGAAGAAACAATCAATAACTACTGGAAAACTGGCTTTGTGAATTGTACAGCCAAGATTCCATAAAAGTTGGGACGTTGTGTAAAGCAGAAAAACAGAATGCAAACAAACTGTTTACCAACAACAACAGTTTTACAAAGTGTTCCTGAGCCCATGTAGTAATCTCCTTTATACAATCATGTGTTCACAAAGTGGTGAACCTTGCTCCACCCTTGCTTGTGAATGACTGAGTCTTTCCAGGATGAACCTTTCATACCCAATCATGATACTATCACCTGTTACCAATGAACCTGTTTACCTGTGGAATGATCCAAACAGGTGTTTTTGGATCAGTCCACAACTTTCACAGTCTTTTGTTGCTCCTGTCCCAACTTGTTTGAAACATGTTGCTGCCATCAAATTCAGAATATGCAGATATTTACAAAATCAATGAAGCTGATGAGGTCAAATATTAAATACATTGTCTTTGTACTGTTTTCATTCGAGTATATGTCAAAAAGGATTAACAAAATATTTCTTTATGTTTTATTTATATTTTAGACATCGTACCAACTTTTTTGGAATCCAGCTGTTGAAACATGGACCAACAGCAGCATGGCTATAAAAATTTACTGTTCTTAACAATTCATCTCTGTCTCTTTCCCCACAAAACATTATGTGCTCAGGATATGATGTGCTTTACTCATTCTGGTTTATCCGCAATATACAAATGAGGGATATCCAGCTTTTTTATGATTATCTCAATCAAAAATTTGCAATCACTTTGGCTCTGATGCAGCTGCCTCTCTCTGTCTGCGGACACACAGTAGCCACAGCTGCTAAACGATACACCTGTTCACTGTGAGGCAACCGTGAGACTGTTAGGCACCAGTATTACCTGGTTAGGTTTCGGAAAGGACCTCGATGTCCGGCCCACAG
Source organism: Holacanthus passer (assembly GCA_025331565.1). Classification (NCBI taxonomy): domain Eukaryota; kingdom Metazoa; phylum Chordata; class Actinopteri; family Pomacanthidae; genus Holacanthus; species Holacanthus passer. The sequence goes on along the minus strand of JAFREQ010000023.1, from coordinate 6,287,664 downwards.
CACTATCTGATTGGTTGGACGTCACGAGTAGTAGCCTATCAACACTGAAAGCTACCGTGCTACCTACGGGCACAGTGAAACGCATGCGCAGACTGACTGCTAATTAGCTCTGCTCTCTGCACCACAGTCTGCGGCTGGACTGGATCCACTGACTGAGGACAGAGCCTTTAAGAGGAAGAAGCACATTTCAACACAAATTCAAGTTTTACCGTAATCATTTACTTTTACTTCCTTTACTTTATACAACTTTGGGGAGCTAAGTTGATAAATGCTGCTGGGAGCTAATGAAGATAATGTTGAAAAGTTCTCCTTTGCAGGATTTAATTAAACATAAGCTTAAAGGCATTAAGTCAAAGTTTTGTGTTTTACTTGAGTAAGAGTAGAAATACCACAGTCCTGCATTCAAGATCTTACTTAAGTACAAGTATTTGCATCAAAATATTTATATATAATCATTTCAAAGTAATTAATTAATTATTAAAATTATTGATGAATTAATGTCTTTATCACTTTAATGTTTCAACTGGTAAAGGTGGGAATAATAAATACATTAATAATTAAATTTTTTGCCTCCAAAATGTTGTGGAGTATAAAGTAGCAGAAAATGGAAATACTAAAGTAAAGCAGAGGTACATCAAAATTGTACTTAAGTATCATACTTGAGTAAATGTACCTAATTATCTTCTCCCATTGGTTATTCTAAATTTTGGAACTAAGATTTTCATTTTAACTGCAAAAGTCTATCAGTTCCAATTGTCAGTTATTGGTCTTGATTATGAATAATCATATTGGCCCTTAAAAAACATATCTGTTGACCCCTGATACAGATACTGACCCAGGTCGTCAGCATGAGTAGCATTACCCACCACGGCAGAACAGGCAAATAGCTCCACACACACAAACTCAAAGCTCACCAACTAAATTCTCACAGAAGCACTTTAATGAGTTCTCTCTTCTTGAAGTTCAACTAAAGGATGATCAATCTACTACCAAAACAGTTTTCTAGTCTTGGAAAAGTCAACATTGTGATGATGATGCAAAGTTTTCACCCAACAGACACCTGTAAAAAACATAACTGAGATAGAATATGACTGAAGGTGATAAAAACAATGTACACTGTACATGGGGCCATCTGAGGGAAGAAACTCTTTAAGTATGAACTTGACCCTCAGGACATTACTGAGATAAGCTGGAAGCCTTTCGAAGGTGGAAATCCGATTTCCCAACTCCTGAGCTGCTGTTCAGAAGAGTTTGTACATTAATCTTGAGTAGTTAACATTTAGCTTGCGTTACTACTGAGAGCTTCAGTGACACAGGTACTGTCACAGTCGACGCAAACTATTTACCCTCACTCCACACAACATGACAGCTGGCACAACCCTGAGGATCATTATTTGATGTGTCATTCAGTTTATTCATATCAGCTCATTTGTCTTTGCTATCTAAAAAGTCCTGATAGCGGAGTGAACTTTCAGCCCTGAGGCCTCTGCACCTGCACTGCCACGCATGATAATGAAGATAATATTAACTCCTATTGCTCCTTTTGTTTGTGTGAATATTTTTGCAAAATGTTTCACATGATATTGCAGCTTTGAAAGATTAACTGTATAAAATGAATTGGGAGGACAGGTAATAATTGTATATTAAAGGAAAGATGCAGACAGTAAAAGACAGAAAGTACTTATTTATGCTGTGGGGCAGAATTTATCTTTCGGGTTATCTAAGCTTACCTTGGCGTGTCCCCAGGTGCTTTTATGATCCCCTTTCTTATCCTGCTTGTCTTGGAGGGTATCCCACTGTTGTACCTGGAGTTTGCCATTGGCCAACGCCTTAGAAAGGGCAGTGTGGGAGCTTGGGCTGCAATTAACCCCTACTTGGCAGGAATTGGTGAGTGCATACCTGGGTGACTTCTGGTCCAATATGAAAGTGTCTGGTTTTCTGATCTTGAATGAAGATGTTGGATACACTTGGCTTAGCCAGCTCTCATCAGCAGATGTGGTTAGAATTCCTCATGCACTGCTACTACTACCTTTGTGAGTCGCAAAATGTAACACTTGCTTTTCTTCTTTTGTTACAGGTATTGCGTCAATGGTTATCTCATTCTTAGTTGGCATGTACTACACCGCCATCGTTGCCTGGGTCATGTGGTACTTTGTCAACTCTTTCCAGAGCCCCCTGCCGTGGGGCCAGTGTCCTCTCAATGAGAATCTCACAGGCGTGTCACAATTTCTCAACATTTCTTTCAACTTCAGTCTAACGTTCTTACGATCCAGTCAAATAATTTGATCTCCCCTCTTCCTGTAGGTCTAGTGTCAGAATGTGAACGCAGCTCTCCAGAGGACTACTTCTGGTACAGAGAGACACTGAACACCTCAGAGACTATAGAAGAGGCTGGAGGTCTGCAGTGGCAGATGTTGCTTTGTTTTGTTGCTACGTGGAGTGTGCTCTATTTTTGCTGCAATAGAGGGATCGAGACCACGGGGAAGGTAGGGCATCTATGGCACTAATGTAGAATCCTCATGCCATGTATCTGCAACATATCTGACCAAACATCACCAGTTTTAACGTTGATACTGTGATATCCTATTAGACCTGTGCGTAGGATGGTGTGCTAGATTCACAGGTCTCTCCTTTTAGTTTTGTCACACCTGTGAGGCCAGGTCTTACACCTCCATCATTTTTAATTTGCCTCACAAAATATACCTTGGCTTGTCATAGTAAGAAAGCAGTGGGTGTAACTAATATAATGAAATGAGGGCTCAGTTCCAATAAGCCTATAAACCAGCATGCACAATCCCAAGGCCGTGAAAGTGCTACACCCAAATTGAATGCAGCCATAAATAATGTCCCACCTGTGTTTTCCCTGCTGCACCACGTCAACATATCTGCAATGAAAATGGTCTATTCCCCAACAAATGCCACATTCATGCCATATCATTCAGGCTATGATTACGAGCAGCCAAGTCCATACATAAGCAAGATATGTGTTAATTAGTGAGCTTGTGTTGTGCTTGAGTTGGTAAGTTGGTTTTTTTAATGCTTACTTTTGTCTTACTTTTACTTTTATACTCAAGTCTGGACACCAACTATTTAACACACAGACATAAAATGAATCTTCTCATCACAGTCAGAAAGAAGGCAAATTGCAACAGGTTTCTAATATAAGCTTTAGAAAAATGCACCCAATTTGAGCAACATCATTCATACAGAAACCATCTGAAGATAATATAATGTTATTTTAAAAAAGGTACAAATTGCTCCTTTAAGATTTCTCTTTCCTTTCTCTCAGGCTGTGTACATCACCTCCACTCTGCCATATGTGGTCCTCACCGTTTTCTTCATCAGAGGACTGACTCTGAAAGGATCTGTGGAGGGAATCAAGTTCCTTTTCACACCAAATGTTAGTATAGACATCATTTAATGACTTCCTCCCTGACAGACGTAACACTCTGATGACGATATATCCATTTCTAGCTAGAAGAGTTGGAAAACCCGTCAACATGGTTGGATGCAGGAGCCCAAGTGTTCTACTCCTTCTCCATTGCCTTTGGATCTCACATCTCATTCTCCAGTTACAACCCCATTCAGTAAGTACATGTTGTGGATCACTGGACATGTTAGGTAAACATGGTCTAATCTTATCAGTTGATATAAACAAAGTGCCATGAGGCATATATTTCATATCATATTTCATATTCCATTGGAACTTTTGCCAACTTGGCAAAAACAACACAACAATTATTTTTCTTGTTTCCTAGCAACAATTGTGAGCAAGATGCTTTTATCATCGCCATTATTAATGGCTGTACTTCTGTCTATGCTGCCACTGTTGTCTACTCCATCATTGGCTTCCGGGCAGCAGAGCAGTTTGATGCCTGCCTTAATGAGTATGTGCACTAAACACTAAAACTTAATACTAGTTTTCTCACAGTGATAACATTACACATGACTATTTTTTACCCATGTTCATAAATGTCCTCTTTCAGAAACATCCTGATGCTGCTGAATGCATTTGATCTAGCTGAGGGGTCCATTACTGAGAGCAACTATGATGAAATGCTGCAAAACCTCAACAGTACGGCCTCAGGGTCAGAGGTCATTCAGGGGCTGGGCCTCGGCACCTGCAACCTGAGGACTTTTCTCAGTGATGTCTGACTTTTTTTGCATGATTTTGTTCATCATTAAAATATTTTTTATTCCTTTCTCAGTAAACCCTAAGTCCATCAAGTCTTGCGGCTGATTGTGCACTTGTTTTGCAGGGGGTGGAGGGAACAGGTCTGGCCTTTATTGTGTTCACAGAGGCCATCACAAAGATGCCTTTTTCTCCTCTCTGGGCTGTCCTCTTTTTCATGATGCTCCTCTGTCTCGGGCTGTCCACCATGTTTGGAGCCATAGAGGGAGTTGTGGTTCCTCTGCAGGACCTAAAGATCTTTCCTAAGTGTCCTAAAGAGGTGCTCACAGGTAAATAATCATATAGACCAATGGAATCCAATGTGCTGGCAGTACATCCATTTCTACAGTGGAATAAGGGGTTCAGAAGGTTGTAAATATGTTATTTTGTGTTGTTTGGGATTTTAGGTGTTGTATGCCTCACAGCCTTCTTGATTGGGCTCATCTTTGTTCTGCAGTCTGGTAATTACTGGTTAGCACTCTTTGATGGCTACGCGGTCTCCGTCCCTCTGTTCATTATCGCCTTCTTTGAGATGACTGGCATAGCCTACTTGTATGGAATAGATAGGTAAGTAGTTAAGACAACTAGGAGATTGCTAAAACCATCTGTCATAATGAGTCTTTGAAACCTACGTGTAGTTACAGTGTTTGATGTTTATGAATATATGTAGTCCCGACTCAGATCTATTTTCTCTGACAGGTTTAACAAAGACATTGAGTTCATGATTGGACACAAACCCAACATCTTCTGGCAGGCAACGCTGACAGTGGTCAGTCCTTTGATTGTCTTGGTCATCTTTGTGTTTTATGTTGTGGCCAAAATCAGGGCCGAGCTGACATACATCACGTGGAATCCAAGCTCGGTACGTTTCACAACTGCTGTTTGCTACATTGCTCCAAATGATCATATTTTGTAACATACATTTAAATTTTGAAATCTTTTTCTTGTTATGTTTACAGGCAAACTTTCCGGTGTTGAAGACATTGCTCTATCCCAGCTGGGCTTACGCTATTATTTTCCTTCTGGCAGGAATTCCCAGTTTTTGCATCCCAGGATTTGCTTTGTACAAATTATTCCAAAGACGCTGCTGCAAGAAAACCATCAAGAAACCTGAGCTAAACACTGTATCTGCCAAAGTCAACATGCATGACGTTCTGACATAATCACAGAATGGCAAGAGCATTTCGTGGAGTGTGCTGCTTGACAGATGGTGAACTCGCATTTGTCTCTAAGGTGTCAAATATAAGGCACATACTAACTGTTTTAGGGCATGAAGTATAAAGGTCAAAGGTTTGGTATAAAGGTTTTTTTTTGATGGGATCTCTATTGCTTTACGTTGATAAAATTCTGTTTTGTTTCAATGATTTAATTTTGACATTGGTTAACATACTCTGAGATAATGTTGAATCATAATGTATCTTATAAATGTTAGATAATATGACTATTATTATTGTTGTATCTTTGGTAAAATACTAAATAAACTTGCTGCTGCAGTGTCAAACACTTAACTCTCCTTTTTTTTATTTAACTTGCTGGGTCAAATATGGTCAATAGATATACATTACTCAACTTGCTTTGCTTTCTCAGTGCCCTCATAAATCTTCAGTGGAGTTGAGGTCAGGTGACTGTGGAGGAAAGTCCATGACAGTCAGGACTCCTTGGTTGTCTTTGGTCTTCCAGGACGTCTTGTAATACTTTGATATGTGTTTGGGGTCATTGTCCTGTTGACGTATGAATCATTCTCCAGAAACGTGCAAAGTAGAGGTTACAGAATGTCACTCAGGTGGTGCAGATGTCCAACTCCAGAGTAGGCAAAACACACTGAGATTAGAATATTCCCACCACCATGTTTTACTCTTGGTTTGATACACTGCAGTGTCATTATCTCCCCTGTTTTTCTTCTTACATACACTCTTCTGTTGCTGCCATTAATCTCAAATTGGGATTCAATAGGATTTTTCCAGTCATCCACTGTGAAATGCTGGTGTTTCTTTGCTCAGCCCAAGCATTTGGCCTTGTTTCCCCTCCTGAAAAGATGTTAAGAAAGTGCTAAATGTCCTCTGAGATCGCTACAAGACAGCCTTCTTTTGGCAGCACTTTCGCTGATTGGAGTCTTGTGTTCTTTATTTAGCAAATTCTGCATCTGTGATGAACTTGGGAAGGGAACTAAACTTGATATATTGATCTGGTGTGGTCACTGCAGGTCTGCCTGATCGTGCTTTGGATACAACTGATCCAGTTTCTGCAAAGTATTTTAGAGTTCCATGCACTGCCCCCTTAGAAACCATCTCTTTGCCTAGAATAACAATTTGACTTCTGACACTTTCACTTAGTTCTGATGCCATGTTGCCCGCTATCACAATTCTACTTCTATTGCTTCTGTTTTTGATAATAAAGTATTTTGTAATCACCTATAAACTTTGCCCAAATTCTGTTCTAGGTTTTAACAAAATAACGCAAAGGAAAAACCACAGAAACACCTAAGTATTGGTATCTGTATCGGCGATACTGGCCCTGTATTTACTTGGTATCAGATCAATACCAAATCTTGCAGTATCGCACACCTCTACTGTCTGCAGTCACTACTCTGTCTCCAGCATTGCCCCACCCACAGCACCATCTGATTGGTTACACACTGAGCCATGGCATGGGTAGCATCAGCAGTGAAAGCTGCTCATGCACAGTGCTCGTGCACCATGCTCATGCACAGAGCTCATGCACAGAGCTCAAGCGCAGAGAGGAGAAAAAGTTTTACAAGTGAAGAAGCTCTGGTGAGCAGATATATGTTTCGAAGGTAAGTTAAGGCAGCAGACTCTCTTAAAATTGTAATAAACATCAGAGTCCTCCACAACTCACAACGTTCTGAAACATAAGCAGCAGCTCTGCTCACTTGCTGTCCCTCACATTTTAACATTTTGCGATTCTGAAAAGCTGTTTAATAAACATATGCTTAAAGGCATTTAAACGAAGTTAAGTGTTGGAGTTCGTGTTATTCAAATTAAAAATTGACACCAGTATTTTCACTTTTACTGCAAATGAATATCAGCTCCAAATATCGGTTGTCGGCCTCTTGACTACTAACAAGCAATATTGGTATCGGCCCTGAAAAAACCATATCGGTCGATCTCTAATATGTACAGTTTGGAAGCAAGCACTAATGAACCACTGCTTTCGGGCGGTTGAACTTACTGTGTCTTTAAAAGGTTATAAAAACTTTGGACCAACCGTAATGATGCACATACTGTACATACATGCATATCTTTATGCACATCCTAAAGATAACCCTATATGATAGCTATTTATTCCCAGTCGACATACAGTGCTCTGTAAATGCGGGCGCCTGTCTTTCTTTGGTTAATAATTTTGTTAGAAAGGAACACTGATAAGGTTTATGTACGCTCTGAATTGCTTAACATTTACAGAGGAAAAATGCCATGAAACCAAAAAAGGAAAAATCACTTCCTTTAGTCTGTGACCTTTTGATGACCTAAACATTAACCAAAGCATGGTTCAACATTTGAATTATGAGTTTCAGAGAACATGGGCCAAATGTGCCTTTACAGACTGAGATGATATGCAAACACATCCTTATGCAATAAAACAATCTGATTTCTCAAGGACTAGAATAGGTGAGGCCTGATAGTTAAGATAAGCTATGATTGAAAACATGTTGTCTCTGACTGACTGTTTCTTTCTTGCCAAACAAACTGACGCATAAGCTGTGGTAATTATGACGTTTTAATCCTCTGAATATGTTGGTTGGCCATAAATAAAATCTTACATTTATGAGAGGAGTGATATAGTAAGTAAACAATCACCGCAACACTAAACTCTTTTCTAGCTCATTTTGATATATTGTAAATAAATTCTTCTCATTTGTTTACGTCACATCACAGTTTCCTGACAAACTCATGAACACCACACTCATTTTTTGGGAAAAGTGCTGGTGATGGCAGGTCATGTGATGTATTAACCATTATCACAATGGTTGTCCCTTTTCAACTTGCTGACATTACATAATACAACACTGACTGTAATGAGCTACTGATAAATGCTAAGTGCTACAGGTCAAAGTAAATATCTCAGAGCCCCTTCCTAGGACACACAGTCGAGGTAAAGGACGCAGAGAGAGACAGTGCACAGAGGAGACTTTATGAGAAAGGACGCAGCCCCTTTAAGGTTTGCAGGAAAGTAGCACAACCAACAACTGGTTATCAAAGAGAGACTAAGTGGCCACATTTTCCATTTTCTGTGTCCAGTGAAGTTTACAAGAAGCCACCATGAAGTTGAAGCTGAAGTTACCAAACCCAGGACTGGATAACCGGATCCCCTCTCACGAGGAGCTGGAGAGGATGGAGAAGGAGGAGGCAGGGGACAGGCCCAAATGGGACAACAAAGCCCAGTATCTGCTCACCTGCGTGGGCTTCTGTGTGGGACTTGGCAACGTCTGGAGGTTCCCTTACCTGTGTCAAAGCCATGGAGGAGGTAGGCTGGGATGAGACTGGGTTTTTGTTTGACTCCTTTCAGAAACACATCAAAAAGTTGCCAGAATATATGAGCAGTGTGTGTGAATTATTAAATTGATCTAAATGTGTTTTTTACCTGTTTTCAGTGACTAGAAGTTTTCCAAAAGTCAATGCACTTTCGGTCAAAATTAAAACTTGTACATAGCATCCACAATCATAGTGGATTGTACTGTAGCACTTAAACTGACACGTGAAGGGATTTACTCATTAATCCTCAATTTTTACTTGAAACAAAACAAAACATTTTTGACAAATTTTAATCTGTGTTTAAAAGTGTTGTGAGATTTGCAGCAGGACACACAGTCAGACTGTCTTAGCACCAGTTTTCTCCTGAGGTAATTTTGCTCTCTAACAAGCTTTAAAATGACGAAATTGGCTGTTTTTCCTAGAACGAGACCTTAAAAGTTTAAATCAATAAATCCCAAGAAAATATTCTACCAATTTTAATCATTTCAACTGACAATTTGGAACATATTGATATTACTATATTTACTTACTTAACATTCACTTCCTCAAACTTAAACATTCTAATATATAATATGATTATATAATATTATGTTGTGTAAAAGTGAATGCATGAGTCTCATGATTCAAATAGTATCTAGTGTGGGTAATAAAAATTTTACAATGCTTTCACAGTTTATTGGTGTCTTTATGCGTCCACTGCTAAATATTTACTCACCTTCATTAAAGTGCTGATTAAAGTGAATCATGTCTTAAATTGTTGACTCAGTCATGTGAATGTTGTACCTCTAGGTGCATTTATGATCCCATTCCTTATCCTGCTGGTCCTGGAGGGAATCCCACTCCTGCACCTGGAGTTTGCCATCGGTCAGCGCCTGAGGAAAGGCAGCGTGGGAGTGTGGAGATCAATCAATCCGTACCTGACGGGAGTTGGTGGGTAAACAAAAGCATGCACATTAGGTTGGGTATTGTTTTTAAAAGATGACATATTATCCTCATTTTCATTGAAAATGCAGCACCTCTATTCACCCTCTGTCTGAAATGGTCTGGTTCAGCTCCTGTCTCTTTAATGCCCCCCTCCCAATAAGCCCAGTGTCTCTGACTGGTCGGCTAACACAGGCCTGAGCCAGCGCCACCTGCTGTTTCTCTGGTCAGCCCTGCCAGTGCGGAAAGGGAATCAACATTATTGAGTCTAGCTGCAGCTCTACCATAAATATCACCACAATAACCACTTCTAAACCAAGAATTTCACTAACGCAGGAATCTGATCTGTATTAGCCTCGGATTCCCTGCCCCACAGGCCACTAATGTTAATGCTGTAAGTGTACAAGCACTAAAAAGTGAGTCATGTGGCTCAGGAGGTAGAGAAGGCCGTCCACCAATCAGAAGGTTAGTGGTTCAATCCCTGGCCCCTGCAGTCTACCTGTCGAAGTGTCCTTGGGCAAGATACTGAACCCCAAATTGCTCCCGATGGCTGTTCCATCAGCGTGTGAATGTGTGTGCGTGGTTAATGGTGGTGGCCAGAAGAATCCAATCAGCCACCATGTATGAATGTGTGTGAATGGGTGAATGCTGGCTCGCTTTGTGAAGCACTTTGAGTGGTCTAAGACTGGAAAAGAGCTATATAAATGCAGTCCATTTACCATATGTCCCCTTGCTAGACACTATATGTGGAATTTAACACATTATGAGGGTTTTTTTAACAGATACACTTTTGTGTTAAAAACAACAAATAATGTATTAAATGAGCTCATGGACAACCCATGTTGTGTCATTTTTAACATATCCCTTTGAAGAGGGATAGCAATGATGCTGATGTGTAGGTCAGTTGTTCCACCACTTCCATCCTGACTGAAATATTTAATTAATTATTTTATGGATAACATGAAATTCCCATTTATGGTCCCCAGAGACTGAATTTAACTAACACCACAATGAAGTTCCCTTCTGTGGTCAAATGTGAAATGCTCAAAAAACTATTACATGGATTGCTATTAACTTCTGACATTCATGTCCCCTCAGAATGAAATATGATAACTTTGGTGATCCCTTGACCTTTCATCTAGCACCATCATCAGGTCAAAATTTAACCTTACCTGCAAAACTAATGACATACCCATTAGACTCAGCTGTACTTTGTGTTTAGTGCTAATAAGTAAATGTCAATGTTAACATGTCGAACTAAGATGGTGAACATGGTAAATTATTTTACTGCTTAACATCAGCATGTTAGTTTGTTGAAGTTAGCATTTAGCTCAAAGCACGGCCCCTCACAGACCCGCTTGCGTGGCTATAGACTCTTGGTCCTGTTTAAAAAAGAATGACCTAGACCTGACCTAATGACCAAGACTAATTGTTTGCCTTTTTTTTTTTTTTTTTTTACAGGTGTCGCATCCTTGATTGTCTCATTTTTGGTGGGCATGTACTACAACACCATCATGGCCTGGATCATGTGGTATCTTTTCAACTCCTTTCAGGATCCTCTGCCTTGGAGCCAATGTCCTCTCAATGCTAACAGGACAGGTATTCCTTCATATATAATGGCAACAGTCAGAGAGACTCCAAAAAAGCCCATCTGATATACAGTCATCTGTGCAGTCTGTGGTAACATTTCATACTGAGGTTGCTGACATCCTGTTCTTATCTATCTGATCCTAAGTTTGCTTTTTGCTACCTCTTTATCTGTCCTTTGCAGGTCTTGTGGAGGAGTGTGCTCGGAGCAGCACTGTCGACTACTTCTGGTACAGAGAGACTCTGAACACTTCGACAGCTATCGATGAGGCTGGAGGTCTGCAGTGGTGGGTGGTGCTCGCCCTGCTGGCTGCCTGGACTCTGCTCTACGTTTGCTGCATCCGGGGGATCGAGACCACCGGAAAGGTCTGAATGCCACGTTGCATCCGAGTAATCTTATGTGGGAGGGATGCCTGATTTGGAGCACACATCTTTTCTATACATCTTTGGCTCATTTTATCTTTGTGTCATTTCTCAGGCTGTCTACATCACCTCCACTCTGCCATATGTGGTCCTCACCATCTTCCTCATCAGAGGACTGACTCTGAAAGGATCTGTAGAGGGAATCAAGTTCCTCTTCACACCAGATGTAAGCACTGATGTTAAACTCCAAACATCTTTCATCTTTCATGCAATAAAAACCGATAAGTTCACACCGACTGCCAACAAATTAATAATAAATCGCCAATACATTTTCCGTAATGATCCAGGCATTTGAGACAGCGAGAAATCAAATATGAGTAATATTCCAATAGCAACTTTATAACCAATTGTGTGTAATTAAATTGATTTATAATCCACTTACTTTTTATGGTTCTCACACAACAGCCAATATTTTTAACTGCCTGTCTCCTGGTTTTATTGTGTAACCTGGAAGATCATACCTCAAGAAAAAAAAAAACACAATCCTGCAATACCTTAATTATTAACAATGGCGGGGACAGTAACAGATAGAGTTTACTGTCAGTTTTAAAGAGCTGAAATATTACTATAGGAAGTAATTAGCAGAGGAATGTCAGCTCAGTTTTACTGTTAACATATCCCAATTTCTGCACTCTTTTAGGTAAATGAACTAATGAATCCAGCGACCTGGTTGGATGCAGGTGCTCAAGTGTTCTACTCCTTCTCCTTGGCTTTTGGTGGTCTCATCTCATTTTCCAGTTACAACTCTGTTCAGTGAGTAACCACCTAAAATGCACAGTCATACAATGAACCTTTCTCTTGAATTGTTCTCCTCACACAATCATAATTTCTTCGTAGCAACAACTGTGAGATGGATGCTGTTCTCATCTCCATCATCAATGGCTGCACCTCGGTGTACTCCGCAACGGTTATCTACTCCATCATCGGCTTCAGGGCCACGGAAAAATTTGACGACTGCCTGGAAGAGTGAGTTTCAAATTGTCAACAAGTCGTGAAAAACAAAGTAGCTGGGGATCAATCATATGAGCCTGAACTCATCTTGCTGTACTTTTTTTGCAGCAACATCTTGAAGCTGATGAATGCCTTCAACTACCCTGAAAACAACATCACAGAAAGCAACTACGCTGAAGTTCTGGCCTACCGCAACCAGACAGATCCAGCTGTCATCCAAGGATTGAACCTAGAGACCTGTGACCTGCAGTTTTTCCTCAGTCAGGTCAATAGATAGCATTTGAATATTTTACTACTGTTGTTAATTCATCTATTTTTAACAATTTTGCAAGTGTTAGTCTCACTGACCAGAGAGTCAGTAGTTGACATATTTGGCGTGTACACCTTCAGGGCGTGGAGGGAACAGGTCTGGCCTTCATCGTCTTCACAGAAGCCATCATCAAGATGCCTGTTTCTCCTCTCTGGGCTGTCCTCTTCTTCGTCATGCTCTTCTGCCTCGGCCTCTCAACAATGTTTGGCAACATCGAGGGAGTGGTGGTTCCTTTGCAGGACCTCAGATTGTTGCCCCGAAGTTGGCCCAAAGAAGTTTTCTGTGGTAATTTTCAGAATTTTACGGAAACCCTGAGGAGCAAGAGAGAAAAAATATTCTGGTGATCCATTCTCTAAGTCTGATCAAAATTGCTTTCTCTCCTGTGGTAATGACTTAAGGACAGATGAAAAATTGTTCTGGCAGGTGAGGAAAAAAATTGTCGCAATCATTTTTCAAGTTTTTGTTGTTGTAATCATCATTTTGGCTGCATGGGGCAGAAGTACACCACATATGGGACAAGTTTGCCTTTCTGGCACCTTTCAAATGCTTGGTTAACATTGTGAAAGGGTCTATTTTAACCCAAACAAACCACAATCTATTCCTGAACCTAACCAAGTACTTTTGGCACTTAAACCTAACAAAACTGAAAACTGAATTTTAAAAAGGCAGCTAAGTCGAAAAATAATAAGTAAATATTGACTTTTCGGTCTCCTTGGTGAGAGTCCTGTGTTTGACCCATTCATCCACCACAACATCCTTCCTACATGTACTTGTCCCTCTTTATAGTACACCACCTGACTTCCCACAGTCTGCCAAAAACAGCTATCTGGCAGAAATCCTTGAGGCCAAACTTCTCCCATGTGCAGTGCACTTCAGCCTCTTGTGGCCAAAATGAGCATTACAACAACAAACGAACGGAACGGAAAAACGGAACGGAAAATGATCTGGGCTTTTTTTTACCTGTTTTTCATGGATAAAAAAGAAAATTTAAGGAACAGATTGTACTGGCAAAAACTTTTTTTCACCTGTTCTTCAGTCATGAGAGAAGAGAATTTAGATCAAATTTAGAAAATGGATCATGAGAATACTTTTCCTCATTTCTATAGAATTTCCTATTAAATACAAAATACTTGATCTACTGATCCAGAGACTAACCACTTTTTTTGTATTGTTTTTCAGGTCTGACTTGCTTAATATCTTTTGCTTTTGGCCTCATATTTGCCCTTCGCTCTGGAAACTACTGGCTCGCCCTTTTTGACAACTTTGCTGGCTCTATCCCCCTTCTGGTCATCGGATTCTGTGAAATGGTCTCTGTCATCTACATCTATGGCATAGATAGGTAGGTGTCCAGGAAGTGATCTTCGGTACGGAGTAACCAAGGTCATAGGTTTTAGAAACACTAGAGGCTTTGTCTTTAGTGATTATCAGGAAATGTTACACTAACATGGCAAACATGTTTTATACACTGACACTAAGATCATATTATTGTGCTGGAACTGGCATTTAGTTCAAAGCACCGCTGTACAGCCTTAATCTTGTTCTCATACACGCATGAGGCAGAGATCATTGCTGGAAACAAAGCAGGAAATAACAGAGCATTGTATTTTGACCTCGGAAAAGAGATAATGTGTCATCACAGGAGAGATAAAGTACAGTGTATTTTGTGATGTAACGTCACAGTGGTGAGGAATGTGGAAAATTCCTTTTGCTCATAGTTTCAATTATGCGGTTGATAAAAGCAGTAAAAACAAGGTATAAAATGTGCTTTAAAAAAATGATGATGGAAATGATACAAGGTATAAAAAAAAAGGGGAAAAGTTTTTTTTTCCCCTAAGTCCAGTACAGCACAAACATGTTGAACACATTTTGAGCCACACAGGCTGCTTTATTTACTGTATCTAATAAAAGCACAAGGTCACCTTTTATGGATGCTTTCATACTAACTCAGCTGACATTACGTTTCCCTCTTATTGCTTCCAAACAGGTTTAACAAGGACATTGAGTTTATGATTGGCCACAAACCCAATATTTTCTGGCAGGCGACATGGAGGGTGGTTAGTCCACTCATTATGATCTTCATCTTGATTTTCTACTTTGTCACCCAAGTCTCTAAGAGTCTGACCTACTTGGTCTGGGACCAAGAAACGGTAAGTGTGCTCATCACAATAATTTAAGCCTAAAGACCTTTTAAGATGTCTTAAAATGAAATGTTTCTATCATTGATAATGGTAGATATCCACTATAAGAAATACACCACGGTACGTTTTTTCTTCTCATGAGTGGTGGCTATAAAACAAACCTTTGTCATTTTACACCTCCTTTGTGTCATACAATGCTGTAAACTGTGCAAATTTTCCATGACTCTGACCATAGGATAGCTTCCCCACCCTCGAACCAAGTCCTTATCCTACCTGGATCTATGTCATCATCTTCATCCTGGCCGGAGTTCCCAGTCTAGCCATCCCAGTGATCGCCATCTTTAAATTCATCCAGAAGAAAGTCTGCAAGCAGAAGGACTACAGCGATGACACAGTGGACTCGATCTCTGCCAAAATACAAATGAGTGACAAAAAGTTTTAGATGGCTTTTATTTTGAATATTTAATAATAAAATGAATGTAGACTTGTTTTATTGTTGTTTGTATATTATGCTTATGCCTTTTTTTTCCCCTTCTTCAGGCCCTGTACAATGATAGGGGAGTAGACAAGTGACCACCAATAAACTAGTAAATTTGGAAGGATTTTCTATAAAATAATGTAGTTTTGCAGAGGAAAGTAACTGTTATTGCTTTTCGTACTACTGTAATATTAATTTTCTGCTGTCATATTTCACATGTAAAATGTATGTTTTACATTAAAGGAATAGTTGGACATGGGCTCATACACTTTCTTGCCAAGAATGAGATCAAAATAATTGATAGTCTTATATGTGTCTCTAGCTTTTTTTTTTTTAAAATTGTGTAACCATCACAAAAATTGAAGTGTAAAACACACCTTTTGCAGTTTCTACCGTTTAGGCCAAGATAAGATAAATTGGCTGTCGGCTGCAGCTATTCATGTTTACCACACAGATATGAGAGTGGTATCGACTTCATCGAACTCTCTGTTTCCAAAAATGTCTAACTATTCTTTTAATAAACTGGAACTGAAAACATTTGAATACACTGACCACAACTCGCAAGACATGGAACATGATATCGACTCTGAAAATAACTTTTTCTTTAATACTCATGACAGCTGCTGCCATTACACAAATGAACAATACAACAAAGACATTAAGATGAAGCATAAATGATCAATCATTCATTTAAACAGCAGAAGCCTGTATGCAAACTTTCACAACATAAAGGAATATTTAGTTAGATAGGTAGGAGATAGGAATAGATAGGAATATCAGTTCTCTCAACCATTCAACATAATCGCCGTATCAGAAACCTGGATCAACTCTGAGAAAGGTGTGGATTTTGAACTATATGGTTATGAACTGCATTATAGAAACAGAGAGAAGAAAAGTGGGGGAGGTGTGGCTATATATGTCGACAAAAACTTTAGCTACAAAGTGGTTGGGAGTATGACAACTGCAATTGAAAATTTATTAGAATGTTTAACTATAGAAATTTGTATGGAAAAGAAGAAGAACACAACTGTTAGCTGCGTTTACAGAACACCAGGATCTAACATTGAAAAATGTAAGGACTGGATGGAAGAGATGTTCACAATGTCAAGTCAAAAAGTCCTGTTCATCTGTGGGGATTTCAATATAGACCTGCTAAATACAAATAACCACAAACGAATTTCTCAATACAATGTACAGGTTAAGCCTCTATCCAAAGGTCACCTGACCCAGCAGAATTACATCTCATTGTGCTACCTTGATCGATAACATTTTTACAAATGTTACAGATAGAAAAACAGTAAGTGGATTATTGATCAATGATATCAGTGAGCATCTGCCAGTGTTTACAATTTTTGATAATAACTACAAAAAAGACAGACAAGACATTAGACCCTCGTACAAACGTGTTAGGAAAGAGGAGTCAATGAAGTATTATATAACGAAAATAACACTGACAAAGCATATGAAATATTTATAACAGTATTCAAATTATTATATGATAAACACTGTCCAATAAAGGAAATTAATAAAAAGCGAAACTATTCAAACTGTCCATGGATCACTAAGGGACTACAAAATGCCTGAAAAAAGAAGAATATGCTATATAGAGAATTCATAAAACATAGAACTAAAGAGGCAGAGAATAGATAAAAATATATATATATAAAAACAAGCTAATTAATGTTATGAGGATAAATAAAAAAGAATACTATAGTAAATTATTAGATTATAACAAAAATAACATTAAAGGATTCTGAAATTTATTGAACAATGTAATTCGTAATGGTTCTAGCCAAGTCATTCATCCTAAGTACTTTGTTGACAATGATATGACTATTAACAATATGGGTGATGTAGTAAATAGCTTAAATAAATTCTTTGTAAATGTTGGCCTAAAACTGGCAGGAAAAATCCCCGACCCACCGACATCTGAAGAGAAGAACAATGACTTTTTATGATACTTTATTGAAAGGAATCCTAACTCCATGTTTCTCACAGCAGTAGATGAGAGGGAGGTCGTACAGACTGTTCACAACTGTAAAAACAAAACTTCAACTGACTGTAAAAACACTGATATGACAATAGTTAAAAATGGAATTGAGGAAATTTCTAAACCACTTACGTACATCTGTAACTTATCATTCCAAACTGGTACATTCCCAAGTAAAATGAAAAGGTTATACCACTGTACAAAACTGGAGACAAACACCATTTCACGAATTACAGGCCTGTTTCTCTTCTTCCTCAATTCTCCAAAATCTTAGAAAAACTGTTTGTCAGCAGATTAAACAAATTCATCGATAAGCACAAGTTATTATCGGACTGCCAGTATGGATTCAGATCAAACAGAGCAACATCTTTAGCAGTCACTGAATTAATTGAGGAAATCACAAATGCAACTGATTGTAAAAAATATGCAGTTGGGGTATTTATTGATCTTAAAAAAGCATTCCATAGAATTGATCATGAAATATTAATCAATAAATTGGATGGTATTTGTCCTATTTGCAGATGACACAAATGTTTTTTGTAATGGAGAGAATTTGCAGCAGCTTCTGGAGGTGATCACACTGGAAATGACAAAATTTAAAAAATAGTTTGACAATAATAAATTATTGTTAAATTTAAGTAAAACAAAGATGATGTTCTTCGGAAATTGTAGAACAACCAATCAGGTAGAAGTTAAAATAGATGGTGTCAATATTGAAAGAGTATTTCTTATTAAATTTCTAGGTGTGGTGATAAAACACAAAATCTGCTGGAAACCCCATATAAAACATGTCCAATCTAAACTGTCGCGAAGCATCTCAGCCCTGAGCAAAGCAAAACACATACTAGATTAGAAATCACTGCACATCCTCTACTGCTCCCTGGCCTTACCATATCTAAATTACTGTGTGGAAGTCTGGGGCAACAACTACAAAAGTTCATTGCAACCACTATTCATACTTCAAAAAAGAGCCATACGAACAGTTCATAAAGCAGGATATCATGATCATACCAACTCATTAATTTTACATTCCCATGCTTTAAAGTTATTTGATGTGGTAGAATATCAAACTGCACTAATAATGTATGAAGGAAGAAACAAGCTACTACCATATAATATTTAGAAACTGTTTTCTCAGGGAGAAGGGGGTTATAACTTGAGAAAAAATCTGTACAATAGGTAAAAGCAAGTGCATTTCAGTCACAGGTGTGAAATTGTGGAACAACGTGAACATGGAGCTGAAGCAATGTCCAAACATGAACCAGTTTAAAAAACGGTATAAAGACTTGATCTTTAAAAGGTACAGGGATGAGGAGGGGCTTTTATAAAAAGTAGTGTGAAATGGTGTGTAATTTCTGTCATATGTGTGGGTATGTGTATGCATGAGTATATGTGTGTGTATGTATGCATATATGTATGTATGTGTATGTGTATGTATATGTGTGTATGTGTATATACATATATATGTATATTTGTATATAAATATGTATATAGGCAAGGTAGACGCAAACCGCTGTATATAGGGTACACAGGGTGAGGAAAGGCAAAATTAAAAATGTTTAATGTTTGAAAAATAGAGAAGGGGTAGGATTAAATAATTGTATACTTCTTTCTACTCCTTTTCAGGCTTTTAAGTGTGTGCAAAGTGAGGCGACAATGAAATGCAAATCTTGCTTTGTTTTGTTTGTCTTGTGATTTGGATGTGCTGCTTGTTTTATTTTGGGTTTCTTTGTTGTTGTTTTTCACGTCTGAAATAAAGGTTTTCATTCATTCATTCAATATTGCAAGTTTACTATATGCATGTGTCTAGTATAAAAAATTATTATTTTGTTTTAATATTTTGTAAATAATAGTAGAGGAGCTAATTTTGGTTAAAACTGCTGATATACTGGAAGAATGTCTAACAACAAAATTTAATATATTTATGGCGTCAGTGTTTTTTAGCCCATTTTTGTGTTGTTTATAAGATTTTGCCGATATTGTTGAGGACGACTGTAAAGTTGAATTAATAAATCATGTGGAATATTCCGAGGTTACTGGCGCTCTTAGGATCTTCTTGGCAACACTTACGTCAAATCACGCGTGTTTTTATTGAATTGCTGAAATCTCTGGTTTAATTTCCTGTCTTTGAAAATACCCCTTTTAAAGAAAAACAAAAACAAAAAACACTGCCAAAGTAATCTCTTTTCACCTGTGTTTGACTAAGGAGATCATCCAGTAATTAGGTTTTTTTTGTTTGTTTTGTTTTCCAATATTATACATTTAATCATTAGACTGACAAAAGTACAGAGTCTGCATGAGCTGATCTGTGGACTCTTTAACAGATAAAGTTAAAGATCATAAACCTGTTTCAACATTTATGAGGATTTTATGTTTACGGTCACACGTACAGACCCTAACACTTTAACTGTCATTTACGCTACGCCTCTGACTCAGTGCACACGATCATGAGACTGGTCCTTCCTAACCCAGGACTGGAACTTCGGATCCCAAACCATGAGGATTTGGAGAGGATTGAGAAAGAGGAGGCCGAGGGCAGGCCCAAGTGGGACAACAAAGCCCAGTACATCCTAACCTGTGTGGGCTTCTGCGTTGGGATTGGAAACGTGTGGAGATTTCCTTACTTGTGTCAAAGTCATGGAGGAGGTAAGCTCAGTTGAAGGTGAGGATGGGATATCTGTGGTCCAGTTGTTGATGGTTTGACAAATTCACATGTGGTTGAGGAACTGTACTGTGATTTAGTGTTTATGGTTCCTTTTATATACATTAGGATTTTTTAAGAAACATATTGCAGTGCAGAATAAGTACAGGTCTCTGAGGGGATGAAGCCAACGCTATTTTCAAATATCTAAACTGTTAAATCACTGGTTTAATGTGTCACTCATTCAGAGCTACAAGACAGCATCATGGCATTACAATCATATTAATGATTCTCAGGAGTATGAGGCCTTCTAAACTGATGACTAACCTTTAGCATGACCTGAGCTGCAGACAGAGACCCTGGGGTCAAAAAGACATTGGTTAAGATGAAACTGAATGCTAGGAATACTATGTATTTGTCCAACATACATTATGTGAGTGTGTTTTTCCAAATGTGTCTGTGGGTCATTGGTATTCTTTTGGAGTGCTGATGATTGAGCCCCAGGGGATGAGACAGATTTGAAAGGCATGCATATTTTAATTTCTAATCTGTTTGTTTTTCTGTTACTTGTTAACTCGAGGTTTCAAGCCCATCCAGTTCAAACACTGTCCATATCATGAGCCACAGAGATGTGACAATATGGATAGATATAAAACAACACCATACATTTTAGTCTGCTGAAATTAAACCATAGCCATAAGCCCTAAACGCTGCCTATCACAGTATTACATAACAACATATCTGTAACCTTTGAGTGAATACTGTAGTTATTACCTTACCTAACTGCTATTAATAACTGTTATCAGCAGTGTTCTTTTGTTGTCGTCTGCAGCACATGCCATTATTCAACCCTGCCAACATCTCCACAGGCTATATAATGTTGTCATCTACAACACTTCATCGTGCTAATGAGACTTGTAATGTCCAAAATCTATTTACACCAGCATGAAACCTTGAAATTCAGAGAGCTGAATAGTGGTATAGGTCTCAGTCCTTCATTTCATTGACTCTTCAAGAGTGGTGTTTTGCATGTTCAGTATCTTAGTTTATCAATTCAAAAAAACAGCACAAGACCCAAAATACAGCAGAGGCTGATGTCATTTGTTCTGAGGGTAATTGGTCATTAACTAAAGTAAGATAAGATAAGATAAAGCTTTATTCGTCCCACAGTAGTACTAGACAAACTCAAGGGATTACCAAAGTCAACAGGACTCAGGCTCTAGGGACCGTGTATGTCTGTACAGAATCTTATGGCAATAAGGGCTGAATGATTAATTAAATTCAAACCGACATTGTGATTTAATAGAACACAATGTTCAAATCGCAAAAGCTGCAATTACAGAATTACAGAATTTTGTTTTTTCAATGTAACACAATCTAACCAACCAGTGCGTCGGAAACACTGACCCAGGAATGAAATGACGAATTCAACCTTAAAGCTCGCTGTCTTTGCACTTCCTGAACGAGTACAGTGGGGAGAATGTTGTACTGGGCCTGAGAGGGGGGCTGGCCGGCTGGGACATCAATGAAGAAAAACATGGTTGCCTAACAATGGACAATGCATCAAACATGGCGAAGGCAGCACAGCTTAACAGGGGGACCAGGCTCCAGTGCTTCTGCCACCGATGAAATCTTATCATTGGTATGTTTGTTTCAGTTTTTTATGAACTAATGTGTGTGAGTGAGTGAATGAGAGAGAGAGACAGACAGACAGAGGTGGAGCAGGAGAAAAAAGAATGTGAAAGGTTAAGACAAGAATGGTTGAATGAATGATTAAACTGTATGAAGTACACTAAATTTTTTTTATTTCTTTCAGAAAATGCAATGAAAGCTGAGCGTCAAGAGCAACAAGGTTGTGCAAGAAGCTCCCACAGTTGGAAGAAGTAGGCAGCAATGACTGAGGGAGCTCAATGATGGGAATCCAGATGGGGATCCAAAGAAAAGATAAAAAGATTGCTGGCGATTAAAAAGCGCGCCCCCCTCATTCTGACCTGGCAAGATATTGAGGTGTTGGAGTCTCTTAACAACAACAACAGTAATAATAATAACTTGATTTATATAGCACTTTTCTAGAAACAGTTTTTACAAAGTGCTTTTTAGTAAATTTCCACTGTAGGTGATCAATAAAGCTTATCTTATCTTTGCAAACAATAAAATCCCAGAGCATAAACAATAAAAGGTAATATATAAGGTAAACCAAATTAAAACATACCAACAAACAGTGATACAATTAAAAACAAATCAAAACTTGCAAGTTGCGAAATTCTGAAAAACAGCAGTAAATTGTAATAGAAGAATATCACAGGAAACTGTCACAGTTCTGCGTTCCCGGTCAGCTGCATTCATTTACCCTCTCTCTCAGTAATTTTCCACTCACCTCACCTCTGCTTGCCAGCCACTCCCATCTCATCAGCTCACCACACTCACCTGTGCTCCTAGATGCATCCCATCTCCAATCTAGCCAGTACTTTCACCTCCTATTCACTCATTCGTTGCCAGATTGTTCTTTGTGATCTTCATGGAAGATTCTCCAGCACTCACTCCGGTACTGATTCCCTGTTGCCAATCACAGCAATTGCCTCAGCCTTCCTCCCCGACCACAAGTTCTGCCTTAGTGTTCCTGGTTTCTGTCTGCCTGTCCCTGTGGTTGTTTGGTGATCCCCAGTGGCGTCACTTCTCTGTCATCTTACCAGTGGCTTCCTGTGGCTCAGAGATTCTCACCATGTTGCCATACTCGTCACTTTGTGTGCGTCTGGTGAAGACCTATCTTCTGCCCTCCTCTGTGTGAGTGTGAGCTAACACCACACAGAGCTCACCTGTTCTCTGGTTAAGCTCCACTAACCTGAGTCCCCGAGCCAGTCTAAGAGTTGAAGGCTTCAGAATGAACAGAAATTGCCCTGATACCTGCTGTAGCCGTTAATCTTAGTCTTTACAGACTATTCCTGTGGTTCCGTGTGCTGCAATTTAGTCCTACCATTATCCATTATTGGAAACGGTGATTTCAAACTCCCTAGTGCATAGGGAGTGAGTCATATAAAAGCCTGTTTCTAAAAGTGTTTTTAGAAGGGATATAAAAGATGAAACTGATTTTGCTAGCTTAATGTCCTCCGGCATGCTATTCCAAAGTACAGGCACCGTAATGGAGAAAGCGCAGTCACCTTTGGTTTTGAGCTTGGACAAAAATCACTCCTAAATTCTTGATTTTTGACAGGACTGCACAACTCTCTGTACCTGGTTCTTGAAAGTCAGGTCAAAAATCACTCCTAAATTCACAAGGCGATACAGAAATTTACTGATGCTCTTTCAGGACAGGAGTACATCAGCATCTCCTACCTCAAACCAGTTCTCCATCTTCTGGTCACATCAGTCCTGGCTGAAGATGATGAGGACACTGACCTATCAAGGTCGAAGGCATATGTCAGTGACAAATATAGCCACCGGACGCCCAGGAGCTTTTGGACAATGCATCGTTTCTGGACATCGTTTCAAAGCACAGTACAACAGAGCAGACAACATCGGTTAAGACCCAACTGAAGACTGGAATGGAAAAGAAGAAGATTTATTTTTCTAATATTTAAATTAATGTTCACACTAGGCCTCTGGTGCATGTGGAGAGAAGAGGTTGTTAAGATTTTATAAGTTAAATAAACATGTTCACGTTACCATTGGGTTTTAAGTAATCTAAATATGTTGAGTGACTTTAGTTTGTGTGATTTGTTTTGAGATCGGTAATGTTTATTCATCATACCTTAATGTTCACATGTTTATAAGACTTGAAGTTATCAATATTCTACTGTGACTGAAGTTTTTTACAATTAATTTTCCACTATCGTTCAGCCCTAATGGAAATCCATCTAATAATTGTTGAGATACAGTACTTCAGTCTGGAAGTGGTGGACCGACCAACAGACCAACATTACTATCCCCAGAGCCATGCCACAAGCATAGCTAAAAAGTGTTTGTGACCACAATACCAGAGACAAGAGAAAACCCAAGTTGTCTTTAAAAAGACACAGCGTAATAGCAGACCACCTGCTCGTGGTGACAGGCGATAACATTAACAAACTCCACACTTAATCTGCACCCAAAGAGATGAGGATACCTCTCTGTCATGGCACTTATGACCACATATCACATACATTTTCCAGGTGCCTTTTTGATTCCCTACGTGATCCTGCTGGTGCTGGAAGGAATGCCTCTCCTGCTGCTGGAGTTTGCCATTGGCCAACGTCTCCGGAAAGGCAGTGTGGGAGTGTGGAAGGCCATCAACCCTCATTTGAATGGTGTTGGTAAGAAACATAGGCTTTTGAAGAACAATCTGGCCAAAGCAGAGGCAGAAAAAAACCTTGGCGCCACAAAAACAGAAAGTTGTTAATAAATATCTGGCTCCCTGATATCAGTTAATGATCCTGTCCTCCTCAGGTATAGCCTCCATGCTGGTTTCCTTATTGATTGGACTGTACTACACCACCTTAATAGCCTGGATCATGTGGTATTTCTTCAATTCCTTTCAAGACCCGCTGCCTTGGACCCAGTGTCCTTTCAATGACAATGGGACAGGTATTTGAATATACAAACCCAAATTCTACTCATGATTAAAACATTTGCAGACCACTGTTTCTTGCCCCTTCAGAATATGTACAAGAGTGTGAACAGAGCTCCACCGTGGATTACTACTTTTACCGAGTGACTCTGAATAGTACGACCTCTATAGCTGACTCTGGAGGAATCCACTGGCCCATAGTACTCTGCCTGCTGGCTTCCTGGTCAGTCATCTGTATCTGCTACATGCGGGGGATCAGCACTTCAGGAAAGGTTTGTTGAACCGTCAGTTAAACAATACGCATTCCTTGATGACCACAATAATTTCATGTTTTTCTTTTCTTGTCATGACCTCAGGCAGTGTATGTCACAGCCATTCTGCCTTACATAGTGCTGGCCATCTTCCTAATCCGAGGACTGACTCTTAAAGGCGCCGTCAATGGAGTAAAGTTCCTCTTCACACCAGACGTACGTTTTAAATCTCTCTCTATTGCAAAAAAACAAAACAAATTACAGACCAAGTATCTCATCGTTCAAAGCCACATCCCACTGTATTCCTTGCTCTTGCAGGTAGATGAGCTGATTAAACCAACGACTTGGCTGGATGCAGGTGCTCAGGTCTTTTATGCCTTTGGTTTGGCATGGGGAGGCCTCATCTCCTTCTCAAGCTACAACCCTGTTCAGTAAGAGACATTTAGAAGACCTGTGGTGTTTCTTCATTTGCAGTTCAAATCTCATTTTGCTCACATTGATTGGGAAAAACATAGTAGCCATTCTCAGACCCAAAGTCAGTGTGTGTCCTGGTTCTTTTGCTTATTTCCTTTCCCAAAGTAACAACTGTATGCAAGATGCTGTCATCCTGTCTGCTATAACTGGCCTCACCTCAATCTATGCTGCCACAGTCACCTACACCATCATTGGCTTCAGGGCCACAGAAAAATATGACAACTGTATCAGCAGGTGAGTAGTTAATTTCAAGGTTTTCAAAAAGTGAAATGTAGATTTTTTTTTTAAATTTTCAATTATGATAAATTGACAAACACAATAATGCAGATCTTCCATGTATATCACTGATTTTTTTTCACATCTATCTCAATATATTATTCACATGCATGTAAGTTATTGGTGGCTGTTATCATTCCTCCTGGGAGGATATTTACCAAAGTTACTCTTTTAGGTTCTAGGGATGGTGATATTGGTTGGTAGGTTAGTTCACCACTTTGGTCCAAACTGAAATGTGGACAGCTGTAAAATTACATACAGTTCACTGTCCCCAAATGGTGACTCCAAATTACATTGATGATGACCACTAACAAGTTAACAGCTTCATTGAAATGTCATGACAGCTATTGAATAGATATCTGTGACATTTGGTACAGTCATTCATTCTCTCCACGGGATAATTACATGAACCTGGCGTGTATGCAGTCTACTTTTGTTGATGACCAGATATCTGATAACATGCTAAACTAAGATGGTGAATATGACCAATGTTACAATGTTTTCCCCCCAGAAACATCATGACATTATTAAATGCATTTAACCTTCCTGAAGACAACATCACTTCAAGCAGCTACGAAGCAGCCTTTAATCATCTCAACAGCTCCGATCATGATATACTTTCTGGATTGGACATCAAAACCTGCGACATGCAGAAGCTTCTCAGTGAGGTGACTGCACTGACGAAATCAGATTTACAAGTTATTTTCGTGCTTTAGTCTTATCTGCATTGTGACTGACATGTGTTTGTGCAGGGTGTGGAGGGAACAGGTCTGGCCTTCATTGTGTTTACAGAAGCCATCACCAAAATGCCTGGTTCTCCAGTCTGGTCTGTTCTCTTCTTCATCATGCTTCTCTGCTTGGGAATCTCAACGCTGTTTGGCAACATTGAGGGAGTGGTGGTCCCACTGAAAGACCTGAATTTGTTACCTAAAAAATGGCCCCAAGAAGCACTGACTGGTATTCTGCTCTGTCGTTAAAATAATCTTTTCTAACAAACATTTTCTTTGTAACCCCTGATTAATTGGTTGTCTGCTTTTTGCATGTGTGTTGCAGTCGTAACATGTGCTGTCGGCTTCATCATGACCCTCCTGTTTGCGCAGAATTCAGGGTTTTATTGGGTAACTCTTTTTGACAACTTTGCTGGATCTATTCCACTTCTGACCATTGGACTGTTTGAGATGGTATCTGTTGTTTACATCTACGGCATAGACAGGTTAGTGCATAAAGCTGATGTATTTGCTTAACATGTTATTGTATGGTATTGTACAGCCTCCTGCGAAATTATCATTTAAGTTTTATTGAGCTGGGATCCTTTCATGAACTATTAATGATAATGATCTTATTTAATCATTTTATGTATTTAGTTAAAGCTGCACTAATCAATATTTTTGTATTGACAATGGAAAAAATGACTCCTTGTGCTCCATGTGACAAATCCACAGATAATATTCCCCCGACTTTGCAATTCCCCTCCACTTTATGGTCCCTTTAATATCTACTGCCCACAACTTTAGTGCTATTGATTTCCATCTTTATATTGTATTGTATTGCTATCTTGGCCAGCACATGGCTGTAAAATAAATTGTTCCTTTCAGTGTGTGTCCGATTACATAATATGATTATATTATAATCTAATTAAAACCTTCTTATTTGGTAGGTTCAATGAGGACCTGAAGTTCATGATCGGACATAAGCCCTCCATCTTCTGGCAGGTTACGTGGAGGTTCATCAGTCCTCTAGTTGTTCTGGTTATTTTAGTTTTCTACCTGGTGACACAAGCCCAAGAAGAGCCCACCTATTTAGTCTGGGATATGAACTCTGTAAGGACACAAGCTTGTTGCCATATTTCTTGTAATGCCTTGCTGCAAAATGGACAATTTCATGTTGTGTCACACATTTTTCAATACTACAGCATATAGTGGTAACAAATTATTCTGTTCTGTGGTTTACAGGAGGCGTTCCCGACTATGTCTTCAATACCCTACCCTTCATGGATCAACGCGGTCATCTTTATTTTGGCAGGAATCCCCAGTCTGGCAATGCCTCTGTATGCGATATGTAGGCTGGTCTTTGTTTGCTACAAGAAGAAAACAGTATCCAGTGAAAAGCATACGTTCTAAACTAATTTATAGGTTATAAGATTCAGAATGCAATAAAGTGCGTTGTTTAATTTGCTGCTTTACAAAAAAATCATTACTTAAATTAGTTTTTTTGCGTATTTATTTTCATGCAAAAGTTGTCAAGGCACAATATTGACCTTTTATTGATGCGCTTTTGTAAATTCTCCATATTTCTGCTCATGCTTTGTATACTTTCATGGCTGCACTTTAATATAGCTGTAGTACTGTATTTTTTTTTTTTTTTTTACAAGAGACTTTTCAATTCATCTATGCTGTATCCAAGTTGTACAATGTTTTATATTAACAGAGCTTAGCTTACTTGTTAGTTTTGCCATTAAAAAATTTGTCTTATTGAAATGTAACAGGATCAACTTAATTTTTTTACAGTATTTTGTGTGCATGATATGAAATGTCAAAAACTTGGAATAACTTGAAAATTAAGGACAGATCCAAAATCCATTAGCATAAACCTCATTTGTAGTATGTGGTGTGTTTAAGAGCAACTTTTAATTACAGACATGAGGGGATATGAAGCAATGCAACAGTTAGTATGTGCCAACATGATGTTTGCTGATTCCAGATTCTAGACACGTAGTGTAAATATTTAGAGACAGAAGATGTAGAGGAGCAAATTGGCCGAGAGAGGGAGACCTCACACTGACAAAACGCAGAGAGGCAGTCAGGCCAGGTGAACCAGAACAAAGCACAACATATGGAGCAGGTGAAAAACAAGATAAGATAAACAAGATGTAATGTGTTAATTAGTAAAATGTGGAAGTGCTGCTAGGAGGATTTTACAGAGTCAGGCTCGCTGTTTCCCCCTGCTTCCAGCCTTTATGCTAAGCTAAGCTCATTACCTGCCTATTTCAGTGTCATATTTGTCATATCATTTATCTCTCTCTGAATGTCAAACTATTACTTTCATTTAATGGCCCTTCCTAAAATAACAGCTGTCCCCAGTCTGGCCCTTGTGGTGTAAATGGACCAGACCTGCCACTGAGACACACTCATACAGGAACTAATCATAACCCAGATTGTCCTCCAAATGCTGATGTCAGGTCATGAAGAAGTTCATTCCAGAGAGCAGGAACCAAATGCACCCTCAATTTGATCCGGAGCAAGAAAACCTCTTTAGGTCAGACTAAGGTTCGGCTGTTTGGTCCAGACCTCAGTCTGGGGGAGGTTTCACACCTGTACTTTTGGTTCAAATCAAATTCCAAAGTCCAAAAAAGGTAGGTGTGAAAAGGAGAGGTCTGACTATAGTCAACGAGCAGGTTGGAAATTTATTGATGATCCAAGCCAACAAATGCTTTTGGGAGGGATTCAAATCTCCTTATTTAAATTTTGGTGATGACATTTTGGTTAGACACCTGGACTTGGCATTTCAGATTTTGTTATGTGTTCATATTTTCAATACAAAATCACTCGATGAAAGTTAAGTTTTGGATATGACCACTGGTTTCAGCCACTGACTAAACAACAAAAGAACGACTACAACTAGTAGTAGTAATAATAATTAACGGTAATAATTATCATTATCACTATTATCACGATTATCATTATTATCACTGTTAACTAAGATGATCAGGAGCTTTTCACAACCTCTCAATGAACCAGCTCTGACAGCCTTGTCTACTAATACCCTTCTAATTGGAAAACATTTTCTCAAAGACTGCAGAGTTTGCAGGTTCTTTTGTTGAGATCATGGAGATCAACACACCCTTTTATTCGCAGAGAGCTGAGGCTCAGATCTGCACCAGCACTTAACCTTCACAAGTGCTGGCCCACCTCAAAGATGTTATTTCCCAGCTCCCTATTGTTGCTACAGTCAATTACAACAGTGGCTGGTGGAGGATCTGCTCGTCCAGCTGATGCAGAGGCTCAACACACTGACAAACTCCATTGGTGTACATCTGGACCAACAACTGCTGACACTCTGCCTGCACATGAATGGAGTGACTGGAGAGTGCCAGGTGAAGCTTCTTCCATCACCATATCATCAGCACTGTCCTCACAACATACAAGACCAAGTCCACTCCCAATACAGACACTCAATGATGAGGAGAGTTGGCTGTTCTCTCAGTTTGTCAAGGAGGAAATGTTTGAGACACACTAACGTCGTCCAGAAGGCTTTCCCCAGCATAACAGATGAGGAGATCCTGGAGTACCAGCAGGTCCAACTGGGATGCTGTGTGGGTGGAAAAAAGTACTTTCTTGGTGATTTCTAAGAGAACTGCAGCTCTGGCAATCGATCGCAGTCTGGCTGGTTGCTCGTTTACTGATCACAGTGGAGACCAGGGGACTGTCTCTGAGGCAAAACATCTTAAAGATGGATTTCAAAGCCTTAAACCACCTCTGCGTTGTCCTCCCCAGCTTATGGTTAGCAACTGTGATACTGTGAAAGCAGATCAGATCACAGATAGAGCTTTGGTGAAAGAATCCACCATCCGATGTTAAGAAAGCCTTGGAGGCCTGAAGCCTCATTGGCACAGAGCATCATAAAGCACCTCAAACCTACTGTAGGCTTTGCGGCCAACACCAAGCCAGGAGATTAGATTACATATAACCTCACAACCCCTTTGAAAGAGAGGAAACAGCCAGGAGAAGCGAGCACAAGTCAGGGAGAAGGTTTTCTCTGCAGAGATTGTTACAGAGCAAGTTGTTCTCTTTGCTTTGTAAACCAGCCAGATGGATGGATTTCATTGTGACACTATTCATTAATTCTTTTTTCTTTCTGCACATTTCTTTTGTCAGATTATTAAATTTAATAAATACATTAAAAAAGTGCTCTAAGGCTATAAACAGAATTTAGAAGTTGATTCTGTATTGTACCTGGACCTAGTAAAGGGACTGAAGTACTGGAGTAATATGTTCACACCAGGGATGCCACAATTCTCCAAATCCATGACTGGATTTGACTTTCAATTTTGAGGACCACACTCTGTCAATATGTCAAATTTAAATACTTTTTTCAAATATAGGGGCCAAACTGTTAAACACAAAAAAGAATAGTCACTAGATGGCAGAAGGGTACTTTACAACAAGGTTCCTCACAGCAGCATGTGAGTGTAGCAGTGTATGTGTAGCATAGCCACATAGGCTATATCCATAGGCTGTATTGACACACACATACACACACTCACTCTCACACACACACTATTTCACTATTTCTATTTACATAGACTTACATTCATTTCCTGGAGACTAACCTGAAGGACTACCTAACCTTAACCTAACTCAAATCTTAACCTAACAATAACCTTAACCTAACCCAAACCTTAACTGTTGACCTAAAAATCACAGTTTTCCAAATTGAGGACACCACTTTTTGTCCCCAATTGCACTGCTGTCCCGAATTAACTGGTCCTGAGTGTAGTGTATATCCCCAATTTGGACATAAGTGAACCCACACACACACACACACACACACACACACACACACACACATTTTGTGCAGGGCTTTGCCCTGACAGAAAGAAACAGAAACCTGTTTGAAATTGTGTCAGTTCAACAGGAGGGTAAGATCATCCATCTAAAAAATATTTTTTATCTAAAATGATTAATAAATTTAGCAGTAAAGGTATTTACATTTATATGTTATTACGTTTTATATTTTGCTTTCTTCCCTCTTGTCGTGCTGAATGAAATCGTAGACAGCAACATCAACTTAGCTCTTGTGACGTGCACAAAACTCCTGATTCAGGATTGACCTGATTCATGATCTGACCTCTCGCTCTCTCCCTTTTTTTTTTTAAATGACATTTAAAAACAGAAAGCAAGATGTTCACCTGTAGTTTAAATGCAAAATAAAAGAATGACAGAACAGATAACATTAAATATTACACAAAATGTATTTAGAGATTTTGTGACAAAGGAGGTGCTGGATCCAATTAAATAGGTGCCGTCCCGATCTGGGAGGTTCCGGATCCTGTCCCGGCAGGATCCGGCACAAATTAAGCCCTGTGTGTACCTAAGTACAATCACTCCTGCATTGTTTGATTTGATCTGTTAGGTAACTAAAGAACATACTGTCACTTTGGACAACCTATTTTTCACAAAATCATTGTTTCACATTATTAAGGAATCATTTAGCTGATGAGCTTTCAACGGACATATTCATGAGTGTTTAACGCTGCAGCAATCAATATTTTTATATTAAAGGGTTGGTTCACAATTTTCAGTCCTCCTATTGTTGAAAAAATATTGAAAAAAAGTTGAAAAAAGTTTATCTGAAGCTAAAGAAGTCTGAGTTAGTCATATCAAGTTGGTACAGTGTTGAGCTATAGTGAAAGAAAAGCAGGGCAGGGTCTCTGTTCAAATTGGGATGAGGAGTTGCAGCCTGGACAGATCAACAGTCTGTCACACAGCTAATGCATATAAGAAGACAACGTGTATACTTATATGGGCAAATTATAAACTCATCCAACCTGCATGTCTTTAGACTGGAACACCTGAAGGAAACCCACACAGACACTGGAAGAAACTTCAAAACTTCAATAGCCAGCTGGTGAAAACAGGCCTCTCAGGATGTGTGAAAACAGGATGTGTGTGGCAGGTAATACATATACTACTCTCTTTTTGTTAAGCAGACAATTGTGCTTTGTTATTTTTCAATGAGAGATGGACTTATTAGAGTGTAATGGTCTAGTAGTTCCTGTAAATCTGTGTTTTCTCTCGGGAATTTCAATAACTGATACAAATCTGTAATTGTTTAAGAAAGTAAAAGAACTGAAACAGTGTCAAATAAATGACTCTTCAATGATTATACCACCACTGAGGATCATCACTGGCAAGCACAATATAACCTTTTATTGTTATTGTGTAACTACACAAATGTACTTCGGTAAGTCTTAATTACAGTAAGATTTACTGGTACCAATGTACAGATGACATAAAACCTCATTCAACTCAATCAGCTTAAAACAGCGGTTGTCATCATATGTTAGAAGCAGAATAAAGTAAGCCTGAGCTCACACTCACAAGCAGGAAACACAGACAAGATGGATGTACTATTGCTGGATGATCTTTTTAAAGACGAGCAGATAAGGAATATATCTGAAACCACGTTCTGCCACAGTGCTTTTTTTCTCCCCTTCAGATTAAAATGTGCATGCATCTGTAAAAAAAAAAAACACACGACGACTGTCACAAAATCAATCTCATGTCTGCTCATAAAGTCCATTAAACAATAAGAACTCGTCTTGTACAGATAACTGCGGCCAGAGACAAAGCACGAGCAAAGAAAAGAGCTAACACTCCTGTGCCAACATCCAGTTAGTATTGGAAGAGATTTTGAGAATGTAAAACTTTCACTGACTTGCTTTGGACTGCTTTTGTTGACAGATGGTGCTAAAATGTGAACCTGGTCCTTATTGTAGTCACTATATTTATTTTACTATTAATATTGTTTTATTATATTGTATTTACTTTTATTTGCTTTAAATGTTTATTTTAAGTGTGTGTGTCTGTGTGCCTCCACTCTCTGTAAAACACTCCCTGTTTAATTTTAATGTACAAACTTTCCTTTGTGAGTAAAGTTTGGATAATAATAATGAATAAAGATACTTGATTGTTATACTACTGTCATTATGCCTTTTTTTTATTGGCCACATCTGAAGAGTTTGCTTTAGGTTGGTGTGACAATGAAACAGCATCACCAGGTTATCCATTAGTCAGGGCATAGCACACTCCCATTTTATACAAGCAGGGAGGTTTAACCACTAAGTCTACATACCTGATGTTTTTACTCCCTTCCTGGCAGCCTGATTTCTTTTTTAAAAAGCCCAATAAAAATCCGTATCTCTGACACAAAGCTGCAGCTGATAGGACATTAAAGGACAGCCCACTAAAGAGAGTGAGACAGAGGACAAGAAAAGAGCACTGGTAATCACTGAGACTAAACCATTCAAGACGGTATTTATTCTGACATGCACTGTGCTGAAATCAGGTGGAGAGTTCTGGACTAAATAAAAATACATACTACTGCACCTGATTGAGGTGTATATTAGGAGAGCTACATCCTTGTAACAGAAGTGGACTTTTTGCCAGCTGACGATGGGCAAAGCAGAAAACTCTGGGACGGAGGAGAGACCCAAATGGGACAACAAGGTTCAGTACCTGTTAACATGTATTGGCTTTGCAGTGGGACTTGGAAACATCTGGCGTTTTCCCTACCTATGCCAAATCTATGGAGGAGGTGAGATGCTATTATATGATGCATTATATGAGCTATATTATATAAGTTTTGTGTTGGAGATTGCCCAAGTATTTTTTCACTTCTCTAACTTACTTACTACTGCAACACTTTCGATTCTTTTTCTGTTTCAGTATAATTGGTCTTTCATAAATGGACAAGGCCAGTCATTTCCACTGTGCTCGGGAAATGGTGAACCTTATCTATTGTATGTTTGACTGACCACGGTGAGGCAGGTGATTTGTAAATTTTTAACAGAGGGGATGCCCCGCATAGTTGGATTGATTTAGAAAATATTTTGTATCCACATGTTCAAATCCAAACTCAAGCTGTCAAACTCAAACAAATGTCAAGCTGCCCTGTTCTTTTTGATGCCATTTTGGCCACAAATTCACAAAGCTAGTGATGCTCCTTGCTATCGTGTGTGCAGGGATATACATTCAAATTCGAAGAGGTCCAGTTTGAGAAAATTTCCTCAAGCAAAGGTCCAGCACATGATAATGCCTAACTTACGTTATGATTCAGTACCATATATTTTATTTTCGGTGCCCTCAGTTTGGATTTGAGTGGATATATTTGTGCAGAAGGTGCCTTTGTCTTGTATTGATGCTTCACATAATTAATTTAATTTTAATTCTAATTCCTTTATTAGTCCCACAATGGGGAAATTTCCATACAGGCTGCCAACACACTCAGGCATGTGAGCGTACCCTGGCCAGAAATGGAACCTGGGTCGTGGCATTGAGAGCACCAAATCCTAACCACTGGACCACCACCAGGGCAACATTGCCAGTTCGCCACTTTCTCGGAACATAATACATACTTTTTGTACTGCCCATGTACAAAAAAATCACACGCAAGAGTCTGTCTGTTCCTGATTACAAACTTTGTTTTGGCTGTCTACATTTCTCCTTGTAGACCACGGAATGTAAAACTACTTTTCTCTGACTCATTATTTATTTTTCTTAGTACTTACTTGTGTTTCTGACCCAAACTGTGGTCTGCCTATTAGTGACCTCAGACAGGATGGATAGGGATGGCAGGTCGACAAGGGGGATGCATTTTGGTCATTTTGGGGGATGGCGCCCTTCCTCATATCACCGACTGACATCAGGGATTGTTTCTGTGCTGAAAAAAGAGAGATGGGGCATTGTTGGAATTTACAAATATGAAGTCAATGTAAAACTACACAATTCATATATATTCTTCAAATATATTTCAATCTTGTAGAGTACTATTAATTTTGAGGGACGTAAAGTCAACTAGTCTCATTCATGTTGAGATGAACGTAAGAAGTTATGTTTCGTTCAAAATGGAAAGCCTCCTGAGAACAAGCTCAACAACAGCTAAGGACTGTTACACACCTCAACTTTTTCTCTCTCATGTCAGAGGACCTCCAGAGCTTTCTACACCGTGATGGCAATCAAAACTTCAGTCAAAATTAGAGATGGTCTGTTGATGCATTGTTATTGTTGTTATTGAGTCTAAACTAGCTTCCTGAACTTAAGTCCACCTTTAAAGCTCCCCGTAGGTTTTCATTGAGCCGGACAGCAACACACTCTCCTGGATCGGTATCAAGGACTGTGCTGTTACTAATGTCTAATGGCAAGGTGAACAGGATGCTGTTTTCCATGTTGGCCAACTTGAATCATGGACATGAGGCTTCTTAAATTGCACTAATCGTTGACTCAATGTGTTGATCATTGTAAAAGCTGTGGACATACACTTTAATTCATCTCACATGGACTTGAACTGCACTGTTACACACCTTAAAATCAAGTAAATTATCCTGCCTTTTGTTTTCATTGTGCTCAACCACCCAAATCCTGTATTTATTTTCTCTTACTTCCCAGTGAGATATCTTGACTCCTGAAGCCGCCGAATTCTAAAGGATCTGTGTCAGGGTTAAGTTGTGTAAACAGCCAGTCAAATAAATGTACATAGGGTTTATCAGCTTCACATATTGACTCTGAGATTCCTGAATCCCACAGGCATTGTCACGCTCTATTTGACCTCAGCTTCACGATCACTTAGTGACTGTTTTCTTGAGTACCTTTAGTCTTCGATCCGCTGTTTGAAGAAGCACTGTTTATACTAGCCTGACTCCACTTGGTTTCATTTGAATTTCTGGAGTTTACTTATAGTATTGCAGTGCACTTGTTTAGCATGGCCTGAAATCTTTATTATGGCTTGACATTGACATAAAGAAGTAACTGTCATCTGTTTCATTAAGATGGTTCAAATAGCCACAACCTCATTTCAAAATTTCTCAAGAGTACGTCGACAGACAGTCTGATGTCTAACTGTGAGGTAAATGTGTACTTCATGTCTTCAGGTGCATTCCTCATCCCCTACCTGATAGCGCTGGTGTTCGAGGGCCTCCCTCTGCTCTACCTTGAGCTGGCTATAGGACAGAGGCTCCGCAAGGGCTCCATCGGTGTCTGGACCTCCATCTCACCATTTGTGGGGGGAGTCGGTGAGTGGCCTAGAATTATTAGTAAAATCTATTATTTCGTGAGGAGAAAACTCCTTTGTGGTTGCAAAAATGTTGTTTATTGTTTCTGTCCTGTGTGTAGGAATAGCCTCCATGATTGTGTCATTCCTGGTGAGCATGTTCTACAACACCATCATAGCCTGGGTGCTCTGGTACTTCTTTCACTCTTTCCAAAACCCCCTGCCGTGGAGCCAGTGTCCACTCAATGAAGACCACACAGGTGACAAGAAACCCCACGAACAAGAAAACACTGATTGTTACCACCACATAAACAGTAACAATAGAAGTACTGCAAACAAATCATGATCTCTTTTGTTTTCAGTCATTATACCAAAATTTTAAAACTGGTTTCATGGTGATAAATATTTTTTAAATGCAGGAACACATCTCTTGATGAGATACATTTTATTACTGAACTCCAAAAGAACGTGACCGTAGCCCTGTTACAAAAGTTAGCGTATACTTAAACCAAAATAAGCACTATTAAGATTAAGCTGTTTTTTTAAAATAGATCTTGCGTTGTCATTGCTGTATCCAAACAGGCTACAATGAGGAGTGTGAGAAGAGCACTCCAGTGAATTATTTCTGGTACCGTGAGACCCTGAATATCACACCTGACATCGAGATCAGCGGCACTTTGCAATGGTGGATGGTCCTCTGTCTGGCCACCTCCTGGTGTGTGATCTACATCTGCTTCATCAAAGGCATCGAGTCCATGGGAAAGGTCCGTTTAACTGGTGAAAAATACTTGTAATTGTTTCTAAATCAACAACTGTACCAAACCTACATTAACATCACTGCTGACATTTACAATGAGCTGTAGAAAGAAAGAGGTAATGATGGATATATCATATGTTTTGCATGTTTCAGGCTGTGTATGTGACAGCCACATTCCCTTACCTTGTGCTGACCATTTTCCTCATCCGTGCCCTCACTCTGCCTGGAGCTACCAATGGACTGACATACCTTTTCACTCCCGATGTGAGTTTGGTCACTTATTTCCATTATAGCTGACATAACATTGCATCATGTGTCCCAGAAACAAAGGCCTGATGTGTTGTCTTTACGCTCGCTGTAGTGGGAGAAACTGAAGAACCCTCAGGTGTGGCTTGATGCTGCCACCCAGATCTTCTTCTCTCTCTCTGTGGCCTTTGGAGGTCTCATAGCTTTCTCCAGCTATAATCCAGAGAAGTGAGTCAAAACTTATTATCTCCCTCAGGAATATTGCGATGATTTGTGTGATGACTTACAAAGCTCTGTGTTCACCTCTTCTGTGTCCATTAGAAACAACTGCGAGAGGGATGCTGTTATCGTAGGAGTAGTAAATAGTGCCACATCTCTCTATGCCTCCATTTCCATTTTCTCCATCTTGGGATTTAAAGCTACCAGCGCCTACAACAACTGTTTAGAGGGGTGTGTATGCACAAATATTCTTTGCAACTCAAAAATTTTCCTTTTTTTTGTTGATACCAATGAGGCAGGTTTTTTTGTATTCCATCTGCAGAAACATCTTGGCTTTGACCAACCACTTTGAGATTTCAGACCAGAACATAACACTTGAAAACTATCATGAGTGGTATGACCATCTAAATACTACATCTCCAGATCAGATGGCTGGATTGAACATTACTACCTGTGACCTGCACACATTCCTAAGCCAGGTATTGTAACTTTGAAAACCCATCCAATCGTGTACCTTGCATTCTTTTTGTCTGAGTCTGATTTTCCTGACTTCTCTCCTCCCTTAAATTCTTTTTTTTAATCTGCTCTTGCCTCCCCTTTCTTTCCTTAAGAGCAGTACATCATGTGCTGGTTGAACATGTACAGTCAGTTCATGCTTCCCTATTACTTTTTTCCATCTCTTTCATCTTCTTCCCCCAGAGCGCATCTGGTACCGGTCTGGCTTTTATCGTGTTCACCGAAGCAGTGATAGAGATGCCAGGCTCGCAGGTATGGGCCATACTGTTCTTCATCATGCTCTTCAGCTTGGGTCTCTCCTCCATGTTTGGCAACATAGAGGGAAGCCTCACACCCATCTATGACCTCAACCTAGTGCCCAAGTGGATCCCTAATGTGATCGTAACAGGTACAAATGTGCAGGTGCAAATCAGCTCAAAGTGTTTGAAAGTCACAAAGATAAACTTTTCCCTTTGAAT
This sequence comes from Holacanthus passer, assembly GCA_025331565.1. Taxonomy (NCBI): domain Eukaryota; kingdom Metazoa; phylum Chordata; class Actinopteri; family Pomacanthidae; genus Holacanthus; species Holacanthus passer. The sequence goes on along the minus strand of JAFREQ010000023.1, from coordinate 6,249,054 downwards.
TCCCTTTCTGATAAACTTTTTTTTTGTGTGTGTCATTTCCTTAGCGCTCATGTGCTTGATAGCCTTCTTGGTGGCTCTCATCTTCACCCTGGGTTCAGGAAACTACTGGGTGGAGGTCTTCAACAGCTATGTGGGCTCTGTGCCTCTGCTCATCATTGCATTCTTTGAAATTATTTCGGTGATTTACATCCGTGGAATGAAAACGTAAACTTTTCTCCTTGTCTTCAGTACAGTATAAAACCGCAATCTTATGAGATTCATATGTAATTCTCATCAGACCCAGTGTGTCTTTAACATTTTCTTTGGTCCCCTTGTCCTCTGACAGTTTCAGTGACGACATCTATTACATGACTGGGTCGAGGCCTAACATCTTCTGGAAGGCATGCTGGATGGTGATCAGTCCTGCAATGCTCTTCGTGGTGTTGATTGCCTACGTGGTCATCCAGGCACAGAAACACCCCACCTATCCTGCTTGGAACCCAGATTACGTAAGCAAATCAAACGTACTGACAAGTAAATGTTTGTAATAGGCTAGAGAAAAGGGTACATTTTACAAGTTTTTAAACCTACTATAATCAATATTTTCAGCAATGAATCGAATGATTACATGAACGTGAAATTGGCCAATCATACAGACAGAGAACTCTCACCCAAGTCTTTTGCAGTTTCCTCAGCTCTGCAGAGCGATTTAGCATCTTTTGGCTTATTGTTCTGGTTTTACAGCCTGCAACTTTACTGTTTTGGTTCATTCTAACCACTCTCATTAGCATAATTTCAACATTAGCTGTTTTTGGAGAAAGGTCCTGATAAACTGACTGTGTGATACCAGCCCATCAACAAATGTCAGACAAAAAATAGCAATGAGATGGTGAATAGTGGAGCATTCAGCAGGCAATAAGACAGATATTTCCCTCAGGAGATAGCAGACACTAAATAGAGCTAAAAAGAGAGTGAATATTAAACATCTGTCAGATGACCTGAAATATGATACCATATGAATATTTGTTGCTCCATGTCTGCTGGATGTCACAGATATGAGAGTGGCATCTATCTCCTCTAGTAAAAATTGGAGACAAATTTGAAAAACTGTCAAACATTTTTTAAAAATCAATTTTAACAAGAAATAATGTTCTAATATTCTATAAATTACATTTTTCACTTGTGTTTGTCTCTTTAGGAAAAATTCCCTGAATTCGAAGTGAAGCCCTACCCAGACTGGGTGTTTGCCATAATCATCCTCCTCTCTGCAGTGCCTGTGATTTCCATCCCTCTGGTGGCTCTCTACAAACTGTTGTGCAGGAGAATAAAGAAGCCCTCTGCTGGCGCTGCCCCAAGTCCCTACTGCAATGAGGGCTTTGAGATTGAAACACAGGAACAGAAAAACCAGAGTGCTTGAGAAATGTCGCGAATAACATTGTTACTGCATGCCAGAACAGAAAAGTACATCCTGATGGTTACCACTGCCTCTGTGGAACTTCCATTTTAATTCACGAGACACTGACATGCAGTATAATGGATTATTTGTTTCCTCACCAACAAAAATAGATTTACTTAAAAGTGCAATTCTATCCTGTGTACATTAGTGTTCATGATGTAAATAACATTCAGCCAAACCTAACCTAACCCCCCCCATTCCACATTTACAAAACCTTACATGTGAACATTACATTAGCCTCCTGCTGTTCATAGAATGAACTTGGATTCCTGAGAACTTTATAAAAGATTATCATCACATCAAACCTGAGAGCAAATCATCTTCGTAAATCATTTGACTTAGTCATGTGATGGCTCATGGGTGGATTTCCGTAAACTTACTTAATATACATATACTGTATATTATTTTCCAAGTGATGTCATGTCTTCTTTGTGGAAAACTACCACAAGGGCAAATGAAAGTCCAAAAAGACAACAACTGTGGGATGACACATGGTTTGGTACAGAAGCTGGACAGTTTTCAATTATCCACCTTTATTGTCGTGGTTGTTGTTGTTTTAGAGGGTGTGTTTATGACTGAGGTCTTACAGTTAAGTGTTTTACATCAGATGAATTGGGGCTGTTTTTCTCCATTTCTATGCAGCCAGCTTTTCCAACATCGTATAACAGATACATTACCCTTTCATTTGGCACATTGACAGATCAGATAAATCCAAATGACCGATTTCAACACACTGCTTATCTCAATCCCATGAAACCTGGATGAGACAAGAAAAACAAGTTTTGTAATACGCTTTAATTTCAACTGAAATTGGGTAAAATTCTCACTGCCTATATTTTCAATGGATTTCAATGGACATACTTATCTATACCAGCTGTGGAGGTTTTCATGGTTGTGTTGAGAGCTGTAATTGGGGCTCGCTGGTAGTCTACATCTGGATGGCCAAGAAGTCAACTGGTATCCTGGGGTTAGCGGCCTGTCGGACCCTGGCCAGCCTCAGGTCTCCCAGACGTCGCTCTAGACTGCGTTTGCCTGTCACGAGGATGACAGCAGAAGAAAGGAAAATGTTTTTTTTTCCCCCCTCCTTGATGGTAAACTGTAACATTTATATGCTTGATCTTTTTCCAACATCTGTAAAAAATCAGATTAAGGCAGCAATAAATGAACTTGTGCCCTTGAACTTGTAAAGTCAAGTATCAAGAGTTGTCAGGTCGGGTGCAAAGTCCTTGTTTAAGGGATTGGCCTTACTGACAAGTTTCAATGATGATGTTTTCATATTTTTCATTCATGGAGTGCTCTATTTTCTGCAACCACATAGCCAGCTGTATCGCAAGTGCAGTGTTTATGATTAGGCTATGCAGTGCAATTTTAGTGCTCATTTTGGCATGAAACTGTACTTGAGTTTTCTGTCTGCTCAGACCTCCTTTTGCAGCAAGACAATAGTGATGGCTTTAGCTCGCAGAAGCATGCACACACAGACTCAAAAAACAAACAAAAAAAACCCCCTTCCCTTTCCATGAATGCATTTATGAGTTTTGCCGCCTTAATTTAAACATTTTTACATATAGAGCAGACTGATATTTTCAATTAAGGCAAGAGTCTGTAAAGGGCAGAAGAATTGTTGGGCTTAATGTATAACGTCATTCACTGTATGTCACTGAGAGTAATCCAGGGATCTAGCATTTTGCAGAAACGTCACTAGCAACATTTGGTTTGGATCAGTGAGTTGTAGAATGTTGGATCTTTTCTGTGCAGCTGATAAAATACCTGTAGCCATCACACAGCTGCAAGAATGTGATTTGAGATAGTGGCTATGCCCATTTTTTGCATAAATGACTTAGTAGTGGTAAACTCATTAATCATTAATATTTCCTGACACAGGAACAGTGAATAATTAATTGTCTTTCAGTTCAATGCAATGTTGACAGAACTCCAACCCTGGGTAATTTTAATACCTTGACCATCAGAAATCTATTGGACTCTGATACTGCACATTGCTTTACATTCATGATGATAGCCATGTCTCGTCATCTCATGCTGCTATAGGATAGTTCTTGTGTGCTACTCTTGTGCATGTGTCAGTGTTTCCCGAGGGTACATACGTTTGTGCAGGTGTGGGAGCAGATCCTTATAGAGAGGACGATGTTGTGACAGCACTAGCAAGAAGGAAAGACAGAAAAGTAGCTCCACTGCTTCATACTGCACAATACCAGTCTGGGCCTTACTGCCTAAAATCAGTCCTGGAGGAAGAGGAAGAGATAAAAAAAAAAAAAAATTAGTGTTGAACTTATTGCTTAAATTACTGTTTCCGCATGTATGAAGGGGAAATGTTGCCTTTGTTGCAGAGTCTGATGAGCTGATTGGTGTACTGTGCCATATCCCATATCATCTGCAGAAAGTACACAGGGTTCTTAGCAACTGTCTGACCAAAGGGCAAACTCTGGGCACACACGTGAAACCTAAAGAGAAAAACATTAATGAATAAAAGGACAGAAAACCGATACAGAGACGAGCCATGCTTAGATATATACATTCTGAGATAAAAGGTGGTGCAATAACACCATGTGCTTATCTTAATAGCACTATTAGGTTTACCAGTCTGTTTATTAAAATCCAATGAACACACACAAGAGGGGACATGAATACAGTCCCCACAGCCATATTTCAATACTTCAGCTGGGTAATGGAAACAAACTATTTGCAGTGTCCATTTTATTTATTTAATCTGAAGAAGCAATACAAATGAATAGACAGTGGTATCTGTGCATATTATGTGACAACAGTTGTCTATTTAAGGTTGCACTTTTGGTTTAGTTAAGGAAATAAAAACGCAAAAAAATAATGTGACTGTCTTTACCTGTGTGCATGAAGCAGGACCAGCTTGTAGATGTTCTTGTAGACTGCCTCAAGGGAATTGGTCTAAGAAGGAAATGTTATCCGTTACTATATTCAGTACAAAAGCAAAGGTGACTGAAATAGAAAAATGACATGTGGGGCTTGATGTTGATGTTTGATTTTGGGGCTGTATTTAATATTTGACATGATATATAACTAAGGCAATATTGACTAGTGGCAGTGTATCCTCTGTTCTTTGACCTGTTTCACTCTTTGTCCTGCACACTATTGACTGTTTGCCCATTATGTGATGCAGTCAAATGTCATGACTCATAAACCTAGTTATTGTGGACATTTTTACAACTGTTCTTTACTGCTTTGTTGCTGTTTGAGGGTAACTTCTGGCTGGTCACCTGGCTTACTTTTGACTCTACATGTTGACAAACGCCACCTAACCAAATCATTTGTTCGTTGAAGTGAAGGGTTCAGGTTTCTACCTTTGTAGGCCATGTCCCACACAAGTACAGCTGCGGCTGAAGGGAATGACATTAGTTCTTCAGGTAACTGATCACAAAAATACCTAACAACAAATACCTAATAAAAAATGTATCATCAGGGCCCAATGCCGCATAAAGTTAAAGGATGACCAAAGTGTTTGCAATTCATCCTCAGGGAGGCCATGTCTGTCTGTACCAAATTTTTTGGCAGCCCATCCAATAGTTGATCAGATATTTCAGCCTGAACCAAAGAGATGGACGGACAACAAAGCAATCCCTAGAGCTGCACCACTAGCATGGCTAAAAATCCTAATATAAGGTGGTCAAAATCTTGACTTGCATCATAAATGGAGACCAGCTACAATATTTAAAAGGCACTTGCTTTCAGATAAGAGGCCTTTGGTTGGGTGTATTCATACCTTTGTGCATCCTGTGTACAATTGGTGCGACAACCTCATAGTCTATTTCTATGGTTTATCCCTGAAAGCGACATCTAACATTGAATCAGAGAACTATGTTGATAGCAAGAATTCGTGGGATTTAGAAAACTTTGTAACTTTTAAATACATTATTTATCTGACCTTCAAGTCCAAGAACAAGGCATGGCACTTGAGTCTGATGATGGCCATTAGTTTCCTCCTCATTTGCTGTCCAGCTGAGTGGAAAGAGCCCAAAGTAAGGCTGTAGCGCAAAGACAGGCCTGCATAGCTGTGAGAGATGGAAAGTAAGAAGAAAAAAAATGGAGATGTAGTTGTAATGTCTGCTGAGCTCTATGCAAGTATATAAATCGTCCATGCTAGACCGGGAGGAGTCTCTAAGAATGTTGATGAGTAGGTACAAAGCACAAGACGTACAGGCTGTGCAGACTGCCGAAAGCCCAATAACTTCTCACGCAAGAAGCAGACTTGAGTCAATAATTCTACAGTATAATTACAACTGAGTGGATGCTTCACCTTGAATAGTCTTTGTAGACGTCCAGTGAGAGCGTGTCCAACAGCAGTCCACACCAGGGGAAGAGGCAGTGAGGGGGCAGCACGCGAATCCCAGGACAAGAGCCTGCACTTTCCGACACCTGAAAGTTGACCACCACCTTCTGCGGGTTGACCACCAGACCATACTGTGGTACCCCGGCCAGTAAGATCCTACACACAATGCGGAAGGGCCTTTATCAACTGCTCAATTAAAGATTCATCATGTTGTATTAAATCTGTGTCTCCCAACCTTTTTCTAACCTTGTTCTATGTGGATTTACTGATAAAGATACCACCACTTTAAAAAGAACTAGGCTGGAAAATAATGTAAAAAAATCTTCAGCCCTGGAAACTACAACTGTTATGAGTCATGTCTATGTTTCTCTGAGTTTATCGTTTCCCAAGGATTTGGATTCGGGGTGGTAATTTCAGAGGAAAATTACTAACAGATATTCTTGAAAGAGTCCCAGCGCATCAATAAATCAATTCTGCCATCTACCAGTGCCCTGTTGCAAGATATCTACAACCCTGATTCCAAAAAAAGTTGGGAGCTGTTTAAAACATAAATAAAACAGAATGTGATAACAATAATAATAATAATTATAAGACAAATAATGATAAGATAAATAATGATAAGACTCTACCATGGAAAGTGAAAGCCATATATCAAACAAACAAATCATTGCATTGTTTTCATTTACATTTTTCACAGCATCCTTACTTTTTTAAAATCATGGTTGTAGACGTTTTGTTTAATAGTATTTAAATTAAATTCATGGCAAATTTGAGCTTTGCTGCTGAAATAACAAAGCGTATTTCAAAAATACTTTCCATTTTTAATATCAAAAGACACAGAGTTGCACACATGCTTTTATCTTATTACAACAGCCTTGTCAAATCAAAAATCCATTAATGGATTACTACTACTACTTTAAACAGAACTAAGAGGTGTGGTAACACCGATTCCCGCTCAGCTTCCTTATGCTGGTTCAAAGTCAAAGAAATGACTTTATGATCTCATTGATTACTTTTTGTGACCTCGCTCCTTGCCATATTCCTGACCTTTTAGTACCATACAAACCGGGTCACAGATTGATATCCTCTGGGAGGTCTTTAATCTGTTCCAAGGGCCTGCTGGCGTAAAACTAGAGGACAAACCAAGGAAACAAGCTGACTGAGTCAGTAACAAATTTTCTCCTTAATGCACACTTTTATCAGAGAGCTTATCTTCCATTACTGGAATTGGTTTTATCTTGCTTATTATAAAATCAAATCCATTTAATTACATTTTCTAACTTAATTTTAATTTGGTGTCATGTTTAAAGCTCTTCATAACTTATTATATTATGTATAAGAAGTGCTCCACAAATATAGGTTATTATTAGTCATTTAATTTAATATAATAGATGTTTAAACCAAATTTATGTGACTACACTTCTTGTTTTAGTGAAACTTTAGGTACATTTGTGTTGGGTTCTGCAGAAACTGCAAATCATATTGCAGTCTTCTACTTCTACTAAAATATCTTGTACTGAATGGCTTCCAGTAACAATTTTACTACCAAGTAAATAACAATTACCTGTTAATCAAACTCAATGACCACAAGTTAATATGGTCTCATTGTATATGACTTCCTATGGCCATACTAGTCTGACTGCTTTATCTTAAGTCTGATTAATAATGTAGTTAAAAATGGATTTTCTAAAGGTTTAAAATAATCTTGATATTTGAAAAGTGCATTAGTAAAGATGATGTAGCCCTGTCAAAATAAATGTTGGTAGAGAGCCCTTGTTTCACATGAACAGTCATATGTGTTAAAAACTTGGTGTGTGTCATACTTGAGAAAGGTTTGTGCCACGTGCAAGTCTGGGGTGATCAGAAGGAAGTCATCTACTAGTCTCATCAAACATCTACAGGACACAGAGAGAAGAACACATACAGTAAACAGGAAAGAGCTGCAATACGGAAAGACTGCCTTCTGCTGCTGCAGATGTGTTACTACATCTAAGGAAACTGACTAGAATATATAGCCGTCTGCTGTACCCTTTCTTTTCAGTGATGTCTTTGAACAGGACATTCTCCATGTGACCATAGCAGAGACAGCAGAGCAGACTGGAAACCACAGACCCCTGAGGAATCCCTCGGCACTGACGGTATGTTCTGAAATACAGAGGGCAAAAATGTAACTAAAAAGGGGAAAATTAAGTAGGAATTATACACACACATACGCACACACATTATGCATTTGATGTGATGTTGTATAAACTCAATCATGGACCAAATTATTTGAATGTGATCACATTTACAAGTTACTCATATACAGGTCAATTCAATGTTGGTATTGCTTACTTCTTCCCAAACTGAACAACACTGCCAGTTAACATTTGGATGAAGAACTGCAGCGCCTCTCTCCCATGAAGATCTGAGCTAAAATGCTGAAAGGAAGAGAAGAAATGAAAGACTCAGCTTAACAGAAGTATCAAACGTCCTTATCTAAAGAAGTATCCGAGTATGTCACTCTCACCTGCTCTACCAGTATGGCGTGATGAACTTTTCCTTTTTCCTGCTGTGATGTCACAAACCCTTTCATGTTAGCAGATCCAATGTTATCCTCCAGGAAATCTGCCTGTATTATCAAACATGAGAAACTCTCCAATTGGGTCAAATATTGTGTGTGTGTGTGTATATATATATATATATATATAGACATGACCATACTGTGTACAGCATGTGTGTGTATGATGGTACCTGTCTAACAAAGGCCTTTTTCAGGCCTTCGTGGGAATCAGCCCAGATCTTGGCGTAGCGGCGGATGGTAAAAAGTTCGTCCTGGACAGGTGACAGAGTCTGACCAATCACCTCAATGAGTTTGTCGTGAGGCAGACTCTCATAGGCTCCACTTACATCCACCTTAAATGCAGAGAAAAAACTGAATGAGGAAATGAAGGAAGAAAACAGCATTTAACCAAATAATGAAACCTACATTCACATTTTTAAGCATGCTAAAACTACTGCATAAAATACACTAACTTTAAATCTGTCAAAACAATTAAGTGAGAACAAAAGCCAACCTTGACAAAGTAGAGGGGTTGTGGCTTATTCTTCTGGGCTGGAGCGAGAGAGTGCAGCACTTTGTGGATATCTGTCATCCCCCACACTGTGGAGCCAAGGAGGGATGGAGTGGAGCGCACACAGGCTCGCAGCATATCCAGCAAGTCACGCACACGTCCTCTGTAGAGCTGCAGGGGAAAAGAAATGTCCTACAAAAAGGTGCACACACTCCCAACATGCAATAACACACAGCTCGTGAATATGTACGGGAGAATTCAAAACTCAAAATGCAAAACATACCCTCGTTTTGGCATCTGCTCCTACGACTCTTGTGATCGGCCTCATGCCATCAGTCTTGGGATTGAAGCGAAGGCGGGAGATGACGGTGGTTTTGGGGAGGGATGCCACCTGAGCTGGAGTCAACTCCTCCATCTGACCCTTGGAGAGATGACCTCTGAATCACAAAAATGTTTTGTGAGCCGGTGTCCCACAACTGTATGAGTACGAGCCTCTGCATGTGTGTGTGTGTGCGTATGTACCTGAAGGCCAAGTCCTGCAGTTTTGCCCAGACTTCCTGTCTGTAGAACCTGACGGCGTTCTTCTGGCCCACACTCTCCGTGACATAGAAGCAGGCTCGAACCAAGCCTGCAACATAGCCGTCTAGAAGCCAAGCCAGGAACTGACCCAGGATCTGTGTCCGGTATGAGAGCTCACTGGGAGGGATCCTGCCTGCAGAGGAGAGCGGTTTGGTTAAGTCAGCCAAAACGTAGCAGGAGGGGAAAAAAAAGTTTACCATCTATAACAATCTTACCTGTCTTACTGATCTTCAACCAATCACAGTCATTCACCTTCATTTTCCACATCAGTTCAGCCAGTGAGAGCCTATCAAACTTGCCACTGCGCAAGAAGCCCCTGACCCTGACAAAGAAATTAAGTCGATTGTGGTTGGAGCCCCAAAGCTCCTGAGGGATCACAGCGGAGAGGCATTCCTTCACAAACAAATAGACCCGGTGAGGTGCACAGTGTTGAGGCAAGAGGAAGCTTAATTCCCCTTGTCCTACATCTCTCTCCTCCACCAGTGGGCACATTCTTTGCAGTGTTCTGCTGTAAGAACATCGCCTATGTTGACGCAACAGTTGACTGAACAGGGGGACCATGTTAAAAAAGCGCCGCGGGAGTTTCTTTGGCTTCCTCTCTAGTCCATTTAGATACGCCAGTCCCTCAAAGAAGACTGTTCGTACCAAATCTCGCCCTTGTAGCCTTCTGCATCCATCAGCGCTCTTCTTCTTCCTGTTGAGAAGGAAGCCACGCATGCCCCTTCCACCATATAGGAATCCCAGCGTGCGGATAAAACATTGCGATGGAGGCAAAGGTGGGTAAATCCCTGATCTCCAACTGGGTCCTCCCTCCAAGGGAAGTATGGTTGTTTGCATTTCAACAGGCTGTTTGGAACCAGGAGTGCCACTTTCTAAAGGCTTTATAGATAGTGTTGGTTCCATAGACATAGGCTGCCTTTCCTCCATCGTGTCATACAAAACCTGTTGGATTTCCTGTGTGGGTTCTTCCTGTTCCACCCGTCTCCTTTTCCCTGAACAAATCATAATCTCCTCCTCATCCTTCTGATCAGTTTCTCTCTTTCTTTTTCCCTTCTTCACTCTTACATCCATTTTCTTCCTCTTCTTGCTGACAGTAGGATTCTCAACTTCCTGTCTCCTTTTCAAGGTCACTGCACCTTGATACTTTCCAGACCGAGCCCTGTTCTGTGTCCTGGGCCGAGGCTGGAGATAAAACCCAGGGGATGCAGTAGTCATGGACACCCTGTCATAGACAGGAACGCCGCACACCTGGAAAACACATGAAGGGGGACTGCCACAAACACAGAGCAGCTCTCCAACAGGTACCTTGTGATGTCTGTGCCCAGACGCATAGTGACTTTCTTCCACATGTCACTGCCGTGGATGTAGGCAGCGCTTTGAGTTACATCCCCTTGGAATTTGAAGTGGTCCGCATCCCGCTCCTCCTGAGCCAGGGACAGAAAATCGTAGCCGTGTGCCAAGATGTTTCTTTTTCTCTTTCTCTTCAGACTGTTCAGAACAAAGGCCAGCAGCTCAGGCAACGTGCAGATCTGTGTAAAACATAAAATACAACACATCAACATGAGCAGTAACTGTCTCTCTTTTGAGTTATACTATTAAAGCCAGTCATTTTCCTTTCCTTTGTGGAACAAGAAACATCTAATTTAGCCTCTTGTGAACCTGACAGCTTTTCTAATAAATGTGTTTATCACCTGTATGAGGCATTTACAGTCAGCCATCATTGATGACAGTTTAATATTTCTATGCAACTAATATATCCTGCCTCAACATGTCTGCCCCAACTCTCTTACAAACAAAACTGATGTGTTATTTTAGGTTATATTCATGTAGAATACTAATCTATAACATATAATACTGTAATATTACAACCCTCAACTCAAGATAGCAAGTGTTAGCTGCTGTTTCAAGGTGCTACAAACAAAACAACAAAATCTTTCATTTAGGGCAAAGTTACCTGGTTGCAGCTTGGCACTTGCTGTAGTTCCTTGTCAAAGCAGACAAAAACCCCTCGGACGAAGGACAGGAAGCGGTTTGTGTCGGACTCTTCAACTATCGCCGCTCTCTGTCCTTCTCTGAACACGATGTTGCCCGCAAATTCCTCCAGCGTCTGTACGTGCTGATAGAGTGACCGAAGAATGGCGAGCACATGGGACATATCAGCTGCAGACATCCTGGTAGCACGAATCTGCTGTGTTATTACTCAGGACATGACAGACAGACACAGACAGTGGAGTTAGCAAGTTTGCTTCTGGCTGTATTTGCAGTTTAAGCCCCCGCGCCAGAATTAGCCAATGAGAGAGCCGTTTTATTTAATTGTCCAATCAGATAGCGTTATACTCCAGCAGGAAGTCACAATTGACCAATAGCCAACAAGAAAAGAAACGTTGTCCTGTAGGGTAAATAAGAATTTTGTTCTGTCATAAAAATGAATATAATATTAAGTAAATGAACCAAATACATTTTAGGAAGCTGTTTATTTTATTAACACATGCATGCATTGCATAGCAGCAATAATTTGTCAATTTATTACAAGAAAAATAAACAAAATAAACAGAGCAAATAAAAATGTCACTTCTTGCTTGAACAACACAGGAAGGATAAAATGCTGATCAAATACAACAATAATAACCTGACTTTTTTCACAGCTTGATTTGACAGTCATCACATAAATTACAATCAGAGCAAAGGATAAACAATAAGATAAACAATATACAAGGCATACATGTTTTAGAATAGATCCATAAAAAGGGAATATTGAAAGAGGAAAATTAGATATTGTTTTAGTTGCTTTTGACTTGGGTAAAGTCACTAAAGGATCTGTAGTGTAGTGTATGCATTCATTTTAATACATTTGCATTAATTAATGAAATATTGGCAAGAATTCATTCTTTTGTCTTTAAGGTCATTTTGAAAATCCGACAGGACGTCAGTGTTAATATAAGATGAAATAATTAATCTCAGCAAAATTTCTGTGTGCATTTTATGTAAATAGATTCTTTAATCTTTGGAGGAAACATTTTGCCTTATCCAGCTTATATATTAGTACCAACCATAGAGAGTTTGGATGTCCTCATTGACTTATTGAAGATAGCGTCTCATGGCCTCCTCCTGCCCCCTGCTGGCTAACATGAGCTGCAACACGCGGGGGACGTCCGTCGCTCTGATTGGCGGAAGGACGTCCCCCCTCGCTTGTCCTGAGCGCGCGAAGGCACCTACGTCTCTCACAGTCGGCTGCTTCACTTAGCGGTTAGCTTAGCATCGTTCGCTCTGTCTTTTAAACGGAGCACACAAGAGGAGGACCGGAGACAAGGCTCTTTGTCTCTGCATCTCAGTTAACCTCGAGTCTCAGCTCTCTGTACCCGCAATGGCGGACAAGGAAGGTAAAGTGGAGGCTTTTGTTGTTGTCAGCGACACGAAAACGCGGTTATCTGACATGTCTTAGCTAAGCTAGCTTAGGTAGTGGCTAGCTGCCATGGCTCCTGTGCTGGCCTTCAGCAGTTCTAACAAAAGCCGGGTACATTTTCATTGTGGGAGCTCTAATAATCCAGGTTTCAGTTTGCAGTTATTGTCTTCGGATTGTTTGCCACCACTTGACGTTGGCTACTATATACGCTAGTTGCAAGTGAGACCGGAGCGCGACTGTCTGATAAGTTAAAATGTAATAGTTAAGTATGCTAGCACTAGCATGAGCATGATCGTGATAGCTAGTTATGCTAGCGGCAATATGTTTCTGAAAACATGCTTCTGCACTGCTACATACTGAACACAGGTCAGGCCCGGAATTAATTTATGACACATTTGTCTTCTACGAAGACGATTTCAAACAGCTGCTGATTAACTGTAATAGAATTAACTGTGAATAAGGCCTTGATTGTAGCAGAGATACTGTGGCAGTTTCCCTACTATTTAACTAACACCCTCAATCAGTGTATGTTATAGACACGTCTTGCAGGTGTGTGAAGCAAATGAAAACTGAAATTGTTGTGGATCACTCATTTATCACTGGTCCTGCCATCTCGCTGTCCTCTCTCAGCAGGTGCATTTGATGATGCGGTTGAGGAGAGGGTGATAAATGAGGAGTACAAGATCTGGAAGAAAAACACTCCCTTCCTCTATGACCTGGTTATGACCCACGCTTTGGAGTGGCCCAGCCTTACTGCCCAGTGGCTGCCTGACGTCTCCAGGTACAAACTTGATGAACCCATAGTAATTTTCACATATTCATATAAGCTTGCACTCTCTCTATATGTGTGAATGACATTAATGATAAAATCTTATTTTTTCTTACCAGGCCAGAGGGGAAGGATTACAGTGTGCACCGGCTGGTGTTGGGCACTCACACATCTGATGAGCAGAATCACCTGGTCATTGCCAGTGTCCAGCTGCCCAATGATGACGCCCAGTTTGATGCCTCACATTATGACAGTGAAAAAGGAGGTTGGAGCCTTGTGCAGTCATGTTCTAAATAAGTTTGATTATTCAGTCAGGCATATGTAGTGCATATTTCTTGCATATTATTATTATTGTTATTGTTAGAATAATAGTTACATTCTGAAGTGGATTAGAGACTATTGAAAAAATGACACTCTTAGTTACTTTAACCTGTACATTTTTAGGCCCTGTAAATCAAGCAGACACCTCAGCAAGGATTACAATTTGATTTTTGCACATAACATAGTTGCCCTTTGTATTTATTGACAAAATAGATGTCAGTTTACTGGGATTCTGTCGACTTTTTGATTAGACTGATTTGGGCAAATTTGAGTTACTGACCTACTACCATAAATCAGTTGCCTTAGGTCAGGAAAGTCTTGTTTCCTTGTGTTTTCCTTCAGAGTTCGGAGGCTTCGGCTCAGTAAGTGGCAAGATCGAGATAGAAATCAAGATCAGCCATGAAGGAGAAGTGAACCGGGCCCGCTATATGCCCCAAAATCCCTGCATCATTGCAACCAAGACCCCCACCTCAGATGTGCTGGTGTTTGACTACACCAAGCACCCCTCCAAGCCAGGTACATAGATCACACACAGTGCAAGACACAGGCTAAAGTTGCGTGTACTTTGAACATGTTTTGAAAGTAAAGTGGGTAGTTTTTGAACTACTGCAAATTATTTTGTTTAACACATCTTTAACTGATGACTGCATTTTTGCTGTTCACTGCAAATAATGTAACAATTTTCTCACTGCAATATATAGGAATTTTCCCCACTGTTTGTGCAACACCATAGCAATTTCTGTGCAATAGCATTCATAGCATCTTTATTCTCATATGAATATAGTATGTCAAGTACTTCTGGATGTCAATAACAAGGAAAAATGTGTAATAGTGTAAATACTTTTTCTACTTTTTTCTATTGCCACTTTATTTTTTGTTATTGCTGCCTTATTTTTTAACTTAGCCACTTTATTTGTATTTATTTTGAGTTACTATACTTCAATTTGCCTGTTCTGCGAGCTGCTGTAACAAGTGAATTTCCCCTGAGGAGGATCAATAAAAGCTATCTTATCTTAATTACTATGTATCTGCCTGTATTTCTGCTGTTAAAGAAATTGACATTGTGTGTTAATTTCTTTGTCCACAGATGCTTCTGGAGAGTGCCGCCCTGATCTGCGTCTCAGAGGCCATCAGAAAGAAGGTTATGGTCTCTCCTGGAACCCAAATTTGTCTGGCTCTCTTCTTAGTGCATCAGATGACCATGTAAGATAAAAGTCAGGTTTCATTGCTACATTCAAGTATTATCATGCATCTTTCCATTTTTGGGGAGTTTTGTTGGGTCACTAATTTAAACATACTCTTAACAATAAACTCATGCTGCATTTCATGAGATTGTGTAAATACTGATGTTTTTTTATCTGTCATCTTTCCTAATCTGTAGACAGTCTGTCTGTGGGACATAAGTGCTGTGCCAAAGGAGGGGAAGATTGTAGATGCAAAGACAATCTTTACCGGTCACACTGCTGTGGTGGAAGATGTCTCCTGGCACTTGCTTCACGAGTCACTCTTTGGATCTGTAGCAGATGACCAGAAGCTCATGATGTAAGAAACTTGATAATTAATCAAATCTCACAGAAAGGTGAAACAGTTAACCTGAAGAGTTTTGTGATTTTGCATCTATACATTATAGATCTATACATTTTGCATGTATTGATGTCTCATTTTTCACCTCAGCTGGGACACTCGTTCAAACAACACCTCCAAACCCAGCCATGCCGTAGACGCCCACACAGCAGAGGTCAACTGTTTGTCATTTAACCCTTACAGCGAGTTCATTCTTGCCTCTGGCTCTGCAGACAAGGTAATGCAATATTTTACCACATCTTAATTGACACCATTTTGTTTAATTTACAGCATAGGGTTAACTCTGTGAAAACATGTGCATCTCTTTGACTATATGAATACTGATAATGTTGTTGCTGTTTTGTAACTGCAATGTCACTGCAAGGCGTAGGGTCTTAAAGGTTATGTGTAATATCTCTCTCCTAATCACAGACTGTGGCACTTTGGGACTTGAGAAACTTGAAACTGAAGCTGCATTCCTTCGAGTCACACAAGGATGAGATCTTCCAGGTAATATATTTATTACTTGAGGCATTTTCTTGAAATTTGAAGAGCAGAATATCTTGTGTTCACATCTGTATAGTCAGTTAAAAAAACAGTGGAAGTAATTCGATCACAGTGATGCAGTTATATATTTTAGTCTTGTGAGTTCTCGGACAAAAATGGTTTCCTGGTGCTTTGTAGAGTTTTTGATGCATCAACAGTTGCCTAGCAAACGCACTGTGAGATATATGTAGTTGTTCAGTGTGAACTAATTTGAGTTTTCTGAATGGCTGTTCCAGGTTCAGTGGTCACCTCATAATGAGACCATACTGGCATCCAGTGGAACAGACCGTCGCCTCAACGTCTGGGACCTCAGGTAAACAGCATAAAATTTTGACCCCAGTGTACTCTGAATGTCGCTGTGTCACATTCCAGCTCCATTGCAGCTGCCAGAGATGATGTGTGAGCTTTATAAATTGCATCACAATTGTCTGATGGACCCTTGCCATCCACTGTCACTACAGTTATCTAGCTAGAGTGTTTCCACTGTTAATATTTATCCATGGTAAGTAGCATTTGTGATTAGATTATTATTACTCATGTAGTAATGTCAAAGCAGGATTTTACTGCTGTAGTTGGTTGAGGTTGGAGCTCATTTTGAACTATTTTGTATAGGATTGCAACTAATGATTGTTTTCATTATGGATTGATTTGCTGATTATTTTCTCCATTAATCGATTGTTTGGTTTGTAGAAAGTCACACCTTCCCAATACTTGTTTTTTCCAACCTTCCAGCGAAGCGGTCATTCCAAAGCAAACACTGTGTCACTGTACATCGTATCTTGTGCAGTTATATACCCAATTGAGACACATATCGGCCAGTAAATTTCGTCCACTGGGACGTGAACCGAGCTTTTGGCCAAGTTTCAATTGCGGCTATTTTCTCAGCTCTGCTATCTTCTCCGCTATGTTCTGATTGTGCCAGAGCAATGCTATGGTTTTCCTTCTGCTAGTGAAACCCATTTAAGATGAGAGGAAGTGTTAGTGAAACTATGACTGCTAAAGAAAAGACTATTTGAACATACTTTTCTCTTCTAAAAGAAATTCTAAGTGAATATTTGAATCGCAACACAGTCTCAGCATCCAGTGGACATAGCATTTTGCGTACTGTAACATAGTTAACAAATTTAACTCTTCTGTCTGTTTGTAGTAAAATTGGAGAGGAGCAGTCACCAGAAGATGCAGAGGACGGCCCACCTGAGCTACTGGTGAGTCTTATCAAAGCCTGACGAACTTTGGAAGTTGAGATACTTTATTATTGGTAACATCATCTTGTATCATAATATTGAAAATGGTGGCTTCTCTTCTATGTAGTTCATCCATGGAGGCCACACAGCTAAAATCTCTGACTTCTCCTGGAACCCCAATGAGCCCTGGGTCATCTGCTCAGTGTCTGAAGACAACATTATGCAAGTCTGGCAAATGGTAAGACAACATTTTATTAATGTATGTTAGCTATAGGTGGGCAGAAAAAAATGAGTCCTTCTTTATATTATATTGTCTTAGAGGGAATTATTTCTCCTTAACAATATAGAAGATGATAATTTTTGCAGCAACATGTTAAGGTTGTGGATAGCAGGAGACTCTGCCCTCAGGATTCCTTGTCTCTTACCAAAACTGGATCAGGGCAGGCAACAATGAGTTTGCAGGGAAAAGTCGTGTGATGGGAGGTTCCTGACATTTCAGCTAACGACTGCAAAGAGAAAATCTCAAGATCGATTTTTGATAAAACATATGAAGTGATTCAGTCAGAGCAAAGTGATGAGACAGAAGAGAGAAATGGTAAGTGTACTAACCCTGTTGTGTGTTTACTTCCTTCACTTTGTGATACTTTTTCATACTACTAAAACATCTGTCTTTCTTGTACTGTAATAGATGTCAGAAAAGCAGTTAAGCATGCAGTAATCTTTTCTTGGCAAAATTTGACTTGTTGCATTTAAGCCAGTACGTGGCTGAATGACTCACACACAGATTCTTCCTTTTTAGGCTGAGAACATCTACAACGATGAAGATCCAGAGGGTTCAACAGACCCTGAAGCCACAGCATAATGCTGCTGCCTGCTGTGTGTTTTAACCTACAACCTCGTCACAAACTGCCAAACTGCCACATCAGTAGTGCCACGCAGCTACTTCTTCCCATACTTCTCTACTGGTGGGACATGCCGTAAATCACTGTAAATAGAACAAGGAGAATAATCATGTGTAGCGCTGGTCCCTTTTTGGAATACTCAAAGTGAAGAACTCTCCTTTAACTGAGTAATTTATTGCCTGAAGAATCTCATCCATGTTATTCACAGTGCAGACAAAAGATGTATTTTTGTAACCAAATTGGCTCTCCCATCCACACTGAAATATTTTAGTCAATGCTTTTTCTGTAATAAATAAAATGTGCTTCTAGAACCTAAGGTGTTGATCATACTGACAACCCAAAACAAGAGGGAATTTACAGGAACTTAGCTCCCACAGCACAAGTTAGAAATGTGCAAAAAAACATGTTTTAAGTAAATTGCTGTCTGGCTTTTTGACACGATACACAGTGATAGTTACTGTGACTTTGATGGTTTGAGGTTGTTGCAGGCTAGCTTATTGTTCTAAAATGTCTCATATTTTCATCGCTTCAGTCTGGTCATCACCTAATTGTTCTGGACACTGATTTTCACACCAGCTCCTTCTGAATGAAATTACAATTTTGGAGTGAATTTGCGTTTGAAATGTCCATTTGTGGTCCCACCTCCCCTCACCTTAGTCATACATTAATCATTTAAATGTTTTCGTGATATAGAGTAGTGGTTGAACTTTTTATATGTTCAATATTTGTACAGTGAGTGCATTCTTAATAAAACGTGTTTCATTAGTCTTTGGGTCCACTCGATGTATTGTCAACATTTTCAATTTGAACGTGTCCCTAATGAGGTCTTGCTTAGCTTGAACTATTTTTAAACAGCCCTAAATCTTTGAGGTCAAAGAGTTGGTTATGCCTCATGACACTTTGCTCAGACCTTTTTATGTGGCTGGTGTGACGTCTTCCGTCTGCCAAACGTACTCTCACTCTATTGCTCTGTGTCCCACTGTTTAGTTCTTCAGCCATATTGCCCTTATAAGTACATAAACCCCTCTCTGCTCTTCGTGCAGAGACATTAACTCATCAGCCGCACTCGGGTCACAATGAACACAAAGCCTTTTATTCATAACAAAAACCTTTCAACAAACTGCAGTCTAGTTCATCTTCACAGACTGTTTTGAAAAACTTGTCTTTTTTATTTTGTTTTAATAACAGCATGTCTCTTAATATGTGTAAAGTGCATTAATTGATCTTTAGAGTTCACTATGTTGCAGATTAAAAAAAAATCAGTTTGTAATTAAATCACAGAACTGCTTTAAAATCAAGATCATACGATCATGTTTTCTCCTTATCTTCGTACTTGTGGTCCTCAATGGCAGCTCTGAAAGAAAAATGTCTTAGTTACAGCACTTCCATAAATGTTTGTAAAATCATGATAAAGAAGATCAACAAATCTTACCTGTACAGGAGTAGTTGTTTGGTAAGGCTGTCTCTTAACTCCTCCATCTCTTTGGTTTTTCTCTTCTGAATATTTAACTCTGTCTTCAGCTCTCTGCTGCTCTCTTCCAGACAGTATAATGTCTCCTGTAAGAATGCCATGGCTTTATTGCTTTGTGTATCAGATGACAGACTTATACTGATGCACAGTAGAAGGACAGGTAGTCTGCTTCCTAAGCTGCCCTGCCTTCTGCCTGTGCCTTCAATTTTTTCTTTCCATCTTTCTTGCCCATTTTACAAATTGCCCCTACGTGTCGTCTTGCTTACCTTGTACTGCCCCACATCCTCTCTCCTCTGTATGTGAACTAGTTTGAGTTTCTCCTCCAAACAAGCCCTCTGGAGCTTCAGCTTTTGGATCTCGTCCTTTAGTGGTCTCAGCTGGGACCTCAGCTCCTGGGCTTGGTCTTTGGCTTTCACCAAGGCTCCGGCTGTTACCTCCCTCCTCTTCAGCAATGCTAGCAAAATTGGTTCATATCTGTCAAAGACAACCATTAACAATGAGACAATTGAGAGTAATTATCATCACCAAACAAAAACTTAAAACATGATTTTATGACAGTTGTAGCACCTGTCCTCCAGCGCTTTCAGCCCACCCTGCAGATACTGCTGGATGTCCCCACAGGAGTGCCTCTTGCACTGCGTCAGCTCATCCTGGGTGTTGGAGGTCTGACTGGAGCTCTGGGCATGAAGCTCTGCTTGAAGGTCTAAGAGCTGTTGTTGGTGGGCCGTCCTGAGTTGGGAGCCCTCTTCAGTCAGCTGGAGCACCAGTGACTGCAGCTTCTCCTGGAAGATGGGAAGAAAGAGATATTTGTGTGGAGGTTTCCTTAGAAGTATGATGAACAGACAAGATTTTTCATGAGTTTCTTACCTCTTCTCTCTTTAGCAGCTCCACCTCACGGTGCTGATTGTTCAGGGCGAATTGGTTGTGAGCACAGTCCCTGGCCATGATGAACAGCCTCTTCTTCAGCTTTCTGAGCTCTTCTTGCAGCCCCTGTCTCTCCAGGTTCACCTTCCACATCCTCCTCTCCTCCTCTGCTCTCTCCTCTCTGAGGCTCTGGATCTCCCTCTTCCTTTCCTCTCTTCTCCCCTCTTCCTCCCTCCTCAGTGCCTTCATTAGCTCTGCCACTTTGCTACCAATTGGCTCCTCTGCCTCCCCTTCATTGCTCCCCTCTGCCTCCTCTTTATTTCCTCTCAACTCCAGCAGCTCCACCAGCAGTTCCTTCCTCCTCTTCTCTAACCGCTGCACCTCCTCTATACACTCCTCCATCTGAGACCCTACTGCCTCTAGGTCATTCATGCCAGATCCCGGCTCAATGGTATCCATCTTGGACTCCTGTCCCTCTTCAGCTGGCAATTTGTTGTCGTCTACTTCAATCCCAGTTATGTCTCCCTTCGTGTATGTGCCTTCATTTGTAGAAATATATCCTGTCTTTGTTGCCTCACAGTGCATTGGGTCATTTTCTGTCCTATTTAATGACATTGATGGTTCTGAAAATCTGAACTGTGGCTCAAGAACCCCCTCTGTTTTCAAATTCCCTTGCCTTTCCAGTCTTTCCATTGAGGAGCCACACACGTTGTCACAGCTAAGCATGGGATTCTGCTGGCTACCTACTGTGACCTCATTCCTTCTTTCCCTGGAAACTTCATCTCCCCCTGCATGTTGACCAGCCCAGGATTCAAATTGCATCGGCTGGGTCTCCAACTTCATCGGCATCCCTTGCTGGATGGGCACCAGTGTTGTACCCCTACAAAGATGAGCATTCTTACTGATGTGTACATATTCTTGGCTCGCATCTGTTGCCCAGTCTTGGGGCTCAAAGTCCATCCCAGCCTCTTCCATGCAGCTCTCCAGCATTGCCAACATCCCCAACAGCTGGCCCTCATACGCCACCATGGTGTCACTGAGTTTGTTACCCGCTGATGTGAGAGGCATTTCTCTTTGGCAAGAAACCCCTGTGGTCAGTCCACACCTGTTGATGATGGTTCCCAAGCTTTGCGACTGACCTTGTGCTTGCTGGTCTTCTATTCCTGCCCCATCAATGTGTGTGTCAATATAGCTTGTGGAAAGATACGCACTGGGAGAAAGACTTGTTTCTTCATAGCTTTCCATTGCATCTTCCTCTTTGCTGTGGTTATGAGTTGACTCAGTTTGGCTTGTTTCATTGTAACTTGCTGAGAAGTGAGAGCTAAAAGGAATACCAGTGAGCTCCTCACAGCTTTTCAGTAAGTCATCCATCTCCTGTATATATGGCTTCATGAAAGCTGATTGATTCAGTTGTGTTCCTGGAAAAGTGAGTCCAGACTGTGCTGTGTCACAATCTGTTTGTTCCATCAGGATTCTGTCTGGATCCGCCTCCTCTTCTTTAATGAAGAGAGGCTCAAACCCAGTAGATGTGAAGTTATCGTCCAGGTCCTCCATTTTTAGCCTAAATCTTCACTGTTGATGTAGTCGTCTGCTTTACAACAGCCTCATCCCTTGACAAAATCAGATATATATGTTAGTCTAGCTGATGCATATGTGAAAGTTGAAGTTGTTGGCAGTCAAGTTGCATGTTACAAATAGTAGGCCTGGCCTGCATTGGTGGCATGTCAACAGAGGAGTTCAGTTAATATTTTGGCCCGATGTCTGTGTAAGCTATGCTGATGTCATTAGCACACGCTGGCATGTACAGCTGGGCATGGTGGCAGTTTAGCAGAGGGTATCAGCAGCTGTCCCGCTAGTCTGGATGCCCCAGAGACCAACTGACTGCTTGGCAATGATCACACACACTTCAAACAAGTCTACTCATGCATTCACATGAACACCGAAACAGTACTAATGTAAACACGTACAAACAGCTTTCGTCTGAAGCTTTGGCGAGTGGCATTACACAGATTACATTAGAGAACAGATTATCATAACATGCCATTGTGCCGATGGATGAGCATTTGTACTCTCCCCCGGTGAATAATGAAGCTGTAATTTCACCCTTTTAGGTGTTTGCCAAGACTGGCCAGAGGCTACCCAGAGATTGAATTGACCAAATTAACCCAGTGCTGTCATCGGCAGAGATTAGCAATGTAGACAGGGCAGTAAACACAAGTGCGACATTCATTTGATAGCTCCTCGCCAAAACTTCCTCGACCAAAATTCAAGACGCAACTCTAGCGTTCATGATAAAGTAGGTCAGATACAAAAAAATCTACAGCACCAACAACTCCCTTCTGAATGTCCCCAGTGCCCCAGGACTGGACAGTGTTGTGCTTTGCATGGCTGACCAAAGCCCTGGAGTAGACATGACAGTCACCAGCTGTCTTACTGTAGGACAAGCATGGGCACAAGTCACATTCCTTTAGACCTCCACCACCCAAAGGCAGCAGTGGCCTATATTTGCCGAGGATTTGGAACATTTATTTTTCTTCTTCTATTAACATATAAAGACTAACTTTCTTTTAAACTTCTTGTAATTCACATTGGTTTTTTTGTAACTGCTAAACTTGTTCATAGAGATATTATTTTGACTCTTGAAAGCAGCATGAGTGACTTTTGAATTTCCTCAGAGGTTTCCATTCAGATTTGATCATCATCAATTACACATACAGTCGTATGTAAATATGAAATATAGTTGTACTTACTTTGTACACGCTTGTTTCTTTCTTATGCGGTATCCTCAGGATGAATTGTTTGAAATGACTTGTGGTTCAAACGGCAAAGTGAGTTGCAAGAGTGAGCGGGAGCAGTGTTGCAGTGCTGATGAACTGAAAGGCGGGGGTGGGGGTGGTGGGGGTAAGGCAGTTGACCCAGCCTCTCTCTCAGTCAGTGTGCTGCTATGTGTGACCATGACTACCTCAAATCTGTTTAGGTTTATTAATAAACACTGGGCTGCGAGAATAAGGAGCCACAGCAGGCTGTTTCAACCCAAGAGAGATAGAGGATTTGCCTAAATGGACCTCGAAGAATTATATGGAACACTTGGTAGCTATATGTTGTCTATAACCAGTTAGTCCCATTTTATTTTTGTTGGAAGACAACACTTCTCTGAGAGATTGACGTGTTTTTATGGTGGAAAAATTTTATTGAATCAAATTACATTGTTATACAAGGAGAAATCTAGTTGAATTTAAGATATCACACTAATTTCACATTAAACTGAAGGTGAAACTGTATTAGAAATTACAATTAAATATTTCACTGGTTGAATGTTTCATTAGTTTTTAGAAAAACTTTTCAGATCCTCACTTTTTGCATTAGTAGAACTTGGAACTCACAGACATCTCTTAGTTTTTGCATCCATAATTCCAGATTGACTGGTTGAGTTACAGCTGGATGCATTTATTATGGCTGGTGAGAGGTTGGTGTGTGTGGAGGGTTTATGATGTCTGTGTTGGCTCCAGGATTCCACCCGTGCCTCCTCATTATCAAGAAGTCTTTAAATAGCTGCCTGCACTTTTCTGGCCGCTTCCCACAGGAGGTTTGGTTTTCACCTAAACTTCTGACCCCGACTGTGGATCACAGGTGGTCTTCTGTTGTCTGAAGAGAGGGCAGAGAGGATGAGACAAGGCTGCAAAGGACATGAAATGTTGAGAAAGACAGATCAGTGAAAAGCAGTTTTCAGTATGACCTGTTATCTTGAGCTGCAAAGACTACATGGTTCTTATTTTTACTAACAAACCTATGTTTTACATTTTATAGACTTTATTTTAGTTTTAGGTTTATTTTATTTGTTGTATTTTGTTTTTCATTGATTTTTTTTTATCTATTTATAGATAGGTACATAGATAGATATATGCACTGTAAATGTGTGTGTGTGTGTTTTGCCTTAGTTTTCATATTCCATACTTTTTATTACACACTTTTATTGAATATTTCTCAATATATACAATAGGAAAACATATAACAGTCAGACACCACTAGATGGCCTCGCAGTTTAATTTGAACTCCTCATTCAAAGGGTAGCACAAAGGGAAATATTGAGTGTCTAACTTTGAACAAGCAGTTTAGTTTATCACTTTCGACCTCTCTTTTTTTTAACAAATGCAGCAATTGAGTTAATAGTCATGATTAAATTGTAGTTCCAGGATTAAAGCACTAATATTCCAGCACTGGTATAATGTAGTTTGTAACAGTATTAGATGACACATATTATACAAGTTTCACTTTATGCTGGTGATAACTTTTCACCCTATTTTCTCTGTCTTGTTACTTTCTCAAATCTGTCATTGAAGGCTAATTCCTGCTTTACAAAGGGATAAAAAGATAGAACGAGAATGATTGTCGCCTGTTTACCTTGTGTGTGATTTTAAAAAAAAAGAACAAAACTATCCATGGTTAATCTAGTGCAAATCCCACTTTGCTAAATATATTTTATTTGGAGTTAACACCCTATAAAATAGCAATGGTCAGTGCTTTGACATTCTGATTCAGTGTTTCCATGACAAGATCACGTCCCTTGTGCTCAAGAAAAGATGTAATGTTTATCTAATTCACCCTTGTTGACCGCTGTGACTCTGTGTTTTGGCAAGTCTAGGCTTTGGGAGAGAGATGGTAATTTACATGAAGTGTTCGGGGATTATCTGTTTCAACACTGTTATGCTGATGCACACCCAAACAACCACTGGGATCTGGAGAGACTTTGAGACTCTCACTTACTTGCCTGCCATAAAACTATCATCTTTTCAGCTTTTTTGTCTCTTTTCTGTCATTTCCTTCATCGAGGATGGAGAGATAATCAGTGTGTGTGTGGGTGTAGAGTAGGACAAGGGGGAAACCAGATATTTAAGGGGGCGTTGTGGTTGAGGACTGAATGTCCCACTGAGGTAGGCCATATGCTGGACATTCACTTGGACTGGTCTGTTACTGTCTGCTCCAATCTGCAGTACTGTCCAAACTCACCAGAACATCCTGTCAGTGTGTACTCCTCTTCCTCCTGTTTCTCTTCTCTCTCTTTCACTTAATCTGTCTCACGAACAGCAGTAAGGCATCACTATCCAGAGAAAGCTGAACTCATGCATTTTTAAAATGTTTCTATGTCACTAGTTTCTTTTGGTATAAGATGTGAGGCATAAAGGATTTCTGAAGTTCATATTGGTTGAATTTCAAACCTTTTCTGCCATCTAGGTCAGGTAGCACAGTATGTCTTGGACCTATGCAGAACAGTGTATTATTCACTAAAGTCTGTTCTGGGATTGGTTCAGTTTTCTTGGTGATCGTTGTGTATTTTCTGACACCTGTGTTGACTGGTGCCTCTTCATAACGCACATACCGTTCAAAACAAAATGTATGGTACATGTGCATATGGTCCATTGTTTGCTCTTAAAGCATAGTTCGGGGAAATGAACCCTTGTTTTTCATCCGAAAGCATCCCTTATGGGTGGTTCCATTCTGGTTGTACTCATGGTTTTATTCAAATTCGGTGGTCTCAACATGTTTGGCCTTCAGGGATTTAAGATTTTTCTGTGTGTGATTTTGAAATAAAGTAAAGTTGAGACATTGCTGCAGAATAGTGGCAATAAAAAATTGTAGTTTATAAAAAAAAGCACACATCTAACACCCAAACAAACCACCGTAGTTACACTGGTAACTCTGCAAGTGTTTTATTTAGAAACAAATTTAATTTGGATAACAATGCAGTGGTCATAGTTTTAGTGTAGTATTTCTTCCATCTAAAATGTGACCCATCAACCCACATGTACTGCTAAAATAGTAGCAGTTGCTGTTTTTGTCTGCATCCAACATTCAATGTTTCTTATAGATGCATTAAATTTGCATATGGAAAGCATGGATTTCCTTTTTCAATTACAGTCTTACTTCATATTATCACTTTCCCAATGCTGCTTCCCAGCACAACCTCCTACTGCTGAAATAAGAGATAAATTATTAATTGCTCAATGGCACCTTGACAACTATTTATGGTTTTAGAAGAGAACATTGCTCCTACTTTTTCCTAACCCTAATTTTTGATCTCTCACTTTGTTCCTTGCCGTCTGTCACGTCTTGCATCATGCAGCATTGTCTCACTATGGCTAAGTGTGTTTTAATGACAGTGACCTTCTCGGGTGTTTATTTTAAACAGAGTGCCTCCGCTGCATACAGTAATTGTCAGCCACCATCTTCTTACTGTCATCAGCTACCCAGTGTTTGTACCAGTTGGCTTTTCATGGTCTTAAGGGATTACTTAATATAATGAATTGGGGGGCTCGTGTACTTTCTTCAGTGTGTTTTTCCACTGTCCTGGGTTAAGCATGTGTCCTCTATTTAAAGATGATGGACATTCTTACCTTTAAAAAGACGCAGAACAGCTATGGCTTGTTCCTACAGTGCTTTGGTTAACTTTTCGCGCCCAAAACTCTTTTCGGACTACTTCTCTTTGCCTTTGTAGGAAGTTTCACAACAGTTCAGTTTCTTAAGTGTTTTGAAAATAGCCCTCATTTTAAAGTGTTGCAACAGAGCTCAGGTTTTTTTTAGTATTGCCTCAATCTTTTCTGACAATCATTCATTGTTAAGTGTATCACCTTTATGCTGTTGCACAGTCAAAACCAGTTCCCATGAAGGGACACCGCAGATGAAAACAGCTGATATGGACAGATGAGATGAGCTGACAGAAATGAGATCATATGCTCAGTCAGTGAGGATCACAGTGTGGGTTCAGTCATGGGTGACAGACTTCAACTACAGAGAGAACAGCGTCAACAATGAAACCACCAGGAGATATTCAAACCTTCAGTCCTAGACTTTGTGAATCTTTAAACAAAGTCTAGGGGTTTTAGATTTAAATACAGACTTGATACAGACTTGGTGTTTTCTTATGTGTTGAATAGGCTTTTGTGTCTATATGAGGCTCTGTGTACGAACATGTATGTAAAGTCTGCATTTGCTGCAGGCCTATAGTATTCCTCTCCATGAGGTCATTCATCTGATAAGTAATCTTTTTTTCTCACTCCCCAGAAAAATCCCTTGCTAACTGGGTGACATAATTCCTCTTAGTGGTGAGAGGATTCAGTGACTATGGTGCTACAGCCGGGTGTATTGTTCACTTGTTTTAGGAAATATTTTTTAGCCACGCTAGTGACATGATTCTTGAAATGGCAAGGTCAGTCTGGCTGTTGGTCGATCAGTCAATCAGTCGGTTGGTCCATCATTTTGGTCCAAACTAAATAACTATGAGATGAATTAAGATGAAATCTTGTACAAACCGCACCGTAAAGTTGACATTTGTGGTTTTGAGTGAAATGTCTTGACAGCTATTGGAGGGACTGCCGTGAAATTTTGTACAGATTCATGTCCACCTCAGGATGAATTGTAATAACTTTGATGACCCTTTAATTCCTCATCTAGTGCCATCATCAAATAAAAAAGATTAAAAAAAAAATATATATATATAGTATGCACGGTATACTATATATATGCATGGTATACTTGACCAAATACCTGCAAAACTAATGACATTCCCATCAGCCTCAGAGTTCCCAGCATGACTGTAGACTTGAAACAGCCTTGTTTCAACATTAGTATAAACGGATCTCTCTTGGGTCAAGCCAGAGAAAGAGACAGAAAGTACAGCAAAATATTATTCACCACACTAGTCTGTAAATTGTAGCATTCCTCTAGTATTACTCATCTCACCCCAGTAGTGGCTCACCTAGCTCTTACTGGTGCCACTTTAGCACAACCATGTATCATAAAGGCTCCAAGAGAACACTCTGTCCACCTGAAGCATGCTATAAACCCAAACATATAAAGCTCAGATGGAGAGTCACTGCTGTTACTGCTGTGGCTGGTGTGTGTCTGTATGTATACAGTATGTGTAGATGTGCATGAGTGTGTTTGCATCTTTTAAATGAGCTGCAATTTGCTGTTTTAAGGCTTTGGTGTAAATTTTAGTTGGAAGTGCTACAGTAAATATTAAGACAACTACTTAAAGTTAAAAAAAAAAAAAAAGTTTTATGACTTTTCAAAAGTTAACAAATACTTTCTTCCACAATCCCAAAAGCTTTAGACCTAGACTGCATAAATATGCTCTTAATATATGTTGTTTTCAGAAATGGCTTCACCAGTGAGAATCACTACTCTCTTTTCAGCTCTGTTAATTAGTTGTTGTGCGAGTGCCAATCCTTTTATTTTAATAAAGATTTGACAGAGGTCACCTCAGGTTTCCTGCCCGTGACGTCAGTGCCTCATTTAAACGGCCCCCCGGACAGAGTGAAAACAGGCAGATTCCTCTGCAAATGGAGAGAGGGAGAGACAAAGAAAGAAAGAGAGCGAGAGATGGTTGGATGGATGGATGGAAACTTGTGGCCTGTTTTTGTCCAGTCCCAAACAACCCAGCAACCACACCCTCTCAGGAATTCCTGCTGCAAAAATATTTCATGTCGTGTTTTTAAAGGAGCAGTTCACTCTTATCGTAACATGTTCAGTGTTTTCTCACTTGAAAAGCTTCCATTTTGCACAAAAGGACATATATGGAACTTAATGCATCCATATATTGTATGTACAATATATGGATGGATTTTGTTTAAATTTTATTTTGGTTTTGTGGACTACTGTTATGTTACTAATGTGCAGAGTTGTCATATAAATTGTTAAATAGTTATTTAAATGTACATTGCAACATGACTAAAAATGAGAAGGATAGATATAAAGTTAATCAATGAGAAGTGAGTGATGAATGTTACAGTACATGGAGTAACTAACAACACCAGTACTAAACAAGTTAGGGACCTGGGTTAGGGTTAGGGTTAGTCAGTTAAGCTAGTAAAACATGCTGACAGTCAAAGGGAGAGAGTAGTTAAAAATACAACAATAAATGAAGACTGTAGTCCAAGACAAACCAAAAAACAACAAAACTGTCTTGTATTTAGACCTAAATATTTCTGCATGGTTTTATTTGAGTACATTGTGTGTATAAGTCTGTGTGTGTGTGTCTTCATGTGTGTAAGAATTGCAGGCCAGATGGCTCTGTACACAGCCAGTGTGTTTTGGCTCCGAACACTCCTGGATTCTGAGAAATACTTTACTGTCCAAGGAGCGTCGGACACACAGGGCTTTGCATGTTTTCTCTGACTATGTTTTATTATTTAATCTTTTACTTAAAACAAGATCCAGTGTAGCTGGACATAGACCATTTAGAACATTAATGGTTCCCTTTATATAATTTATGTCTGTTTATGTTTATCCAGAATGGACCATGTCAACTTAAAGCAAGAGCCATCAACAGGCCAGCTTCGACTTGTCCAGGCAGAAGCAAACACAGATTGGCTAATAAAATCTGATGGACGGCTTAAGGGTCACAAAGCTGATCTATGACAGGGTTTACATACACATGGAGAACACACCCACCTCCTCTTCTCTAGATAGTATCAAAGAGATGGAAACACTGATCTGAGGTCAACATTACAACTCACTTTCTCCAGTTTCTCCATTACATCACAGCTTTTAAGTTCAAAGCACAACAGCTGATAAAACTGTGTGTTTGGAGGCAGATTCGAAACAGTCATAGTTTACAATAAGGTAATGTATACTCCATTGTTTGTGGATTATAGGTAGCCTATGTTGTCATATATTTTCAGGAATTGAATGACACTCATGTCCTTTGGAATGACAGAGTAGTAATTTTAGGAATCGCAAACTGCACAGTTTCAAGAATACTGCTTTGTTTTAGGGTAGAATTAACAGCGAGTAAGAAAATGACCCTCCTTTAGCCTTGTTGTCTCTGTCGTCTGGCTCTTGAACAAAATTGTTCCCCAGGGGCGCCATAAAGCCGCCAACAGCCAACTCTTACGGCTTCATTTTCAGCAGGTTCAGCCCATATCGTCTCTTTCCTGTCCACATCATCTCACTTGACCCTCTCACCAGAGACATGACTCAACAATATTTCCTCTGCTTTCTCTCTTTTCTCAAGAAGGCAAAGCAATGGACACCTCCCTTTCACTCTTACAACCTTATAACCTAGTCTTTTTGTGTCTCCATTCAAAGCAGGTCAGAGGAATGTGGTATGGACAGTGAGTGTCTGTCCCCACCACCGAGGGCAACAACATGCCTGGACGGGGGAAACTGGAGTGCAGCGGGGTCAGAGAATTGTTTTTTAGCTCCTTGTTTTTTGCACTTTTTCACTCTTGAACTACTTAGGTTTGTACTTTTGTTCATTCCTCTTCCCATACCCCTTTTTCAACCAGAACTCACTGCCAACAGAGACTGTAACATCTATTCTAGTCATAGGCTGGTGAGACAAAGCTGTCTCTGTTGCACAGAGGAATCCCCTCTGTGTTTCACAGCTGAGTATCAACCTGGAACCTCTCCCTTTTCCCTCTAAAACTATTATTACATGCCACGATTCTCTCTCTGTCCTCATTTCTTATTCTCTCTCACCTCCCTTTCCACCCCTCCCATGTACTCAGTTGGTTGATGTTATAAATAGTGGGCTGTGGAATGTAATTTTGGAGAGTTTTGTTCTCTTTCAGGCCTTTTGATTACTCGTTGGTCCTTAGAAATGCATTTCAGGGGGTTGAACATGCACATACATTATAGAGGTGATGGAGGAAAAACAGATTAGTGCAGTTGAGACCTGTTTTAGTGTGTTTTTGATGTAGTTTCAGAGTTGTATGCTTTTGTTTGAGAAACGGACAGAGAGAAGCAGTCGGTGCAGAAAAAATGTGTCTGTCGCAGGACAAAAGCAGGTCGGGAATGATAATGCTGGTCCGAGAGAACTGGGCTTATCCCAACCGGCAGTATGGATTTCCTGCCTGCAGCCTACTTTCAGGCACATCTAGCAGACACACACATATACACAGAGGTCATTGATAGAAAGTTTGAGTTGCTGTTGGTAGTGTGTGTGATTATGTCTCAACTGTCCTTGAGAACGGTGCTTACCACCAGTTGCTCTACTGTTTGATGTTAAGATGTTCTATTCATCATATCAGCTATTCTCACACTCCTTTATACTGGTGCAGATAGTTAGGTTGTACAGCAAGACAAGAAAGATTCTGGCTTTTTATACTTTTTATATACTTTTTATATGTAAAGGTTATATCCTTTTATTTCAGGTTGTATTAGACCTTATGAGCAGCGTTGGAGATCATTGAACACAATTGCTTTATGGAAATATTCAAGTTTTTCATGACTATCATAATGTATGTTTATTTTTATCCATGCTGGTGGCGTGACTCATGGGATGGCACCATCACTCAGTCCATCACTTTGGTACAAATGAAAATATTTCAACAATTGTTTGATTATTGTCAAGTTTGTACAGACATTACAGACTAGAAAAGTAGAGATAGAGAAAGAGCAATACAGGGGGAAACGCACTAAGGGAGGATTGGTGATACATTCCCCAATAAGCTCATAGTGTTCTGGTGGTTAATGATTTTGTACCTCTTATTGCCCACACACACACACACACACACACACACACACAGACTGTACAGCTCCCTCACAGACGTACAGAGGGTGGCTGTTTTCTATTGTAACACCATGGAAACGTTAAAACACTTCAATCTGTTAGGCATGAGTGAACTAAACTATGACTCATTTTCACCCCTCCCAACACACCAGGACACGCATTCAGTATGGATTCCCCAACCACATGCACATACAAAAAAACATCACACACAGTGAAATCATGAATCATTACTCACTCAAAAATGTGCAGGTCAGATTTTGTGGAGGAAACGCGAATTAAATTTCAATGATTTTTGAGGGAAACAAAGGGAATCTGCTGCACGATCTTAATTTGACCCAATGTTTAGTGTATTAAGTAAATTTGCTCCATATGTGTGAGTCCACTCTTGGCTGAAGATGATCCTTCAGATCCTCTATTATGTTTGCTCATGAGATATAGCAAGAGACTGCTGACTAGCACTGAGGGTATGTGATCTACTTGAGGCACGAAGGCCATTAAAGTTGCAGCATATGAGTAGCATACTGACAGTGATATCCTTAGGTCGTGTGCCAAAATTAGCCCAAGAATCCCAACAGACAGGTAATTTGGCTGCCTCATCTCAGGAGCTAAATGAAGACAGTGACCCACAGCTCACTGACAATAGATGGAACAGACCATGTGAATATGATAGTGCAAGAGTTAGGTGATGTTTATCACATGTCATATCACGAAGATACACACTTATTTTTTTTCCCAAGTCAACTGACTCGATGAAAATCTGCATCGAAATGATTTTCAAACAGTCGGTAATCAGGATTACATAGTGGATTTAGCTGAGAGGATAGAAAAGCAAATCTCCGGACCAGCTGGAAAACTGATCTGAGTGTAAAAAAATTTCATCTCCCTAAACAATTATTTCTGTTGTTGTTGAGCCAGGTGCTTTGTAGGGTTTTTATTGCCTTTTATTGTAACTATGAAAGCTAAAAACCCAGGAGATCAAGTTAAGAAATAAGAAAACAAACAGCATTATTATAACTGTATTCTTGTGGATGTTATTCCCTCTTCAGAGATATTTTTGTTAGTTCTCTGCTCTAATTAACAAGTTTACCTCTGTGATGTTGGTTGTTTGTCAGTTGTAGGCTACTGTTCAGCAAAGGGAATATAAGAGAGAATCAGTGGGGGTTTTTACAGTTCTTCATTGTTCTTGAAAGAGATTTCTTTCAGCCCCTTTTTGCTAATGTACAATTGGATTTTAGACTGCACACACAGGTGTGTCTGGGTCTGTTCCCCCAAGGCTGCTACACCTCATCCACCTTCTGTCCTCCTGCTTCCCCTTCCTTACCCCAGTGGGTCCTCTCCACGTTACAACCAGATGAGCCAGTCCCACGACACACACTCATGCACTCCACCCACTTCTGACACCCCCCCCAAATTCATCCACCCACCCACACACATACAGTGATGTCATTCTTGTCTCATCCCCGCCACAGTGCAATTTGAAACTCACTTCAGAGTTCAGTGGCGGGGCTTGTATGTTGAGGTAGTGTCCAACTGGACATGGCTTAAAGGTAACTAGCCCCTTGTGACTCGTCCTACCTGTCTGTCTAATTGTATGTGTGTGTCATGTTTAACAAGGGGTATTGGGTTTCCACCTGGCTGCACAGTGACAGGAAAGAGCCTCTCCCTCTTGTCTGCAGAAAAACAGCTGAACCTCTTCACCTTTGCCAGGTCACCTTTCCAACACTGGATTGCTCAGTTGTTTCCCAGGGAACTTTGTCATCAGATTTCTTTTTTTTTTCTGTGAAAGCTACACACCAGGCTTTCTGTCTTCTATTCTGGCATATAGAGTGATCTGTCAATGGATACACTGGTCCAAGGTGTGTGTTTTTCTTTCCTAGCTGCCATAATGCTTCGTGACCCAGGGTTTCCCCTCCTGAGGGAGCCTGGGATGACTGCACCTGATCCCCGGAAAGGAGGCTAGGAGGAAGGACAAGTCGACAGCAGGACAAGAAACTACTAACAACCCATGCAGATCAAGCAGAAGGAAGTTAAAATGTTGAATACCATCTGTCTGGAACATGAGGACAAGCACCTAGCGCTGGAATGGTGTGGCTAACTCCTATAACAACAGTGTGAGAGGTGGGAGGAGAGGCTGGCTCTCATGCAGAGGGAGGGACTCAGAGCATGGAGCTTCATTCACTCTGCTAAACACACATACACACACACACACACACACAGGCTGTTCTCAGCCTGAGAGAAAAGAGGGGAGCGGAGGAGAGGACAGCACGCTCACTGAGTAAGTTGTATACTGTTATGTCCTGTCTGACCATTTTTGTGCAAATATTTTGCATTGTTTGCTAGTGTGACAACATGTAGACGAAGTGCATGTGTTCATCTGTGTTCTTTAAATGCGTCTTTGTGAAGTAAAACGTATGCATTTGAAGTATTTTTTTTCCCACCGCCAGTTTTATTGATTTGAGCTTCTTTCTCTTCTCTAACTCACCCATACACAGTTTTCTGCTGATGTGAACCACATGTCACACATGCACACACACACACACACATAGACGCTGCAGAGGTCCAGCTCTCCTCCCTGGGGCTTCTCCTCTACATACAGAGAGAATAGAAAAAGGCAGAGAGTGGGGGTGTAGGAATGGAGAGAAAACTTTTGTAGGACGATGTGGGAATGTTCTTGATACACTGTTAACAGTTAGGCTGGTATATTGTCCCATTTAATCCTTGTGTTTTTATGTTTTTTTCATTTTTAGTTTCTAATAATCTTGCATGACTTATTCAAGTGAATCTCCCTATTCTAATGAATCTGCTCTTTTTCTTCATCTTGTTCTTGCTCTCTTATGTCACTCTGTCTTCCCTTTGGCTTTCATTTTCACCATATTTTTCTGGCTTTCCATCTCGCCCTGTCTCTCTGTCATCCTGCTGATCTCATTGTTGTCCCAGGTGGTGACAGACAGGAAAAACAGAGACGCTGGCCACAGAGGGGTTCATCAAACCCTGGAGAGCAGGGAGATTTCAGATCCTGCAACTTGTCCCTGACACAAGACACACTGATCCAGGTGTAGGAACCGGGCCTCAGCTCCCAGGACCTCCAGCATGTCCCGGAGGAGGTCTACAGGTGACCTGGTGCCCAAGGACGTCACTGAGATCTTAGCCCGAGAGGCGAAGGTTCAGCGTGGGCAGAAGAAGACGGGGAGCTCCCTGGGACAGGCCTTCAGCTGGTTAAAGGGGAGCCGGAAGAAGAAAAGCATCACGAATGGACTGAACCGAACTAGTATTAGTGTGACGGATGCCAAACTGGGACTTCAGAACCATGAACCTGCAAAAGGTGAGTGGGTCAAGATGTTATACTAAACCTTTTTTTATTTTGGGTGTTCAGCTGATGCTTCTATACAGTGGAAATGGGTAAGACTATAGAAGAAGCTTTAGCCCCAATATCACTAAAAATGACACCTCAGCAAATATAAAGACTTGTAATGTAAAAGTATTCGCACATAATCAATGTTTTTTTTACCAACAAGAATTTTAATTAAAAGTTGAGTTGAAGAAAAAAGTTTAGTAGAGGAGGCTCAGTGTTCTTTTACAAAAGCACAAAATTGAATTCACTCATTGTTGTTTTCTTGAAGTAGTCTGTGTTCATGAACGTGAAAAAGCATATTTCAAGTATAAATCTGAACGAATACCATCATTAATCATTATCATTAATCTGTGTTATGTAATATTTTAACATTAACAATGGATCAAATGAATGCACATAATATGGAAGCTGTTGCTCTTAGTGATGAACCAACAGAGAATTATCACTCTCTGCAGCTTCCTTCAGCTCTATGGAGTATTTTAGCATCTTTCAG
The DNA here is from genome assembly GCA_025331565.1 of Holacanthus passer. NCBI lineage: Eukaryota > Metazoa > Chordata > Actinopteri > Pomacanthidae > Holacanthus > Holacanthus passer. The sequence goes on along the minus strand of JAFREQ010000023.1, from coordinate 6,213,289 downwards.
CTCATTGTTTTGGTTTTCCAGCCTGCAGCCTTGCAGTCTCTGTTCAATCTCACCACTGTCATGCACCTAATTTTCAGTCATGAACCTGTTTTTAGCTGTTTTCAGTGAAAAACTTATCCAGCACCAAATAGCAGACAGGCACAGTTAGCAAATAGCTGATGAACACAGTTGAGCATTTAGCAGCTAAACAGCAAGATATTTCCCTCATGAGTTAATGGAGACGAAAACAAAGCTGAGTGCAAAAAGGAGCTAAAATTCGCCAGGTGGTCAGAAACACCACTTCAATAAATGCTTATGTTGCCCTGTGTCTGCTGGATGTCGGAAGTGCTATGTTAAGAGTGAGCTAATATGTTATGCCATAACAACTTTATAAAGTTACTGTATATATGTGTATGTCACTGTTTTGTTTGCAGCATGATGTGCTGCCTCCATGTGGCCAGAAAATCACTTAATGCAGGTTTAAGAGAAAAACAGTTAAGATATAGTAGAGAGTATGAAATATAATTTCATCAAACTAATAGCTATTTTCAAACCAGGAAATGTATTCTTCATAATGTATGTTCATCATAAAATTACCAGGATCACCAGGAAGAAAGGATCATCTACAGAACACAAGCCTGATATCAGTGAGAGGAGTTTTTGTCTAAAAATACTGAGACGCTCTGTCAGAATGGATATTCCTTGTCATGGTTCCATTTAGTCGAGGATCGGAGCCATGCAGCCAAGGTTTGCTTGTTTGGCAAGTCTACTGTGTAATTCTGTCTTGTTTTGTCTGTCATGATCACAGATGGTCATGATGTTTCAGAGAAATGTGTTGACTTTTGGATTAAGGTAATAGGGATTTTGTTATCATCAGGACATCAGTCTGTACTTTCATAACTTGGCAAAAGTGACACCCACACCCACATGTAGACTAACACAGGGGTCTAATCCCTCTTTCTGTTTACTGATGCGTTTGCTTGGTCGGCAGCACAGAGATTACCCACAGTCCCCATTTCCTGTTTTTGCGCCACCGCTAAAGCCGTCCTTTTCTCTTCTCTCATTGTGTGTGTGTGTTACTGTAGTAACTATCCAACAACTCTTGGAAATCCAGATTCTGAGCCTTTCAGACCTTTTTTGGTCTTTTGTGGTTTTTGTGCTCGTTCCGCCTTAAAGGGACTTCCATAATCCCTTATTATGCCATACATTGTGGTTTGTAAGGTCTATCGAGAACTATGAATACTGGATGGGTAACAGACAGTGACTTCATTTGAAACCAAAGATTAACTAGTAGTAGGGCTAATAATTCCCCAGCAGAGGATGTGGTCAAAGGCTGATGGCAAGAACGTGTGGGAACCATATTTTTGGCTTTTTGTCTCAGTGATTTTCTGATTTTAAAACTAAAACCGACCACTTTCAAGCATGTCCAAGAAACGGATCGCAGATAATAAAGAACACCCAGCCAGCCAGGAGTTGCAGATTCAAAAGTGATCGAGAGATAGTGTGACTGAGGTTCATTCCCTTATTGATTCACAGCATTTTGGGATGTTTTTTTTAATAACTTTGTCTTTATTTTGTGTCGAAATATTATACTATTGATTGAAGGCTTGAGTTTGGAGAGAAAATTAGTCAAGTAGAAAGTGAAAGATGGACATGACACCCTTTCCTGTTTTCTCTTAATTCTCACAAATTCCCAAGTACCATGAATCATTGACTGGATCTTGTCAAAGTTCACCTGCTGTCAACATGCACAGGTTGTCTGTAGCCTGGGGAGTCCCTTCTTATTTTAACAAAAGGAACAGTCACGCCTTTTGACAGGATGATTTGTTCCTAATTTCACCAACGTGAACAGCTGGTGCTTTCTGTCTCACCTGTGTGTGTGAACAAATTGTTAGGTTTGGACCGTCAATCATTTTCTTTGGCACTTTGTCTCCTACACTGAAAGTGAAGGAAAGCCTGTTTTCCCACAGTAAATAGTTATTATTATTTTCCTCTTGCTGCTTTTCATTCCCTCTGAACCAGCGGGGTGAATTTACCAACCTGATGAGACAAAGCACAAGTCTGTACAAAGAAAAGTGATACCTAGACATCAGACACATACTGTACTTACACACACACCTGAATTTTATTTCCCCTTGTCTAACTGCTTAGTCAATATGACTATGCTGTTTTTGTTTACCGGTGTTGTTAATCCATACGTTTTTATTAGTATAGTTGTTTTTACATTTTCCCCATTTCCAAAGCAAAAGCTTTGTAGTTTCTATTTGACATAAGCTTAAGCAGTGACCTTTACTGTCATGTCCCATTTTGTTAGTAGTAGTAGTTAATTATCTTATTATTATACTATTAATTATTTCAGTTGCTGATTACTCTTTCAGCAAAATTTTCTAAACCAGCGACTGTTTTCGACCCAAGTGGAATCGACTCCATCAATTGATATAAGCAACATCTGAAATCACTCCCTAATTTCTGCTTAGTTTCCACCATTACATGCAAGTGCAAGTGTAACATTTCTTCACAATGTAGCACCCGAAAAAAATCCCACATGAAGCAAAAACATTCAGACAACACGTTACCTTTGCACAGTTATGTCTAAGTCTACACCAGTGATGCAAACTGATTGATTCACTTATGAATCATCATCAAATTTTTACCACTATTGAGTACCTCATTAAGTGTTTATGAAGTGAGAAAGAGTGTCTACAGAACATGGAAACAATTCCAGACTCAATCAGTTTTTACATAGTCTACATTGTCCAGATAGTCTAGAGATGCATAGTTGTTATCACAGTGAATTCTCCCCAAATACTTCATCCTCCTCTACAACATCCTACAGCTGATAGCCAACAACTGGTGCACTACCAACACTTTCTCACACTCATGAATAGTAACGTAGACATAAATAGGCTATAATGACAGTAATTGTTTTGGGTCACAGGATGTACCAAACCAAAGAAGTGGCATACCGAAAAAGAAGTCTTGTACTGAACGACTCGAATACATGTACCTATCCCCTAGTGAGCCACTGTACCTTGTTGTTTCTGTAGCAATGACATGCAGCTCTTACTACAATATGTCTTTGTTGATGGGTTTACATTGGCTGACTCATCCTTGCATGCCTGGCTCAGATCTGCTCCTCTGTGATCCAAAGCACTTCAGTCCAGCGCAGACTGCCGGCTATATTTTACAGAGATTCCTCTCATATAAAAAAAAAAAAACACTCTTTGATGTGCTGAATTCCTGGGAGCCGTGCATCAGGGTGGTTTGTGTGTGTGTGTCCAGGTCTGTCAGCGTGCATGTGTGCGTGCGTGGCAGCCTGGATGCCAGATTGGGCCTAGAGTTATGCGATGGAGAGGAGAGATTACAACGAATGACAAAGCCCCATTCAGTCTTGAGAGGACTCTTGAGGAACACTCTCTTAATGCTTTTTTAATTAGAGCGACTTGTGAGCACACACAAACACACACCTATCTCTCTTTTTTTCAGATTTTTTTAGTCTTGCCTATTCATTACTGCATATTACTGTTTTTGATTTGCTTCTCAGATTGCATAATACCCTCTTTTCAGCACTACTGTGGGTGTGTTGGTCTTCACTGCTTATTATTGTGTAATCAGCGTGTGTTTAAAGTTGTGTGTGGACGTCTGCAGGGCTGTGTGAGGGTGTGTGACCGAGTGCTACCCTGTATCAGAGGGTATCTCTGTGTTTGTGTGTCAGCAGCATATTGCTGGGCTTAGGGCGGCGCCAACCCAGCGCCAGCACTCATTACATCACCTCCACACACACACATACACACACACACGCACACACACACACAAGGGCGTATAGAGCCCCTGCAACTACCTGCTTTGTCCAGCACAGTCCATCTTCGGCTGCTGGCTGTTTGAGCGGTGAGGTCATTTCGCACAATCCCTGGGATTCCACTTGTGCATCCATGTGTGAAGTCATTGTTTTCTACATCTGTGAAGTCGTGTGTGTACGTGTCTGTATCAGAATAGTTTTGTTGTGTCACAAATGCAAACCTTGTTTGTAATGGATCCCATTCTTTGCTTGAGATTGTGTGTGTGTGTGTGTGTGTGTGTGTGTGTGTGTGTGTGTGTGTGTGTGTGTGTGTGTGGCTGCCACATCACAAAACAGAACTCAGAAACACAGTCAGGGTGTGTAGATTCACAAACTATAATGCAGATTACAGACCCAGCAGAGTAATTGAAGAGCAAACATCTCATTACATAGAGAACCTTGTATACAGCCTTAGCTCTATTACAGGCCACAACTCAGGGCTACTTTAATACAGTTTGACAGGGTGAAGGCAGTGAGTGGAGGGCAAAGAAAGGCATGTGGCAGAGAGGGAGGAGTGTGAAAGTTTAATGCCACCGCACAATGTTCCCTGCGAGCATCATTCACCGCTCACACACACACACTTTGGTCAGCGAGGTAATTTCACCTGGGTAAGCAGATACCTCCAACCCTCATCCATCACCACAGACCTGAAGCCACGCAGGTGAGGTGAACATCTCCCAGGCAACAGCACTGTGAGGAGCATGTTGCTGTGGCAGCAAGACCATGAGGCAACAATAGGGTCTGACTGTGATGTCGGAGTGAGACGTTAATCGTCTCTCAGGTCATGTTTAGTGTGGGGATATACAGTAAAGTAGCACGCAGAGATGTGTTGCAACAGAGTGATGGAGATAAAAGAGAAAGGGTACAAACCCCCACTGTTCATATGTTAACTGTGTTAATCAGATTTAATTTCACCCTCATGATGATACGGCCCATCCACACGCACAAACACACACATGCAGAGCAAAGCAAATTGTAGCTCTTCCTGTAAAATCACTCTAATACAGAAATGTGTTTGACCTTATGATCCTATATGATAATGTGCTTTGTCATCAAGTATATAGTATATACGTACATACATACGTACATACGAAGGGGTTACTAAAATTACTTGTGAGAAACATTCATTGCTTTTCTTCAGAGGTATTGTTTATGGAATAAGAGCTAATGGGTTGTTTTATAGGAGATGAAGCCTGTTTGATGTGGCGGGGAAGCAGCTGGAAGACATCAGTGTGGGACTGAGGGAGTGGGAGTCCGTATACACATGGATATACAACTGATTTTACCCTTAAGACTGTGTGTGTGTGTGTGTGTGTGTGTGCGTGTGTGCGTGTGTGCGTGTGTGCGTGCGTGCGTGGCTCCTGTTACATAACTTGTTGTAATAGATACACCTGTTGAACACTGTTTACCTGATCCAGCTGCATGTTCTCTCTGTCTGACTTTTTTTCCCCTCCCATATATGTACTGATGGCTTGGGCTCCTGAGTGTCACTTTATCTGAATATGTTATGATTTAAGCTGCAGTGCGACACTATGATATATCATCTGACTGGCCTCTTGTGGCGTCACAGGCTCAAACTCACATATTTATATTTAGCAGACTTCAGATTCTGAACAATAACAAGAAAGGAAAGGAAAGTAAGAGCAGCTGTAATTTAGACTTGTGGGTGTACGTGTCAGTGTTACCTCCCACAGACAAAGAAAGTAGTAACTGCTGCAGTTTGCTTCATCTGCAGTTAATATGTCTGCTGTTCTTGATCTAAATCACTTGTTATCTAAAATAAGATAATTAATAGAATTGGAACATCATCCTTTCACAGTAATCTATTTTCTATAACTGTTCTTCCAATCGTTTTTGGCCACATGACAATCAGACAAGGGAGCCCAGACAAGGGCCAGCTTATACCAGAAAAGAACTAGTTCGTGCAACATGTTGTCTCACCATGTCAGAGGGCAAAAGTGTTGATACCCGATTCAAACATTCACACTGAATGGAGGGGTGAAAAGCTGGATGTCATAGAGAGGAGCAAGATGTGATAATTGTCTAAGTATGGGGACAGTGGAGCACGATATAAGACAATCTCTTCTGGAAGACATTCCTAGTGTCACACTTAGTCGTAAACGTGAAAATGTGACTCTTACCTCTTCACAGCTGGCCAATCACTGTATGAAGTGGATGTGACTGCTGAACCCCCAAATCTGACGCTGAAGGGGGTTACAGAAGCTGTTCCACCGTCTGACAAGTACATCAAATTAAGTAAATTTGAAAATTGTTTAGAGAAAAAGTCTACACTTAAGTTATTCAAGAGAACTTAGTTGACATTTTTAGTTTTTAATTTCTTTATATGTTTAGGTCCAAGTTATATTAGGGTAGGATCCCCTCACTCATTTGACTAACCATGAGGACAGAAGACTCACAGTAACATTTACAGCAGTGTGAACTTTGTGCTTTTCCCTGTGTTCAGCAGGAAATATGCTTCAGTTAACAGAACTCTATACATTTTGCAAGTTGATACCTCAAACACACATACACAGTCTTGCAATCAGCAGCAACAATAAAAAGTTGTACCGGTCATTCATTTCCTTGCCTGTAGATGGCGCATCATAACATCTGTATCTGCCAGTAGGTGGTGCCGGTTCGACTGGAACTGTAGGTCCATGTCTGAAACTGTTGCTCTTACAGATCTGGATGTTATTGACTGGGCATGGTTTTGAGTGCTTTGCATCAATTTCTCTATATGCGCTCAGGGTTTTTATTGTAATAGCAGTGCATTGCCACAAGATGGGAGTGCTGGGCTGATGTTGGCACATTCATTGGAGATTAAACTGTAAAGAACTGCACGAAGGAAAAAATATTGTAAATGCCATCAATGCCATATAGGTCAATCTATAATGATTGCCAGTATTTTATTTTGCCACCTTTTTGTCAGGCCATTAGTCTCAGGGACACACAGAAACATTTAGAAAGGTAGATTCTCTGATCCTGCCCTGCTGATTATCAGCCTGACAACCACTTTCCCTGATGACTGCTCCCTGACAATGGCATTCCTGTACACAAATGTCCTTTAATGTACTCATGCATAGCTCACACACATGCATACACACAGATTCACTGTGCTCTCCTTTGAGTTCCATGCAGCTGTCAAATCCTTAAATCTCTCTTGACAATGACACATACTTTGATCAGACTCTATTTAAATGTATCTGGGGCATGTTTGGCACGTTGTATAACAGCTCGTAGGTGAAGCCAGGGTACAGGGCATCCAACACACACACACGCACACTCCATTTGCACTCTCATAGCTCTCTGTGACAGATGAGATAGTGAGCTCGGAGTACTCTACCAGCACAAATGTACTGGGTGTGGTTCTGGTGGGGCTGCATTAAGAGGCAGCATCTCTCTGTGAGCGTTTTATTGCGGATCATTTTACACCCTGCAATGAGAAGCTTGAGTGATATCATACTCTCACATCTTGTCATTTCTGTTTCTCTCATGCGGATGCATTTTTTATGTACTATAAGCATTCATATTTGAAAATTCCCAGTGACTCCTCCTGCTATTCAGACACCAAATCGATGCCACTTCTAGAAAAACGAGGGATTGTAAATTCCTCCCCGCGACTGTGGCAGTCAGTAAATCTGCTTTTTATTGGAGGCTTTTTATCTTCCAGCACTTCTCTACACACGAGAGGGGATGGGGGGATGGAGGGATGGGAAGAAACGTGATCAGGGTGACCATGATGAGGAGTGTATGGTTTCATTTTCTTGCTCTTCGTCACCACACTCCCTTCCTCTTCCTCCATTTTGTTCCTACAAGGAATCTCAGTTTCAGCATGCTACATAGTGAGGGTGTTCATGCCATTTTTCTTCCTCCATATGCCTCTCTCTGACCTCATCCTGGATGACTATCGATCCAGGAGTGGTGTCCCCAGCATTTAGTGACGGCAAAGGTCATGACATCATCATTGTGGGACATACCCCACCGAATCGTCATGGTATTCAGGGGACTGTTCAACACTGTTAGATATGTCCATTTTAAGGGATAGGGGGAAATGGGAGGAGGCAGGAAACAGAATGCAAGGAATGAGGAAGATGACGAGTTACAGTAAAGGTTGGGGGGGTTGTTGCTCACTGTTGCCCTCTTTATCATCTTTATGTTCTAAATATTCCTAAATATTGTCTCACATTGTCTTTGTGCTCTGTTAAACATAAGCAATGCTGCTTCTCTGGAATCCCCCATCATCTCTATTTCTGTAACTCACCCATCCGGCTCAGCATCTGTATTTCCTCTAAGCATAGCTGGAATGTTCTCATCTCAAAACAAGCTTTGATGTGTCTGACCGGTTGACTGGTATCTATGTTGCTCTTTCTAGTTTTTAGCTACGTCGCAGGGTACATGCGTATGTTCATGCGTTTGTGTGTGTTGTAAGGAATTTCAAAAGGTGCCAGACAAGAGAGCTGCACCTGTGAATATCACTTGAATTATTGAGCATCTCCACACTGTTTTTAGCTCCCACTCTTGCCTTTATCTCTGTATATATTGCCTCTTTTTGTAACTCATTCCTACATATAAACACCACTGATATACTGCTCTATTCCTGTCGGCAGCTTTTTGTGTATGTGTGTGTGACTGTTGTAGAGGAATCTGTGTTTTCTCCATCACCACATTGCGTTGACAGGATCTGTCAGCTGGGCTCATAATGGTTTGGAATAAAGACAACTGATCACTGCTTGCTAAAAGAGGAAATTACGGGAGGTACACAACTGAAGAGTGCAATTAAGCATCAGAGAGAGGCGTGTGAATCATTCGATGATCTATATGATGGAGATAAGTGCGTGTGGGTGTATCTGTGTGTTTGCGTTTTCACCCCTCTTCAACACTGAAACGCTCAGCTGTGTGAATACTCGGCTTGGGAGCTCAGCGATCACAGAGGCAGAGAGTGGGAGGGGCACACACACACAATCACACACATACACTCACACTTGGTAGTGAGCTTGTCAGCGTTGGATGCTGCCGATGCTTCAGCAGCTGGATCTACACGAGAGGAAGTGTGTCAGTGTCTTGGAGAATAGGACTGATTTGAGTGTTTGTGTCGTATTTTTGCATGCTTGATCTTTGTGTGTGTGTGTGTGTAGTAGCAGCAGAGCTAGAGAGTGTTTGTTTTACAGGAATGGTGTCAGTGGGTCTTTAGCACTCATACACCATACTGTGGTGTGTGTGTCAGCAGGACTGAATCAGCAGGAATTGCTCGACCACAGGGATTCGGGAGCACGGTATTGACTTTGACTCAGGGTGTGTTTTCATGCTGGAGAGCGAGGGACTGTGGGAAGGTCTTAAGAGAAGGAATACAGATGTAATGTCACAGGACGACAAGATGATCGACCCCCTTTAGGGGCTTCAGGACTGCCCCAAAATGGGGAACAGCATCCAGAAGAAGAAGAAGGTCCAGACAGAGACAAACTTCTCTGCACACCCGTCCCCGAGCCCCAACCGAGAAAAACCTAAAGGCTCCTGGCTGTTTGGACGTCAAGACAAACTGAAGACAGGTAAGACGATCTCAGGATATCTGGAGTGGAAATATAGGTGTCAGTTGTCGTAAACGTTTGTTGACAATCTTGTTTTTGAAAGACTGATTATTGGAAAAGTAGCATTTTATACATATTTGTAAAATCAGACTTTAATGTGAATGCTCAGAGAAGCTCAGTCACTTATTTAGCTGGATGTGTGTGCCTGTGGGTGTGCGGTCATGTGTGTGTGAATTAGTTCCCACAGTAAGCTTTTTAGGTGCAGAGTGACAATATTCCCATGCTGACTCTACCTTAGTCAGCTTCAAGGCTTCCTGCTTATTGCACAAGTGTGCAGAAGAGGGTTGTGTGTGAGAGTCTATTTTCTGTTTTTCGTTCAGGTGGTTTGTTTCCTGCTGACAGATGAGTAGCATTACAGAGTTTGTTAAATTAAGACTGACTTTGCCTTTTTTGCCACCGTTTTCAGCCAAACCTCTGTGCCACAGAGTGTGTGAGTGTGGGTATTGTTTTATGATTCTGTGAGAGGTTATTGCCAGACCACTATAGGTGTAGTGGAAAAACAGCTTAGCCTGTCCCTCGCTGGTCATTGTCTCTGTTAAAAGTCCCTGGAGCAACAACAAAGACCAGACAAACAGGTTTAACTCAAGCTCACACTGACACAGACAGATTGTCAGATAATGTTCTGCCGCTGAGATGTTTGACGTTTTCTGTTTCTCAGGTGTTGCTTTGTGTTTCATGTTTTCTGTCCTTACTCAAGACTATTTTTATTCCATCTGTGTTTCTTCCAGTCCATCCCATCTTTCTTCTGCCTCTTAGGTTATTATAGACAAAATAGTAAACTTTGAATTTCTGGACACGGGGTCATTTGACCTCTAGCCTTACATACTTTTATATTAACAATGAATCCATTTACTATGAGTAAAATGAAAGCAGTCACTCGATGCAACAAATGCCAAGACAGTCATCACTGGACTCCACAGTTCACCTTAGTTCGACACAAGCTTCATTTCAGCTCATTGTGTTTGTTTTTTGACCTGCAACTTTACCGTTTTGGTTCACTCAGCTCTCATCAAGCAGCTGTTTTCAGCAAAAAGCTCTGAAGAACCCCCTTTACACCACCTTCCCATCATCAAAGAGCAGACGGATAAAAATGTAACACTGAGCTTTAAGGTAGTAATGGTAATGTCAGTGATGTGTTTACAGCTTGTTCTGCAGCCCCAAGTGGCAAAGAAAATAAATTATTGCTGTTTTAATGACACCTGGGCCCACACAATTGAATTTATCATTTTTTATGCTGTGCTGTTATAAACAAAGCATAACTGCAAGCATTTTCTCTTTCCTTTTTACTGATGCTTTGGTGTGTTTCCCATTACTTTGACAAAGACTGTCTCGTGGGTCACTAGTATACACTTATAAGAAACCATCTCTAAGGCACCACTGAATAGATAAATGTAAGCCTACACACATTTTTATTTTGACTTTAATTAGTCTACTGGTTTCTGGTGTAAAGACTGTTGATGAACAGATGCTGATGGATGAATTTGTCCACCACCAACCTGACATTACTCTGTGTTACTTCTCTTGTTAGACAGCTGTCATAGTTTATGGCCATTAGCTGGAGTTGGTGCAGTAGAATATTACCAAGTGCATCTATCTGCGTGTGTCATTAGACTGCAAGAAATATGACCAACATCAGCTGGAACCAAACAGCAAAAACAGTCAGACCAAGACTAATCAATTCTTGACAGACTTCCATTTTGCTTGTGGGGTTCCACTTTCAGATGAGAGAAAAACAACTATTTCATATTGCAGCCTGTATTTTACAAAAACAGGTTCTCTTATAATTGCCTTGACAGCATCTTGTGTTTCTGAAATTGGTCCCTGATGCTACTGGTTTTCATGGTAACAGCTGACCCTACTGAACCCTGTGTGTTTATGGTATGGAGGAATGAGCATCAGCTATCAGAAAACAAGAGGTGTGGGAGTTAAAGAACCGCTCTTATCAAAACATCAGGATGCCGTTTGTCTTTGTGTGTGTGTGTGTGTGTACAAAAAGATGGACTATGCTTGTTCCAGATAATGATCGTGTGTGTACACATACACATCTTGATTTCATTTTCTCTCAGGGTGGTCGATGCCTGTGTGGGTGTGGGTGATTGTCGTCTTCTGCTCTCCCGTATTCACCGCCTCATTCATGGGGAGTTTATTCAGACACTTGGGGTGTGAATGCATTCCTACATTCCAGACCATTTCCTTACGCATGGGCACCCATCCAGCTCACAAACACACAACCTCTCAGAGCTTTCTTGAAATGGGGCTGAATTCCTGTTTCTTTGAGGTGATTGTAGCTGCTTTTTGCCGCACAATGCCCCAAAATTAAGCCAGATTGAGCAAGAGAAAGGAAGAAAAAGAGTGTATTGTATTCCATAGAATTGTGATTGCACATGTGTTTATGTGTAGCTGTATTGATGTAAAACTCCTCAAAGCTTTGTCCAAGTTGTCAATTTTATTTATATACCAGTAAACCATAGTAAACAGCTATAGAAAAGGCAGTAACCACACAGTACACAGTGTCTCTGTGCTGCTGTAACGCAGCATCGATGTGTCGTAGGCTAATGAGACATGCAGGAGATGAACTCAGTGACTAGATCCTCACTCTGTGCTCCTGAAATATGTGTCATATCAGTGGTTTGGGCCATGTTCCAAACCAGAAACCCTGCCTGTGTCCTTCACAGCACCTGAGAGGTTGTTTATGATGGGAAATATAACACTTAACAGACTGGGAAGTGACTGGATGTCACACATGGAGTGCCTTGTTTTTAATGTATTTTTGGTCAAGGTCATCCATGGGTGTATTTTTTTCTCCACATTTCATTTCTCATCTTTTGCTCAGTTGCTGACAATCAAATAATTATAATGGAAACACACATTCTGAACATTTAGTCCTCACACATGGAGTGAGCTCAACATCCACTGTGGTGACTTGCGGCGTGACCCTGAAAACCAGTCATAATTGCCAAGATCTATAGTCAAACAGTGTGTCTGCATCATCATGAAGAGACTCTCAGAGATACGCTGAGGAAGAGTCACTACCAGGGTTGTAACTAACAGTCATTGTCGCTATCGTATAATCTGCAGATTTTTTTCTCATTAATTGTTTGGCCTGTACAACATCAGAAAATGGTGAGAATGCCCATCACAGTTTCCTCAAGTCCAAGAGGATGTCTTCAAAGTGCTTTTTTTTGTGCAACCAAAAGTCCAAAATCCAAAGATATTCGTTTTACTATCACATAAAATAGAAATGGAAAATGTTCTTATCGGTGAATCCAAAGATGAAACTAGATACTTTTAAAACTTTTTTACTTGAATTTTGTTGCACCTGGCTCAGTCACACTATCATCTCATAAATTCAAATAGTTCAATAGTTGGCAATGGCTGCGTGTGTTTGTCTGCACACAAACTGTTAAAAGACACAATATGGTGTGCAGACTTGAGATGTGCCCAGCTGGACTTCAAAGTCACAAAGATGCTTATTCATCTGGTGATATGAACACCAGGACGGTGGCTGCGGTGGATAAGATTAGCTCACTATGAACTCACTTTGCTGCACCCACAGGTGGTCAGTGACGCAGAGGGACCCAGGCACACACTCAAGCTGCACGCACACACACACACACACACACACACACAGACTCTCTTTGTGCTGTCATCCTTTCATTCTTGGGGTCTTTCATTCTCTTTTGAGGTTTATTTGAATTCATGCGATGCAGCTGACGGTTCTCCAGATGTTTCACATTAGCTTCTCATAAGTGTCCAGTCTGCAGGGAGAAACCTCAGCTGGCTTTCATCACAGGATAGACTGACTCAGTTTGTCTCTGCTTTAAGATGAGACATCAGATCCTTCAAATTTCACTGTTAACTTGAAACTGAAATATTAGGGCATATTGTCAAAATCACACAGCCTGTCTGCCTTTTACCTTCATCTCATTCCTTCACACTCCCCTCTGTTTCCTCTCCTTTGTGCTCTTATCTTGTTGACCTTGGATTGTTGGCTGGTTATTTATCTTACAACATTCCAGTGGGGAGACATTTGCATGTACACACAGTTAGATTTACTCTGACTGTCCACCTTTGACAGTGAAAAATGGAAAAATCGTGACTTTAAGGACAATGAAGGATTGAGAGGTGAAGCAAAGTGAAAACTGATGACAGAATTAGGGAGGCAGAACGGAAAGAAGGTGACTTTAGTCTCGAGAATATAATGGGGAGAGAAGAAGAGAGGAACATGTGTAGGGCTGTGTATAATTCGAGAACAAGGCTGCCCACAGATTTCCCTGCTATTTTCATTACGACTGTCTTGTGCGGGTTGTGATATTCCATATTCCATTATCCTGCTGGGTAAGGCTTGCTTAAGCCTTTTGATTTCTGTAAGCGGGGCTAAGACGCTCTCTTCTTGGTCCTCCTTTGAAGATCCCATTTACTGTGTGCCACCGACTCCCCACAGAGAGCTTAGGCAACACGCAGTTGGATAAAGACAAGATGACTTTTCGGCTCTGCTGTCTACCCCTCCTACGCCTCGCCCCATCTCGTCTTCCAGCCCTGATCTTTTATGTTCTGTAGCTGTTTCTCTGCGTGCCTCTCGCTGCTCTCCCCTGCTTGTCATGCAGGCAAGCGATACCTGCACCCTCAGCTACATCTTGATGGTATACATACACTATATAACCTCAATTCCATGTCTTTTAGTTTTAAACTGCCACAAGAGACAAAACAGTAGGAAGAATGAGGTCGTTCTTTAACCAACCTCTGTCTACTTACTTTTATCTGTTTACCTTTCTACAACTTTCTAATTTGTCTGTGCTTCAGACTGAGTAAAAAGCCCTCAGTCTGTTTAAAGTCACTGAGAAATCCCTCTCATTCATCACTGCTTTCCTCCTTCCTGTAACATTAGGCTCTCAAGACCTTAATGGCACCACTGCCAGGCTTGGCTCTGCCTGTTTTAATTGTCATCATCAATTTTTCACCTGTAACATCATGTTCTCTCCTGTTGCACCAAAGTGTCGCCCGGGTTCTTTGGAGATGAAGGGAGCTACCCATTTCCTCTATCCTGTCCTCTCATGCCCTTGAGCAGTAGGAACTTTTGTTGTCCTACTCAAAATGAAAGGATGCTTTTGGCGGCATGCAATCGTGGTTAGTCTGCATACTCTGGTCCTAAATGTAGCATGGGAAGTTTTTAGCCATTGGATGGCTTCTCCAGAATACTTTAAAGGAAGGATAATTCCTTTTAAATGATCCACAACCCGTTAGTAAGTCTCATGCATGCAAAAAGAAAGTGTATGTGGTGTGTATTCCAAAGTTTCCTGTGTGATAACTTGTTCCAAATTTAACTTAAGCTGCCATTGGGAAAGAAATCCTGTTATTTCAGCCATGGTTGGAAGCTGTGTTGGGCTCATTACTCATTTAAAAAACACATGATTACTACCTGAAGGCAGTGATCCATTGCACCACTTATTAGATTAATTTTCCATTTCAGTGCTGTGCTTAATTAAAGCTGTGCTAGTCAACAATTTTATACGAACAGTGGATCAAATGTAATTTAAATAGGGGGTCGCTTGTACAAACAAACTCTATTCCTCAGACTCTGCAGTTCTCCTCAGCTCTACAGAGCCCTTTAGCATCTTTGGGCTCATTGTTTTGGTTGTCCAGCCCTCAAACTCTTCCCTTATATGCCTGACAGCGGTTTTCAGTAAAATATTATATGTAGACGAGGTGACAAGGAAAAGAAGTGACTACATTTTTATTCGTCTCAATTTGTGTCATTGGACTTTGTGCTTCAGTAAAATGTATTTCATGAAACATAACACGTAAATAACATGCATACACCATGTTGCTGCTTAAATCCTGTGTACCAGAGTGATGTCACTGCCTCCAGTATGAAAGGACTCAGTGTTTGGATTGCTCTGTAATGGTGCTCAGTCCAGTGGCTTCCTGCATTGCCACCTAAATTGAATTAAAGCATCAGACCCGACCATTAAACAGCACATGCACACAATCACACAGAACTGCTTGTGACCTTGCCTTTCAAAGGTCATTATTTCAACCCTGGTCAAGGCTTGGATCTGATGTTTATCATTTTGAGATGGTAACAAAATCATCTTTTAATGCTTACGTTAGGCTTCATTTTCCAACACCACTGTGTCCAATCAGTAATTTGAAACTTGTGACAGTCACAGCTAAGCAGGTCCTGCCCTGCTGATGGAGAAGAAAGAGATACCAAACCACAGATTAAGCTTCATGGAAATAAAGTTATACATGAAATAAAACCCAAAGTGCCCATTTAGAGTTTTCCCCTGACTCTGATGAAAAACAATCTTGTATGTTCTGTCTCGGGTTAGAAAACTAATTGGATTGGGTTGATTTAACCAAAAATGAAGAAACTTTGACCATTACCAGCTGTTCAGTTAGTCCACAAAAATGTTAATTTAATCAACACAAAAATGCCTCTGAATCAGCATTTTAGATGATAATAGGATGCTAAGACCTCTAAATCCCATATTACAAAAGTGAAGTCTCTTAGGTCCATTAAGGCTCCTTTAGGCAAAATGAGACATGGTTCAGTGCAACTTTTACAGACACTGATGAATTTGAGTGAAATCCCTGTCACACATTTGAAATAACAGTAACAGTAAACATACATTAACTGTGCTCAGAGAGGAATATGGGCTCAAATAAAGGTCAATAAGATTTGAACTTGTGAAATGTTACTGTTAATTTTATTACCATTCACATACCTGAAGAAAATAAGTCATGCGTGAAAAATTTAAGTTTGCGACGTGGAGAAAAGATTTGTACTTGTAATTTAAATTAAGAATGTCTAAATCAAATTTTGTACAAATTCTATAAATGGTAACATGCTCACACATTTATATTGCAAGTATGAATTTTGGCCCTGCTTTTCCGGGATACACAGGATACACACAATGTGTTTTGGTGAGAAACAATGAATGTAAACACAACTTTTACCCCACGGGGTATCTTGAGATGTGTGTGTGCATGTGTAGCATCACTGTCACACATATTTCTTTTATTATTCTTTCATGATCCTTCTTTGAATCTGTGCTCAAATGTTCACAGAAGAAAGGCTATTTTCTCAGAGTCTTTGTTCAACCTCACTGTTGATACAATTTGTGCACAAATTTGTTATTTTACATTCTCATTTTTTGCTAAAACTTTGTCTCTCATGTCTCACTTTAGTAGCAATAAATAAAATAAATGTATATACAGTGTATAGTGTAGTATAGTGTAATACTTGGATGACACCAGCAATAATTAACTTCAACAACTTAAGTTATGTCATCTTACTGCTGTCAGGAGACCTTGGACTCATGTCAGAGAAGAGGTTACACTGGGGAGCCGAGTGCCTGTGCCAAGCAGATGGTGTCGAGCCAGCGCCAGCCTCGGCCACTTTTTGTACTTCAGCATTTGGCAGCAGGTTTCCTCAAACACGCTGTCGTCTTTTCACGCGGATTTACAAGTGTTTTCAAAACGATTCAGTCAAAATGGTTTCGACTTGTTTACGAAAGGGGAAGCTTAGTTCATTGGCCGTGAATAATGGGATTTCACTGAGGAAGAGTGATGAGGAGGAGGGTGTTTTTGGGCTCACAATTGGCAGAATGGGACGTTGTTGTCTGTGGGCAGGAGGCTCATGCACATGTTAACACACACAACCCTCATTCTCTGTCTGTCACTCACATACACACATTGTAGCACTTATATTGCTGATGAACAAACTAGTACTTTCACTGCCTGTGCGGTAGTAGATGGCGTATTGAAAACAGGGCGCATCTGTTCAAGCCTAATGTGTTCAGTGTGATTCGGATGACACACAGTCAAATGAACTTAAACTTGTCGATCTCCTCACTTGTACCTTGCAGCTCAGCTCTTATGATGGCAACAGATGTGTTTTTCATGTAAACCCCGCACCTCACTGCTCATCAGCACACTTGATATTGATGAAAAGCAAAAATATTTCCTTGGTGACGGAGGGAGCGCTTCACCCTGAAGGCCTGGTTTTATATTTTCCATTGTTAAACAGCTTCTATATTCATTCCTTGTGTTTCAGCAATTTGTGCCTGAATCACATGAGTTTAATCCATTATAATAGACAGAGCGTCCATGTACAGAAAAGAACAAGGAACGATTGTCTCGAGAAGTGTATGTCTGGAAATCTTTGCAACCTCTATAAGCTCCCGAGGAGGATGAGAACATGAAATGATGTAAATGACATTTTGGCTAAAAGGAAAGTCAAATGCAGATATAAATTCTGATTCACTAATGAGACAAACCAGCCTGTAACATTTGGGTTTTGTGTCATTGTGGCAATTGAGAAAAGGTCAAGGAGGTTGGGAGTTTGAAAAGCTGCTAAATGTGAAACAAATTTTCCCTGTAAAATAGACGTCTTTATCTCAGTGGCGGTTTTATGGTGATATTCCACGCCTCCTGGGTCTCAGTCTGTGACGGTGGAGATTACTATCTTCTGGTTTGCCATCCGTCAGCTTGAGTCTTGTGTCAGTCCGTGAAAAAAAGATGTTTTGATAACAGGATAGATAAGGAAATCCATGAAACCACTGACTTGCACAGTAAGTGCGAGTAAGTGCCTTCAATGATGGGCAAGAGTGATATGGATGAACTCTCATAAAGAAAAATTGAAGTGAGGTACAGCTTAAGGCTCAAAAACATGTAACAAGAGTTAGTCCACAGTTAAACTTAAAATCTCTTTTTTTTTTTTACGTTTGTACCACTCATAAAACCCATAAAACCACAACTTGACATTTTACACTTTTTGTGGCTATTAAACAGAAAAGATATCATGTGTGAATTAGTGAATGGATTTTGTTTTGTTTGGACAGAGCTTCTGGCTCTAGCTTCATATTTATGACCAGATATGAGTGTGGTATCAGTCTTCTCAAATTTCCCCAAACTATTAAAACATTTAGCTTATATTAGTCCAAAAACCTAATTATCTAAGACTATATGGGGCAAGAAATTTTAAAATATGCTGCTTCTTTTTTTTGCCGAGACTTTTAGAAGTTTGCTTCAGTTAAAACCAGCCGGTCGGGTCCTCGAACTTTAGTGAGGAGGGGTTTTGGGTTTGACAAAGGAATCAGACTCGAGGGCGTCAGGCCTGTCCCATCCTGTCCTGCTGGAAGATGAGTCTGTGCGGAAGCTGTAGGTCTCTCATTAACTCATCAATCATGCTAAATGAGAACATTCACCATTAGTGAGACATGCCCTCAAATAACCTGCAGCACCTGTGCCTTTTTTTCTATTCCAGCTCTTGCCTGTGTTTCTTATGGACTTCATGTCTCTGTGTTTGACTACACTTAACAAAATGCACCTTAACAAAACATTTTGCCAGAAGTTAATATATCTGCCTGCATAAGGGTGATGTGACTTTACTGACTACTAATGCAAGTTAATTTAGAAGGAGTTTTCCAAGGTTTTGTCAAATTATTGGCATCTGTCTTCTGTGACTCTGCACTGGAAACACGTACAAAATACATTAAGACAGATTTCATTTTTTGACATATCCTCTACACTTGTGCTTCGTCTGTCTTCCTGACAGGGTGGTGTCATACCCTCTAATCTTCCCAGGTCATGCAGAGGACTCTTATGCTCACACCCACGCCAGTTGGCAACAAACAGATCTTGTATTAAGACTGCAGATGAATGTAGTGAACAGTGGGTCAACTGTGTCTCGGCTGTGAGGCATCCATATCTGTCTCTGTGTTTACAGAGCTTTCGGTTTGCCTCACAAAAAGCTTTTAAGTTGGACCGACAAGGAGCAAAAAACAGCCCATCCTCCTTGAGGAAAAATACCCACAATCCCCTTATCAGGGAGAGAGAGAAGGAGCAGGAGGGAGAGAGCCAGAGAGGGATAATTACAAAAAGAGTGATAGTTACTATTTTTAAGCGCAGTGGGTGCTGCAGCAGCTTAGTTTAGCTCCGTGTTTGTGTCTTGAAGTGCAATCAGTCACCTCAGCTCAGGTGCACAACCTGCTTCAGGTCAGGATTAAGAAGTGGAGCAAACACAGAGTTCATGTGAAGTGAGACAGGGTTAGGTTAAGAAGATATAGAGTACAACATAAACCACTAAGGAACCTTGCTTGTTGATTTAGTTCAGTTTATGCTGAATAGCATGTCAATTTACCTTCTTCTAGACCTGTATTAGAATCTGATGTCTTGTTTCACTTTTATTCTCTTTTATGCTTGTATTTATCCAAACATGGTAGCTGAGCAGTAGATGGTTAATTATCTTGCACTGACACCCACCAACACTAAAAACATATGAAAAAGACAACAATAATACACACACATAGACATGTGTATTCAAATACTCAAGTTAAGCAAAGAATATTTCTACTGAGTGTTTTTTTTTTACCATAACCAAAATCTTGCAATGACCTTGTTGACCTTGTTAGTCTTAACCACAGTTGAAGCTGCCCACAGTTAAACCTAAACTTTATCAAAGCGCTTTGTCTTATAACTGCTATCTTATGTATTCATGTAACAAAAGAATAAAATGGTCTCTCATTTTTTATTTTTTCAAATAATCCAATTAATAGTGGAAAAGCACAATATTCACACAATATATGCCCACAAGGTAATCTGGGGTTCAGAATTTTTGCAGATTTCATAAAGTTTAATGATGCGATTTTGCTCCCAGTTCTCCAGTGACTCGTTTCCCTCTCTCTTTTTTCATTTGCCCTCTTCGTCCTCCTCCCCATTTCTATTCAACCCACTCTGTTCTTGTTCCCTCTTTATCTCGCTCGCTCTGTGAGCCACCCAGAGGAATTCAGAAATGCAGATGGTTCATGGGTAGTGACAGTTACTGTACTCATTGATTTATGTCCTTCCCTGCACCCTCCCCTCTCCCAGCTCTTTCCTCGCCTTCCCTCAGCCTCCTTCCTCACGTCTCTGCCCTTCTGTCTTCACCTCTCCTGCTGTCATCCTCCCATCATCTCCAGGAACCTGTAGTGCAAGTTTTACATTTTGTATGTTTTGTTTTTATGCCCCAACTACCACTATTAGCTCACATCAGATAGATAGTCTAATCTCACGCTTCATATTTTATTCTGCGCAGGCCACCTGAACAGACGGTGTGGTGCCAGATATTATCATAACAAGATACATAAAATATTCCACTAGATGTGCGCGTGGAGGATGTAGGTTAGCCTGCCTCGCTCTCCCCCTGGTTAATACAACACCACTCAATGTAGGGGAGCTCATAACTCAAGTCCACCACAGCAGCCACAGAATACAAATCAGGGAAGCAGCAACGAGCTGAATAATGACACCTGTGTGTATGTGTGTGTATATGTGCACTTGTGTGTTGGGGGAATTGGAGGTTTATTGCTGGTCACATTTTAACCCTCTCTTCCTGTACTCTGGCAGTTTCATTACCTCTGTCTAAAGGGACGGAAAGAGCAACTGGGGGAGAAAGACATTGCAGCCAATCATTATGGTCAGGGGACAGACACACCACTGTGTATCTCACGATATCAGTAAAGATGCTGTAGAGTGTAAACCCATCTTAAAGTATAAGGCTGGTGATTCTATATTTTACTTCCAACAAATCCCATTTGAAAAGACCAAAACAAGCAATGGATTGAGCTCTGTACTCAACTGAAAACAGTACAAAGACAATATATTTAATGTTTGACCTCATCGCTTCATTGATTTCTGTAAATATCTGCTTATTTTGAATTTGATGGCAGCAACACGTTTCAAACAAGTTGGGACAGGAGCAACAAAAGACTGTGAAAGTTGTGGACTGATCCAAAAACACCTGTTTGGATCATTCCACAGGTAAACAGGTTCATTAGTAACAGGTGATAGTATCATGATTGGGTATGAAAGGGCCTTTGTCTTGCACTTGTTGTCCTGTATTCTATTCATGTTGTGCGAAGCTACCCAGGCTCTGCAGATGTTGCTCCTAACACAATTATCAGTATTTTCTTTTTGCCCTATGTTGCTCATTCTCATTGTCTTCACAGCTCTGTCCCTGTGTCCCCATGTCCCCCCACTTTTTTTCTAGTGAACCCAGCATGCACGCACTGAACCACACACCCATTAATACGTACACAGTGGCTGTTTTCATGGCCAGCCGGGCATGAAGTGGAAACCCTGTTACTCCTCATGGCCCAGTGGCCTGTATGCTCACCTGATACTGATGTTGAGGTTATGACAAAGGCGCAACAGCTATCACTTTTTTTTCTCTCTCTCTCTCTCTCTGCTTCTCTGTTTACATCCTTTCTCCCGTCTGCAGCAAATGATGGGTGAGCTGAGGACATGAGATGAGCTAATAGGATTACATTTTACAATAAGTGTATATGTGTGTGTGTGTGTGTGTGTTAGCGTCAGAGTTTGGGCTTGGTCAGTCCACCGGGTGTCATATTTTACATTTAGCTGCTTTTTCATCCGGCATCATTACAAATGGGCCCCTGTGTATCTACAGTCAACATAAGATGACCTGCTGTTTTTGCAGTCTCATACTTGCAGTCCAGACAGAGCCCGAGTTGATACAGCGCTCTCTAGTGGAGCAAGAGGTTATATGTGCATGTACAAGCACTGACAGTGTTGATGTAGAGCAGCTCATCTATGTCATCTCCCTTCTCAGAGAGACAAGGTCTGTGTCTGCTTTACTAAAACTGATTTATTTGCCTTTTATGAAAAAGTTCAGTCATTGTCTGATTGTTGTCTGTCAGTCTTGCCTGATTATTTTGTAAATGATTCAGTTGGGTTTGTATATCTTTCATTTATAAGCAGTAATATATCCCAGATGTCATCCCGCTGTTGAATGGGTGTGGTGGGTCACTTGGTCTTGACACTAAGAGATTAATGTAGACTTCCAGCAGGCTAGATTATTGTAATGTTCCCCTATCTGGTCTGTACCAAAAATATAAAATCATACAATTCATCATCATCATCATCATCAATTGATAAGATAAGATATACCTTTACGATTACAATTTAAACTTGACCTTAAAACTTGTTTTCTGGCTGTATTCCAATTTTTATATTTATTATTTTACATATATTTTTATTGTGTTTGTGTTTTGGAATTCCCTCTTGTCACTATTTTTAATAAGAAGTAATTCTTTGCTCAAACCCTCAGCATGAGATGTAAATCAGTTTAAAGAGAATGGCACGTGAAATCATTACCCTTATTTTGAATGTGGCTCTTACTAATGAGGCGTGTGTTTTTTACCCTTTGACATTTTAACAGCCCTGTTTTGTTGGCTGCCTGAACTGCGATTGTCCTCCAACGGGTTCTTGTCCAGCTACCTTGTCCAGCAGTCTGGCCCAGTTGATTTATGATGTTATCTTTAGCGTTACATATTAAATGCTTTAAAAACAACTTCTGAATAGCTCTTAAAAAGGTACAGTACCTTGATTGGAAAATGTTTAAAGGAAGTGTTTGGCAGTCTGGTGGTTGAATATTTGTAGTGTCTTTCTTTTTATAGTCAAAATGTGAAAGTTTACCGTGCTCTGTTGTAATGCACTGTGTTATTTTGCTTGTGCAGTGGAATGGTGCCTTGTGTGCACTGAATCAAAGGCATTCGAAGCCCCTCTCTCCCCTCTGCCCTCTCCCCCAAGACCAGATGGTGTCTCTTTAGGCCCTCTAATGAATATTGATATGAGGGGTCTTGGTTAACAACAGGGGGGTACGCAAGCTGGGCCAGAGACCCCCAAAATTGGCACTTAGTAAAGGTCTGCATTGAGGGGAGTGGGCGTGGAAGGGATTTATTTTTGAGGAAAGGGAGTGTTTGTGAACTTATAAGGCCACATCACTTCGAAACAAAGTGGTTTTCATTTGCGCATAAGCTCCCACATGTCCCATATTGGTAAAGTGCTTGCACAAATTAGTATGGATTAGGAGTTAATGAGTATGAATTAGTCGGTTGAGTGATATCATCCAGTTTGGTCTAAAGTAAAAAGAATTAAAAAAGGAGTCATAATGTGAAATTTCAAGAGGAAGACTGAGATGAGAAGTGGTTGATAGAGAAAAAACAAATGCCAGGAGCAAGAGTTTAAGGTAAAGACTTGGACAGGTTAAGCCCCTGGCAGAGTTAATCCTCTGGCATGACTCCCATGTCTAAAGCTGCTCTCCTGAAGGCCTCGGCTTATTCCAGCCTCCACTCGAGCCGCGGCTGAACCACCGCCAGCACCCCGGGCCGGGCAGTCTGACCCTGGACACTGGTGGGGTGGAGATTTCTTCAGTGGAGAAGCTTAGTATCCACACCCATTTCCCAGTGCCAGGAGTAGGGTGCTGGTGCTGTGTGAGGAGGGATGGTGGGTGTATGGGTGGAGGTAATTGTGTTAGAGTCCTCCAGCGTGTCCCTCCAGCTGGTCTGGGTGTATGAGCCAGCTGTAGCCCCCTGCTGTGCCACTTTATTGGGAATAAACGCCCATTCAGAGGGCAAGTGGGCAGAAGTGCTGCTTCTCTAGTGGGGAAATAATGCTGAAACATGGCACCGGTTGCTTGTTTGGCACAGAATCAGCCTTTTTAGTTTTTTCCTCTTGGCCGTGTTATATTTCATACCCTCTGCAGTTTGTCAGGAAACATTAGCAGGCGCATAGAAACTCATCCACACACACACATGCAGCGCCATTGGAGCTGCGATGATGAACCGAGGCTGTGTCGGCTATTTATAACTCAAACTAGACCTCTGTGGCTAAAAGGCAAAGGGGCAGACAGGAAGAGAGAGGCAGAGGAAAAAAGAAAGATGTGAAGGGGGTGAGATTGTCAGAGGGAAGAAAGCGGGCCCTGGAGATGCAGCGGTACTGGACGCAGTGATACAGAAGAGAGGGGAAGACATTACAGTACATTGAAATGGTTGTTTAGCTTTTCACTGTGAGGACACAACCTCTACTGTCAAATGTAGCCCCTGTAGTCCTTAAATAATGAGACAGAGCGTCAGACAGATGCACGAAGGCTGAAGGCTTTCATTAGAGAAAGGACAACGACAAATAGAACTACGTAACCCTAAAATATATATCATTGATTATAGTGTTGTTTAAGCTTTTATCATAGCCATAATTGGAACTGATAACAACAAACATGAGGAGCAATGGCTCCAGTGCTGCACGGCTGGGGGAATGCAGTTAATTGAAAATAACAATTTTGATCCTTTTTGTCAAAATCATTACATTTCTATTTTCTTTTACAACAAAATATGTTGATATTTATTGTTCTGAGGATCTATTTGTCAAGAAAGTTTACAACTGTGCATTTTAAATTAAGAATCATTTCATGTAAGTTGTGTTAGTTATTATGATGTTTTCATTTTCATGTTATTTGAGTAATTTAATAATCAAGGTAGTATTTCACACCAGGATATACTATGAAATATTCATATTGACAGCAGCTGCTGACCCAAACACAACTAACTCAATGTAAAACCAGTAACCCCATAAAAAAGTGTTTCCCAACCTGGGGGTCGGAATCCCTCAGGAAAACAAAACTGTGTTTATTTCTGTCAGATTTGTCTCTAAGTTTACTCAGTTTTATCTTTGCAGTCTCTAAAATTTATTCAAGTAAAGAGGGAAATTCACTTTGTTCTTTAGCTGGGGATTCACATGCGTGGTGTGTGCATACACACAGCCACACGTGTCGGTCTATACTGAATGAAGTGGGAGTGAATGCCTCCTGAAAGCCAAACTTTGACAGCCGTTTTGCCGGTGGGGGGATTCTTCATTTGACAATAGAGAGGGAATGGCAATGGAGAGAGCCAGTGTGAGCGACAGAGCAAAATAGAGGGAGAGAGAGAGCAGAGGGGGAAGGGAGGAGGGTATCAGACTCGGGGATAAGGCAGCTGGGACAGACTGCTTGGCTGGAAGCAGATCTTATTGTGTACTTGTCCTTCTCAAGTCACTCAGACTCTCTGCAGAAGGAGGAGAGAGCTTCTTCACTCAGACAAACTGCTGGCACACTTTTATCATTTTTCCATCCTCAGAGTTCATCTGGATCTTCTTTGTAAAACAAACTGATTTTTCTCACCACTGACAGAAAGAGGACTTGTTGGACTCTTGCTTTGTTTCACCACAATATTCTGATTTTGTATCTGCTATGGAGCTGGTGTAGGCATGGTTGTCTACTTGAGGAAGAGCATCCACTCTCTGCTGTCTGTCTTCAAGAAGAAGGGTGAGTGCTGACTCACATGGAGGAATTTGGCAGGATGTAGCTTTGACTTGAGACGGCTGACAGAAGTGAACCCTGGTTTATGCACCAGTAATACTCTATAACTTTGCTTTGAATGAAGTTTCTGGAGTTAAGCTGACATTTTTCCAATACTTAATATACCCCACAAAGTTTGTGTTGCACAGTCAAGATGATGGACTAGTCATGTATATTTGCTTTTGTGCAAAGATGTGATGGCTGATTTTGTGTGTTGGTCACTGCCTCTCTGTTTCACAAACACAGACACACCAGCACGCAAGAATTAGCATTAAAGGCAATTTGGGGGGGGTCCTCTCTAATGAGCTAAAGAGCTTAACTGACTTTTTTTGTGATCGTTTAAATCAACCAAAAATCCTAAACCTCCTGCAGGGGTCTGCTGGAATCTCATGGAGGGCTGCTTTTCCAATTAATCACGACTGGTAGTTAGAGCACAGCTCCTTCAATGTAAGTAATGTTTGCTCTGCTGTATGTTTTGTAATGAAATTCGTCTCTACTCCTTGGGTTGCATCAGACAGTCGCAGGTTCACAGTGACCTGAGATTTCCCACAGCCACACACAGGGGAAGGCATTGTGTCTGGGTTGCCTCACCTGTGTGAATGCAGAAGGAGAGGGGAAGGAGTGTCTGTTACCTTACACACACACAAACATGTACAGTATGTACATCCACAGATGCACAGTGTTACCTGACCAGGTGAGACTGAGAGCCACAGTGTTGAAAGTGACAAAGGGGGGGAAAGCTGACACCTTGTGTTGACCTTTAAAAAGCTAATAACAGACAATATAGAACTTATATCTCTTACATAGCCTGCACAGCCAAAAAGAAACAAGCTAATAATAATAGACAAAAACTAATCAAAATAATGATGATAAATGAACAAATATAAAGCCACAATTGTCAAGCTGTTTTAATGTCACATCAAAAATGATTTTCTTAACCAATAGTGCAACAGTATTTAAGACAAGAGAGCTTCCTGAAACATCATATATTATCATTTGTGTGCACATATTCAAGGCAATATCATATAAAGCTAGCCATCTCTTGATTTCCACCCACAAGGTAATAACATGAGGACGAAGCCAAAATACATGCATCACTGCTTCAGACTATACAATTCTGCAAAAAGCCTACACTGTAGTTTAGTGTAACTGCACTAAATCTGACTGGACCACATTGCCTACTGTATGTTGACTGCTGTCCAACTAGAACTTGATTTTATTTTCAAACCTCAATTTTCTGCGCAGTCTTTCTGTGCAGTCGACTGTTTTTGTCCTTTGACATTGAGGAAAGCCAATCCATGCAGGGAGAGCCCCGGTCCAGTTCCCACGCAGGAGGTCCCCCAGCAGGGGGTCCAGTGGCATCTTTACAATCCAGATTATCTAATCCTCCATGGACTAGCGTGGAAGAGAGATACTGCAGGAGATTAGCAAGGCAATAGTTTACTGTTGAGAGTCTGCTCAGGCTGGGACGTCTGCCCATCAAAGTGCTTGGCTGAGGAGATTTGAAGAGTGTGCTGCGTCAAAGGTGCACAGATAAACACTTAGGCCAGGTGGAGGTGCAGAGGATTCACTGTAAAGCTGATAAATGTTTTGGCAAATGGACACCTGTTGAGTCTGTTTGTATCCTAAGAGGAATAGGAAACCTGTGGAAAGACTTCTCTTTGGAAAATGAAGTTTAAATGTCTTGAACACAGTGATGAATAAAGTGTGTTGTACTTGGTTCAAAGAGCAAAAAAGAGCTGAACTGTAATGAGGATGAAAGTGTAATAAGCTGCTGTTGGACGATATTTAAGGTGCCCATTTCAGCCTATGCAAAAAGTTTATTATCATATAAACCATTATATTTGCCTTCTTCTCTGTTTTCCTTTTCTTTTTCCACCATCCCAATAGCTGGCCCGAAGGGGAATGAAGACCAGAAGAGGTTGGCGGTCCACTACACGACCTCACAGCACTACCAGGAAAATGTTTTCATTGAGGGCAGCAGGCCACAGTACTTGGAGGATCTGCACACTGAGGCCCAGGAAGGGCTCAAGATACTGCAGCAGGAAGGTCAGACACATCACTATGAAAACATTAAGTACTATCAGACTGAAGTAGACTAATGTATTTTTTTAAATAATTATTATCAGATTCAATATTTTTTGTATTTTATCATTTTCGATTGAATTTTACCTCAAAGTTATCAGTATTGACATTGATTATAGATACTGTATATACGTGATTATGGATGGAGTTTGAATGTATTTAGATTCTGATCCTTGTCTATTTGGTTCACACAGAACACAAGAATGGACTGAACTTTCCTGATGATGAGAGCGTTGCTGTAAGTGTCCCAAAAGCTGCGAGGATAACATATAATTTTTCCTTCACTTCCTAGGCACAAAGAATGCCACCTAACTAAATACTGCTGTGTGTGTGTGTGTGTGTGTGTGTGTGTGTGCAGTCCACAGACACTCTGCGTCCAGAGGATATCAGCTCCAAGGACGGAGGTGGCTCTCCGGAGTCGAGATCCACCACCGGGGGCACTGATACCACAGTAACATCTGCTGTGTCGACAAGGCCTGTGCTCACCCGCCAAGGTAAACGACAGCCCTGTGTGTGTGTGTGTGTGTGTGTGTGTGTGTGTGTGTGTGTGTGTGTGTGTGTGCGCGCGTGTGCGCGCATGTGTGTGGTTGTGTGTGTGTTTAGAGAGAGACTTGGAAAGGAAGCATCCATATCTCGTTCATCTTAGGGAAATAGGAGCTAATCATAGTGCTTGTGTCTGTGAAAGCAGTTTGAGCTTTGTTCTTGAGTTTATTGCTTTATGACGAGTCACAGGCATGTACTTATTTAGCATGCACGTCTCATTCCCAGCTGCTTGGTGCCTCTGCAGTTATGGTGTGAAATCAAAGGAAAAGGAACTTGACACACACACAGACTCAGACACACTCACTCCCAGATACACACAGCCGAAGCTTTTTTTGGTTACTCAAAAGTTCTAAGCATCTGAAGATAGCACTGCGGCTGCCTCTGCATATCACAGCTGCAAGGAAAACTATGCCATTCGGTGTGTATGTGTGTGGGTCTGTGTGTGCACAAAGAAAGTGTGATTGGTGTTCTGATCCATATTTCAGACATCCTTTTTAAATTCTTTGGACAAGCCAGTTTCCCAGTATACCTTATTGGGTTTCAGTGCATTATAATACATTACTCAGAGTATTTCACCAATTTCTTCTCCTGCACAGTTTTTCATTGCAAAAATAACCCTCCTCAAGTTTGGTTACTGTAAAAAGACAAAGTAAGAGTTTTTCCTCTGTCTCTTAGGTTCTACATTCAAGCCTCTGAATCCAGTAAAAAGATTAGATAAGAGCAGGAGGAGGAGCAGGAGGACCACCATCATGGGTATTCCCAACCAGGTCCAGAAAGAACTTGGTATGTCCACGCCACCATCTTTGCTGAATCAATAGACATCATGTATCCTTGGTGGTAAACATGTTATTGACAGTAATTTGCCTTCTTCCCAGCATTGCACAGAAGCTCAACCTTCCAGCAGCTTGTTTCTACCCAGCCCCCTAATCAGGATGGACAGCTCAAAAATAGTCAGTCAGGTGTTGTTATCATTCCTACGATTGATGGAGGGACTCCAGTAGCGAATAAGGAGGGAGCAAGGGTGCACCTTTCAGAGCTGGAGGTAAAGGGTTCTCCAGAAAGGATTAATTAATTTAGAATAGTTTTAACATCCATTACAGGTTTTGTGTTTTTCATCACTTAAGAATGGTCCTTTCTCCACTCCAAAGCAGGCATCCAGAGATGAACAGCTACTGAGGAAGCACCTACAAACAATGTACCAAGATGAGCAGCCCTTCAACCAACAGAGCTTTGGCTCCCATCTCTGCCCCCCAACCCTGAGACCTAAGTCCCTTGCTGTACCTGGCATGACCACTTCCTCCTCTTTCTCTCCTTCAACGTTGTTTAGCTTCCTCCAGGAACCCCAGGTAAGACTGAATCCGTTTCAATCAGTCACAATATGGCAACTCTTTAGTATCTTATCTTATTTTGTCTTGACCATTCATGACATTTAACTGTGAAATTCCTATTTCTGTTTTTTTTTCTAGGGCCCAGTGATGTCCATATCTCCTCAAGCCACCTACTTGTCTACAATCATCCCTAACGCGGTCTTACCAGCCTCGATTGAAGTCATAGAGATCGACCGCAGCAGTAGCCGGACACGTGGCAGCAGTGTAAACCATGGCAGTAGTGTCCGTACTGTAAGCAAAAGCAGCCTGGCATCCGGGGACTCATCAGTCAGCCCTTTGCTGTCCAGAAGATCAGATGGTGATGGTTCCCAGACTGAAAATTCCCACGACTCCACATTGATGCCAACATCAACTTCAGGGTCGAACTGGAGCGAGTCACAGTCTTCAAAGACTATTATTTCAAACTCTTCCCCTGTATCCTCTAAGGGTAGCACACATAGTGTTAACTCACAGAGAGTGTGTCTAAATGGGCAGGAAAGTCAGACAGAGCAGTCTAATGGAAACCAAGACCTTGTCAGCATCCGTAGCTCAGTTAGCATGATTAGCAACCCCAGCTCTAAAAGTGAAATTGTTGCTACAGGTCAAAGATCTGAATCTGGTGTTTCTGGGTCAGTGGCTGCAGGGGAGGATGCAAAGAGCAAACAGAATTTCAATCGTAGTCTATCAGTTATGAAGACCAAGCAACCCCCGGCGCCTCCACGGAGAACAAACTCTCTACATAGTAATAAAATCAGGAGCAACACCAGGGTTCTGGTGGAGAGCAAAGATCTCAATGACTCTGTGTCTGGAGAGGTTGGAAATGCAATTGAAAATATTGTAGCAAAGGATGAAACAAAATCTGTTACTGCAGACACCATTAAGATCCCCACTACTGTCCCAAACTCCACTGGGTCCAGCTCTTTAGATGCTTCCTCTTGTACTTTGAGCCCTACACTGACCCCCTCCAATGATGTAGGAGGTGCAACAGAATCCAGCAGCTCCTCCCCACAGAAAACTCCCTTGGAAGGGGGTAAATTTGAACGGACCATGTCCCCTTCCAGTGGCTACTCCAGTCAGAGTGGCACTCCAACACTTTCGCCGAAAGGGATCTCCCCAACTTCACCTGACAAACAGAAGAAGAAACCGGTCAAACCAGAGAGATCAATGTCTAGGGCCTCATCCTCAGCAGCTTCTCCTTCCTCCTCTCTTACCTCTCTATCATCCAGTACATCTGAGGCTGTAAATCCAGATGTTTCCACATGTAGCAACAGTCTGCCTCCACAGGGATTTCCACCCACTGTTGATGAAAAAGAACTCACTCTAAAAAGAAATTCTTTGACTTTAAGCGTTGAAGTCAGAGAACTGTTGAACATCCCACCACCTCCCAAAGTCAAAGCACCATGTCCCCCTCCTCCAGAGGCATGGGTTCACAACAGACGCTCCTTTGAGCTCATGTGTGGGCCTTGCCCTAATGTTAGCAAAGCAACACAGAAACCAGCACAGACCCAGGACAGCACAGTTAAACAAGCAGGAACCCAGACTGAAGCCAGCAAGGAGGTGCAAGTTTTAGTTGAAAAAGAATCAACTATGGACAAATCTGTCTCAGAATTGTCAGAAAGTAAGGCAAAGCCTGAAACATTGTTAGCATCAGGTCCTGAAGGTGTTCACAAGGAGCTGGAGAATAAGGAATATCCAGGTCCCAAACAAGAGGACGTGGAAACAAATGCAGATGGTCAGAAACAAGAGCAGAGTAGTAGCACTGTAGTGAAGGACCCTGAGAGTCAAGAGACAACTCCAAAGAAAGATCCCCCTCCTGTAATGAAGAAACCCTTGACAGTACTGCATAGAGAGGAATTGGTGACAACAGAGCACTCAATGGATGGACAGCAAAAGAAAATGAGTAGCAGTGATGACACAACAGAAGTTAATTTACCTGTTGAGAACCATTCAACTTCCTCACAGAGTGAGGTTAGAGTTTTAGTTGACAAGACAGAGAATGAGCCGGACAAAGGTGAGGTCACATCCATGCAAATGCTTTCTATAGAGGTCCCCAAAATTGGTAAGGCCTCACCACCACCTACCCCTCCCCCGGCATACCACCCTACACCTCCTCTGTCAAGAAAGACGCCTCCTTCATCAGTATCTACACCACCAGAGGAATTACAGAGGGTACAGGAGGAGATCCATGTTGTAGAGTCTTGTTGGCCACCTCCTCCGCCTCCTATGGAAGGAGACTCTGTCTTTGATGGAGGAGATGAGGTTGACTTTCCTCCGCCTCCTCCACCCTTTGTGGCAGACAGTGTGCCAAATGTGATGGACAGTTGCATCACAGAGCTGGATGTCTCAAAAAGACCCACAGAGGAAGTTGGAGAAACAATTGAGGATTCAAGTGAATCTGGGACATCTGTACATGAACAAATTCCAGATTTGCCCTGTGCTGTTCCACAAACAGTAACTGACACCAAACCAGAGGGTGTTGTGCAAATTTCAACAGCTAACATCAGTGATGAGATTTCTTGCACAACAGTGCAGCAAAATGTTTTGGCAGTTTCTGACAGTGTTCCATCTCCACCCGTGGAGGCACCTCCTTTGCCACCTATAACGAAGACAGAGAACCCAGTGTCAGTCTCAGTTTTAGTTCCTCCCAGCAGCTTCCTGAAGCGAGACTCTCTGAAAACTGAAGATCAGTCTCGCTCCGAGCCTCCCGTCAGTGCCCAAACTCCAATTATTGTCCCAGTAGCACCCCCTTTACCAGCAGAGAATTTAACCCATGGTGTTAATTTCCGCAGGCAGCCCAGCATCGCAAATCGAGACGCCAGAAGCAAGGAGCTCCTTTCCCGCCACAAAAGTGCACCCATTCCCAAAGAAGATGCTAACATACCTCTAGTCACTCCCTCCCTGCTTCAAATGGTTCGTCTCAGATCAGTCAACATGACTGAAGATCAGGTGAAAGCTCCGTTGGAGGACAAGTCAACAGACCAAGGGGCTCCAGTTCAGGACAATTGCCCAGTCTCAATCCAAGGATCTCAAAGCACTCCACAGAAGCCCATCCGCAAGTCTCTGTCACTAAAATCCCCCCCTCCAACAATAAAAACATCCTCTGTGACACAAAACGCCCCTTCCATGCGCTTACAGGAAGCCATACGTATGAAAACTGCAGCCATGTCTT
Source organism: Holacanthus passer (assembly GCA_025331565.1). Lineage (NCBI taxonomy): Eukaryota > Metazoa > Chordata > Actinopteri > Pomacanthidae > Holacanthus > Holacanthus passer. The sequence continues at coordinate 6,180,546 of JAFREQ010000023.1, read as the reverse complement.
CAAGAGATGGTCTTCCATCCCGACTGGGTGTGAGATCGCCCCCTTACAGCTGTGTCAGTGAACATGGGGCTCTGTCCCTGAAATCACCTGAAGGAAGTGACATGCACAAGTCGCCAGCCTCTACCGCCAGCTTTATCTTCTCCAGGAGCACAAAAAAGGTAGTCATAGAGACTGCACCTGCCTCCTCCCATGAAGCTCAGTCAAGTCTGAAGCAAAGCTTAGCGGCCGAGCTCATGCTGGTGTCTGAACAATCAAAGGCCGCCGCTCTCTACAATGGTGGGGTGAAGTCTGACAAAGTTCCTCCACCAGTAGCTAAGAAACCAGCCCACGGGAGCGTCAGTCCTTCACAGACTCTTCCTGTTTGTCCAGCAAAGATGGACTTCAGTGTTGAAGGAAACGGAGCAATAGGAGGAGTACAACATATGAGTGGAATAACTCCTCCTGAGACAACAAGTAAGTGCAGCCGTGATTTGACTTTGTCATTGTCTTTGTGAAAGTCATGAAGGATGTCCACTTTCTTCATCAGTGTTTCAGTGTACTGCAACTCATTAAAGGCTGATTCAGTGCCAGCATAAATCAATAGCCAACTTGCCACTCTCTTGTCATGAAAAAGCAGAATGCAAATTCTGGCATTACCATGATCTTGAACAGCGAAGCAGTTTAACTTTGCCTTAAAGAGCATATTTTTTTTGCTCTCCACACCAACAAAAGAAAAGTGCACACACAAGCCTTCTTCCACACAAACACAACACAGTTGCTGCTGGCTCGCCTACAACTTTTTCCAGTCAAATGTGCAAGCATGTGCTTCCATCAGCCATAACCTGAAGCTCATGATCATGTCTCAGTAACTTAATTCGATTAGGATGGACTAGTCATTACTTGTGTTCCTGTAACTGTATTATGTTGATGCTATAATGTCTAACCTCCTCTCATCTCTCCTCTTCAGCAACAAGAGTGACAGCAGACACAATTGAAACACTGTTTTGAAAGAGCGTTTGGGTGATTAACTAAGGAACATGCCAGAGGAACAAGCAAGTAAAAGGACAACTCACAGCAAGGACTGACATTACTGAGAGACATGTAACTCAACTATCAGAGTGCTGTGTGCGTTAAGTCTTCTCCAAAAGCCTTAGCCTGTAATGGCCTTCCAACATATTTATGCAAAAAAAAGTGTAGCTCCCAATTTCTTATGATAGCTTTATTCTGGAGTATTTTTCTAAGCTATAGTTTATCTCTTATTAAGGCCCCTCAGGATGAAATGGTGTACATTGGCTGAACTGTAAATATTTGGCTTGTGTGAGATCGCCTCCCAGAGGTAGAATTAGGTAGTGGTCACTGCAGCTCAGAGAAAAGGATTTGTCTTGACAAAGCATTTCTGTACAGAGGTTTACTGACTAAGTCTTTTTTTCCCCTGTTGTAATATAATATATACTTTTCATGGGGATTTAAGCAGTTGTCAGAAAAGGCATCCATTACAGGACAAATCAGTATTTTATCGCTTTCTTTGCTTAAACATCTGAGTAAAACAAATTGTTACACCCAGCTTTTCATTGTGTAGATAGATATATCAGGAAGAGTAAAAAAAGGGATGCTGCATACACAAGAATGAGTGAAAGATATTTTCTCAATTAGGGCAGAGGCACTTTTAAAGCTACAGATGATAAACCGTTAAGACTTAACACAGAAAAGCATTTGATTACAGCAACTGCTAAAATACCGATTAAATGCTTCTACATAATCTGCACAATCTTCTTCTTGAGTTTAGTAAAGGTCATCCCAACACATACCGAGAATGGTTTTAGGGAAAACAGTAACACAAGTATCCTATTTATTTATGTGTGGTTGTTTCCACTAGTAGCACTGTCAGTCACCTTTTCCTAACAGATCTGAAATATTTAAGAATCTATTTCATCTGAAAACCACTTTTAGGGCTACGGATGTGACGACTGGCCCTGGATGATTGATACACTGGAGTAGACTTAGTGTGAGGTCAGTGTTTTTATTAAATGTTCTGTATCTAAAACTTTGGCCGAAGCCTTTTTGGTGGAAAATCCAGCTCAACACTATTTGCACAAAATGCTTTCCCCCAGCAAAATCATTGGTGAGTGAATTATACTGACTCTTTGTAATGGGTCAAAAATCAACATCTTGATGATTATAAAGAATTATGTACAGTTATTACTTCTATAAATAAAATTTAAGTGTATTAAAAATGCCGTTGCCTGTTTTCTGTCTTAAAAGATGTGGCACCTAAATGTGGTTACTGTACACATGCAGTATCTCTTATCTACCACAAATATATTTCATTTCTGCAGACCACAATTCCAACCGTGTTTATTTGATATCAGAGATGATGCATTATTTGATTATATGACAGTTAATGTCCAGATATTGATTTCTGTATAACACCACCCCATCACGCACATGTCTAACAGTACATAACATAGATTCTTATATACATCTGATGTCTGAAACCCATAAAACCATTATTAATTAGATTTGGCAGACTGGCCATTGTCCTGACATTTACCATGAAGGCCATCAACACTGCGATTTTCATCTGGAAAACTAGTGAAACAGTAAGTCCCTTTTTACACCTGAGATTCTTTATCAGCTACTTCCAGAAACAACCAGTACTACAACATTCATCAATGTAATTATTCATTATCTGGCAACATTGTGTCTTATGCAGAAACGCTGCCATATTTGTATATTTAAGTGTACTAGGAACACCAAACCCCTGGTTAAGAAAAGAAAGAGTAATTAGTCATAGGTCGATGAGTTTCATTATTTTTGTTGTACATGGCTCTTATTTTTCTAATTAAGTCAAAGTGAATTTGTAGTAGCCCGTCCAAAGCATGTAAGACTTTTGGCATCAATGTCCCATCATTCTCCAACAAAACATCCAGATGAAGTTTGACCGTCAGTTGCCATGGCGATTTGTTGAGTGTTCTTGTTGTGATGTGGCCGGCAGGAGCAGCTTCAGTGGTGAATGTGATGTACGTGTATCTAACTGATGTTGCCTCCTTTGAGTGTCTTACACGTGATCTGTCCTAGTTTGGTCATCAGACGTTTGTCTTTCCACTGAGCTTCACACTCATCTGATATCTTCAGGTCAACCTGGAAAGACAGAAATGTAATGCAGTCATTACGTACTTATAGTCAATTGATTTTATTACATTATGCCACTATACTGTTATAGGAAAATTACGCACATTAACTACATAAGTGTGTCTGAACAGAGTAACAGTACAATCTGGCTGACACATACCTGTAGTTTCTCCCACACCTTCTTCTTTGGGTTGAGTTTGTCGTCTGGTTTGCCCGTCTCATATCCCTCAACAAAGGCCTGCTCTCCTGGCGACGACCCCTCTGGAGGGTCCAGAGGCTCCACCCTCCTGGGCTCCCCTTCACTACAAATCAACCAATCAGAGAGAGTAGATGAATTGAAATAAAATAATAAAGTAGAAGCTGAGGGATGTGCCGCGTTTGCCAAACAGAAGTAACACTCACATAGAGGCACATAGCAGCATGGCTTGAGACTCAATCCCTCGCATCTTCTGGGGTTTGAGATTGCACAGCACCAACACCATTCTGTCCTGCAAGTCCTCCTGTGAAACATAGGCCACCAGCCCACTGACCACCGTCCTAGGCTCCGGCTCTCCCACGTCAATCTTCTCCAGGTACAGTGAATCAGCATCTGGATGCTGGGAGTGGGACAACAAAGAAACACATGTGAACACAAAGAGGGCTGTAATATAGGTTGATCATTTCGACACTCATCACCTGAAGAAACATTGATCAGCTGATCAGGCATCAAGTGACCATCTTGAGGTCCTACCTTCTCTACACTGATGACCTTGCCCACCCTGATGTCCAGTCTGGAGGGGGCCAGTTCATCATCCTCTCCTCCACCTCCACCTCCAGCCTTGGCACCCTTTCCTGCTGCTTCTGATCACACATATACAGAAATGATGTAAGTCACCACATGAAGCTAGCTGACATCCCACTTTATGCAGGACTAGTCATACCTCTATATTTGGATTAAAAGGATTAAAATGATGTGAGAAAGGGAAGACACAGTGAGAATGATGGGTAAAATACTGACTCGTCTTTGAGGTGTTGGGGTAGGCAGAGTTGGTAAGTTTGCGGAGCTCCGGGGACTCAAACTTCTTTCTGATTGGCTCCAGCAGTTGGTTTAGTGCTACTTCCACAGAGGCCTTCAGGTCTCCTGGATGGATGGTCTAACGAGAGAAAATAGATGGTTAGACCAAAGCACACAGGGAAAAATGTATAATTTTAGCAGAAATATAATTTAAGACAGGCTTTTATTCTTCAAATAAACAAGTGTGTCTACACTTTACCTCCTCAGCAAAGTCCTTTTCTACCTCTTCAAACTCAGTGTAGATTTTATCTCCACCCCACTTGGGGTCTCTTTTGATGCAAAACTCTGAAACACAATGATACCAATAATCAACTCATTTGTATTCTTTATACAAGTGAAGGAAATGTCTGCAGCCACAACAACAGAAGAAGATTCAATGGGGAGTTTTCTACCTCCACGGAGAGGGAAGAGGACATATTTGACAAAAGAGAGGACTCCATTGTTTTGGATGTTGCCTGGCTCACAGAATGCCTTCTTCAGCTTCTTCTTCACATCTTCTTTGGAGTCCAGTAGGTCAATCTTTGACTCCTGCAGTCACAAGATAGTGTTATGACTGACCAACATAAACATAAGAAGAATCATCATACAATCATATATTTATATGTAATCATGTAAATCTTGACTTGTGTTTTTACTGTGACATACTTCTTCTGAGGAGCTCATTTTGGCCCCTGTCAGTCCTGGTACCATCGGGTTCATCAGATGGGAGCGTTTGGCATAGCCAAGAGAAGGCAAGTACTGGAAACAAATGAAAGGCTACGGTTACACTTCATGTTATATATTCTGTATGTATCTATATAGATCTTATTGTGAAAACGTTTTTACAGGATCACCCTGCTGTGACAGTCCATAGTCCATCATTTCTAAAAAACTATCTTCATAATTTTCTTTATGTTTTCTTTATGTCAAGACCTCAAACTTGAACAAAACATTTTTGTCCAAAAATGAGCCACATAGCTAATTAATCATCAAATTCCACAATAGCTGAAGGAATAAAATATATGTTGACAACCAAAAAGAAGAGGTTAGAGGTCAGCAGTATAAGGAAGAGAGAGAGAGAGAGAGAGTAAAGGGTTGAAATAAACGAGCAAAGACAGAGGAAGATGGTACCTTCTCTGCCAGAGTGAAAATCTTCCTCTGGTCAACTCCTCCAAACTGCGCGTCCACCTTGAGGTACTCCTCATCCAGAGCCTGAGGACAAAGAGAAAACACATTTACTAGTTTATATTACCATAAGTGGACATTTCACTATAATTACAGTAATAACTGTAGTTAATTTTATCAGTGGGATTATGGGGAGACCCAGAGAAATCTCAAATCACTACTTAGTAGCAGCACGATGAGTCCAGCAGTTAGTACTCTATCTAGAACAGTGTTATTACCTGCAGGCCAGGGTAGAGCAGACCACTCAGCAGAGGATGCTCCACCTGTTTGACGACCTCAGCTCCAGCTTTCTTGGCATCATGCTCTGTCACCATGGAGGACAGACGGTACACATCCAGAGTGTACTCCCTGACAAACATGACAACACAGACCTAAAACATTAGTTTAGGTAAAGTATAGGCTACAGCTACACTGTGTTCTTCAGAGAATGTAATGTTAAATAAATGCATGTTAAAACAGTACATCAGTGCAACAGACCTGCTGAGCTGGTAGTCAGTTCCTTTGACAAACTTGAGTTTATCCAGAGGCACACCAATACTCTCCAGCATGGCCTTGATGACCTGCTCATAGTACTTCACCCTGAGCTCCAACAGCTCCCAGGGGGCCTTCATGTTGTCTAGGTAGGCATGCAAGTCTGCAAACAGAATGGTGACCTGAAGAAAAGAAAAAGGCACAAACAAAAGCAGGTGTGTAAGCTGCTGGTAAACAGAAGGTACAGATTAAATAAAAATTCCTTAACTAACAGACAAGATGCTCAATGAGATGTACCCACCTCACATCCAGCCTTGAGGAAGTCTGCAATCTTGGACATCGGGACATAGTAAGCTACATGGGGTTTGCCAGTGGTCGCTGTTCCCCAGTACACCTTCAGCTCTCTCTCCTGAAGAACCTGCTTCAGCTTCTCCTCTCCAAGGACCTCCTGCAGTACACACATCCAAGAGATTAATAAGACCAAACTTCTGGGGAACTTTAATCACTTTGAGTGTGTCATGTTTGTGTGTTCCACCTGGAGGTTCCTGGTAATGAGGTGTAACTTCTCATCTGGACTTAGCTGATCTGCCATGATGAAGGTGGGCCTTCTGAGTAGGAAGAGAGGAGTGTGAGCATTGTTATGAAATACTGGCAGTAGCTTGGCCTTTCTAGAGTATAAAAATCTATCTGTTAAATCACTTTCAGTTCAATGTTGCTCTGAGCCACAGACAAAGAGATAACGTGATGACATCTGTCAAACCTGACTTGGCTGTTTCCCAGTAATCTTGCCAAAATTGCATCATGATGGGCGGCAACAAGCAGCTAAGATCCATCCTAATTTTTTATATTTTATGCTAAATAAACAGCAACTTAATTTCCTATATGCCGGATTTACCATTAGACGGTTATTAAATCGCTTTAGGTATATTCTACCCGAGAAAGTTAGCCACTGAAAAGGCTGGAGTTAAATACTTAGGGGGAGCTACTGGCTAACATTAGCTGCTTATGCGTTTACAATTAATGCCCAGTTTCGTCCATATGTCAAGAATTTAGTCAACTTTAAGATAACATGCTCGCTATCTTACTTCGCCAGCTCATCTTTAACGTGACGCTGATAATGAATGAACAAACCGGCTAAGGCTATTTAGCTAACTAGCAACAAAACCATGTGCAGCTAACGTCACATCTCTGCGCTGATGTTTCGGGTTAAAACCTTCGACCAGTTTAGTAGCTATATTTTCAGTTTATCTTAAAGCAATGCCAGTCGATTATGAAGCCAAACCGTTCAACCTGCCAACTCACCTCAAAACCTGGCTTCTTACTGTGAGACGTGGGTGACTGGAGCCGGGTTGGTGGACCTGTCAGTGTGTTGCATCAGCGAAAGCATCAGCTCGGCTATCGATTCACACAAGACTCCAGGGTAAAGCAATCGAGTGCAGACCACAGAGCCCGTGATTACAATGCAGACAAAACTGCTGCTTTTTACCAGGGACTGGAATTAATATACTTTCTATTGTTGGCAAACACAAAGGGACACAAATACAGTGCACACAACAGACAATATATTGTAGTTTATAGTATACTGTAGTTTAATCATTCATCAACATACACAGAAACCAATAATTACCCTTGGACTTAAATATTGTCCATGTCAGTGCATTTTGACATTGGGCCCTTAAAGACACGATGAGTGGGTAACCATGCATGATCACTTTAGTTGACATTAATCTTCAATGTTATAAATTCCTGTAAAGTTTTGCAATTAATCAAATTATGTGCAGCTGACTGACACACAGTGAACTTTGGGGCAATTGAGGGTCCTATGCCAGTTGTTTTGCCCGTATAGTAAGCCAGCCTTGCCTCTCAGGCTTTTGCAAAACGTAGTCCTTCCCCAAAGCATAGTTGTTTCATTTTCATAGTCTTATGTAAATTGCCCTTTTCTGTGCTCCTGCATTTGCCTTTCCAGCTCTCAGAGTGCAAATGATCACCCTCTCTTTTAAGATAAGATATTCCTTTATTCGTCCCACAGTGGGGAAATTCACATTATCACATTTCTGTCCCAAAAACTTTGATTATATGTAATTTGTGTTATTAAGTCCAGTTGCCCTAAGAGTCAACTCTTGCTTGAATGTTATTAATCAGTTATTGCACTCTTACATCATTGCATGTATCATCATCAGTGAAGAGAAAGGTAATAATGACTGTGTTATTACAGCAGAATGTATTAAATTGAGGTGGACTTGCAGCATCTGATTCTCTACCTACACTCATGTTAATAGAGCAACACTGATTGCTTTCAAATGTCATATTTTATTCTGCAAGTTTTTGGAAGCTAAGTCACCATTAGATTGATTACAGGTCACACGTGAGCACAAACAGAACAACACGTATCATTTGCATGGGATCTGCCGTTAATGTCCAGAGTCAGAAGTCGGGCTCCAGCCGGGGCAGCACCGGCAGGATGAGGTTCCCGAACGAGGAGTCCTGAGTGATGAAGAAGCCGGACGAGTGGACGTGAGCGTGCTGCAGGGCGGCCTTCTGCTGGGCGGCGATGTGCTGCTGCTCCGCGCTGTCCCTCACCTCCTTCAGGCTGGGTCTGGACGACAGAGGGATGTTAGCTCCGGGGCTGTTCATGGACTGGCTCTGCATCAGCCGCCGCTTCTCCTTGTCCAGCTCCGCCAGGATGGCCACTCGCGTCTTGTTCTGAAAGCCTGCTCCTGGAGGGTTAGCGGCCATGTCAAGCTAGCGGCGTTAGCTAGCGGAGGACGACAAAGCTTTCACGAGTCCATGAAGCAGAAAAGTGTATATGTTTTTTGTAACGTTGTGCGATTGTGCAGCTAACGTCGTTGTAGCTTCAGGTTGATTATAGCAGACATGGAGCAAAATCAGCCAGAAATCGCTCTGAAATTAAGCTGTTTTGTGCTCGTTGCTGCAGAAAAGCGGAATGTAAACACTTCCGGCTCGAGTGCTCGTCTTTCAAAATAAAAGCGTCTGATCTCAAACACAAGCTTTTACTGTATTTATACAAACGTTTCCTTTATGTAGCCACCAAATGTAATCAACGTTTTGTTTTATGTTAATGAAGTTGAAAAAACCACCATAAGTACATGTACTGTGAAGACAATGAGGCTTACAAATGGCAATAAACAAATAGAAATTATTAATTAATTTAATGCCATGTGTCTATAAATACAATAGACATAGCTGCTATAAAATAGGAACAAAGAAAAAAATAGGTAGTAGATTGATTTACTTTAAGTTTAAACTTGTTTTCTGCTTATCAATGTTTTATTTAATTCCGACAAAAAACCTGACACTAGATGGCAGTAGTTCACCATGAATAATGCTCAATGTGTCAATCGATCAGGATCTATTGTAAACTGAGGGGCTGCTGACAGTGTTCATAGGCTTTAAAACTCAATAATTAGTTAAGACTTTTTGATTTTTCTTTGTTATTTTGCAAATTTTTCAAATCCATGTTAGATCATTTGTTGGTCTTTTTAATTTACTTTTATATGTGACACTTGAGCCAGCTCATTTAATAATCATTGCTGCTCTCACAACTTGTTCCAGGTACCTTTGAATACAGTTATGAATGTTTTTAGACAAGTTCATTCTTTCTTCAGTAGGTGTTGGGTTCTCATTAGTTATCCACAATGCTTGTGCTATATAAGAACAGACATTAAAACACAATTTTTCGTTGAAATTGGTGCAACTTTGAATAACAGTCGTCTCAAGTCGAGAAATGCTGACAACTCGTTCACTGTACACTTATCAATTAGTATTTATTAACAAAATCTTTTTCAATCTCAACATTTTCTCTTAAATAACTACAGTACAGTGTACATAGGTTCATTTCACTTGCAGCCACAAATATCAAAGATATTTACAGGTTTACATACAATATATACATATGCACAGGAGGCATGTACACAAGGCTTCTGTGTGTCCCTGTGGGGTTAAAGCTCATATTTGGCTACAGCCTCAAGAGTCATGAGGGAAGTTCACTGACAGATCCATAAAAGACAAAACACTGACAAAAAACAGGAAGAGATTTACAGGATGTACAATTATTACAGGCTTAGTGAGTGAAAATGGCACCATGTTGGCATGTACAGTATATAAGGAAGCTTTAGGGAGAAAAAACAATAATAAAGTGAACAAATACGAACATTTTCACATCGGCAACCCAGTTGTCAGAAACAACATGTCAAAGATGTAGACAGTATGTATAACATATGACACTGTATGTACACATTTCCATATCAATGGATATGAAATATGTCAATCCACACTTTCATGACAGGGATTGAGATGATCACAAAGCATCCTGGCTGTTCCTTCAATAAACACATATATACAAAAAAGAATACACATTCAAAAAACACTCAAGGGAGCCAGTGCACTCCCACATCCACTCTTCATTATGTGCTTCCCTTTTTGAATGCATACGGAGCAAAGACAGTAGTGATGGCAACATGCATTAAAAGCCGTGTGAATGTTTTAAAATTTGACTCATTTTCCTCATTTTTGAAAATTCTGATTCAGTTGGAACCTTACAGGCCTTAAATAGATTTAAATACTGCAAGAAGCACGACTTTTCCAGCAAATATGAATTCAAAAACAGTAAAATCAAAACTAATAAATATTTAAATAACGATATCACTAAATTAGTACCGGCTGTAGTAACGGTTACGTTCAGTGTCACAGCACCTCGAGGAAAGAAGTGTTTTCTGTTGTCAGTAGCTGTCCTATAAATAAGATAATGAGAGTAATGCTATTGCTGAGTAAACATTGCAGCTATTTGTGCGAATTAACTGCTTTTGCTAATGTAGTGGTTTTAGTACTATGATGGCGAACTAAAAGGAACCCTTCAGAGCATGGCTGTTACTATTCAGCCACTATTCCAACATCACATTATCAAGACTTCTTTTAATAAAAAGCCAATGGGATGGGAATGAGATGGAATCACACTTAAACAAACAGGCTTGACTGGTTTAGGTAAACTATGAGGGTTAATTGTAAAAATTAGAAAACACATTTAATCATGTTCAAAATACACACCAAGTCAATGACTCAAGAGCAAGTGACTGGCACAGGTGTCAGTTTTGAATTTAACCCCAAACCGGGGCTGAAATGAAGTTGTCATCACTGGTTGTTCAAGTTTCTCACAATGTTCACGTTGTTTTTAGGGCAGTGCTCCAGGTCATTAAGGTCCGATGTGTTATGTACAAGGATGGAAACTGTTCAGTTTCAGCAAGTAGCACCAATAATGGCAGCACTGACAAAACACGCTCCCATCACATTACATGGTTCTGTGCAATTTCAACTACGAACCAAGGCCAACCTTTTAAAAAAAGATTTTTTGCACAGTACTCAAAAGTAGTATGTTTTACAAAAAAGTAAGGCTTTTGAGATCTGACTGAACAGAAGAGAAGAGTGAATTTCAGGCCAGGAAAATGTTCTTTAGTCAAGTTTTGTATACGTGGAACAGCAGCAGTTGTGACTGGACAAGGCAGTGTCTGTATGGTCCGACAGGCCCAGGTCCGTTGGTCCCGCCCAGTGCAAAATACCAGTCGATCACCCGATTGGTGTGTGGGTCTCTAAAATGTGCTAGACCATGTTGGCCAGTTCTGTCGAGTCCGTTTCTGAATCTGCCTCGTTGTCCCTGCGAGAGAAAATAAAGAGTCTTCAGTTGCAGTTTTGCTTCGCTGACACAGGCAAACACAAGAGAGTGAAACATTTCAATTCTTACCTCTGTTCCTGGAGCAGTTTGCGGTTGCCTTGCCTCCTCTCCTCATCGATTGGATACGAGTACAATATTGCCAGGCCAATTATGATGAGAGCAACGGGGGCAGCAGAAACCAGCAGTTTCAAGGTTAAATCCACTTCCTCTGGTTGAGAGCAGCCTCTAGTGATATAGCCTGCAAAGCTGAGTAACAAGAAACAAAATTATGAAACTGAAACCAAAAGAACTTCACATTTTCATTTAGCATTGATGCGGAGACACACGTCTACTATGGTTATCTTTTTCTTTTTTTTTTTTTAGTAAAGCCAAGATCTTGATGTGAGGGCACCAAATCGCTGATCAAAGGCCAAGAATCTGCTGTAAAGTCACTCATGTGATGCTACAATACAGCCTTACTGTACTTAATCTAATGAAAGCAAAAGGAAATCCTTGCTTTGATGTGGGATTTGGGTACTGGGAGATTTGGCTTAGCCTCATTTCGACATTTTTTTATTGCGTCCCAGTGTATTGCATGAAAACTGAATGAAACACCTACAAATCATTTTGAATGACTTATGACTGTGTTTAAGTGAATACTTACTCTAAACTGAGAGTGGAGATGCCAAGGGAGACTCCAGAGGCGAACTTGGTGAAGAAGACGTAGAAGGAATAGAAGAGAGCTTCGTGGCCAGTGGAGTCGGGGTTCTGCACTTGGAAATCATCGACGACATCGGGCAACATAGACCTGAAAAACCCATAAAGTTAGAGTCACGATTGGTTCTGTGAGCGTTTAACTGTAACTGTAAAACATGAAAAAGAAAAAAAGAGGAGTCAACAGGGGGCTTACCAAGGCAGCAAGAAGGCTGCCGCCACTCCGACTCCAGCAGCGAAGGAGACGATGTAGGTGACAATCAGGTTACTCTTGATACACACCACCAGGATCATGAAGGGAACTACAGACTGGAAAGAACAGAAACATACGTTAGTTCAGCTGTCGTTCAGAGATCTACTTCTCAAAACAAGTCTCTAGAGCCGCTATCCTACGACTTCCAGAATATGACTTAATTCCATTCAATCTCACAGGCTCCATATGACTTAGAATTGGTGTTTTGATGTGATTTAGGGCCTTACCAAGGTGCCAGTGTACACAGCAGTCTTTTTCCCAAAGCGAGTCAGAAACCACTGCCAGAAGGGGATGGCCAGAGTAGCAGAGAGCTGAGGAGAGGGGGAAAAAAAAAAACATTCAAAGTCTGGTCAGCCAGCTGTCTGGTTTCGTTTTCTCATACATACACACAAAAATGACAGAAGTTCCAGTAAATTCCACAAAAGGCCCTCTATTACAGGTCAACATGATTTTGCAGAAGCAACAAAAGAGGACCATCTGTGTAACGTTACATAACAGGAAGGACACATGACATTAGATGCATTCTCAAAATGCTTCAGCCTCGGTCTGGGTTTGACAATACTTGCGTGGTGATGCTGAAAGATGCACATTTGACCTCTCATATCTGCCAAACACAACAGCGGCAATGGAAGACAATAAGGTTTCTAAAGCTCTTCCCAAAACAAATTTGAGCTCAATGTGAATCAAACTCTCACGGGGGTCATCCTATGACTCTATGGGGGCGGCAGAGGGCTCGCTCGGATCGGTTTGGCCTCTGACCCCTGCATGTTTGTCTAAGGTAAAGATAACACAAAGCCACGGCGCAGCAATATTTTCCCACCTTTTTGAAACACCAAGCTAAGAGACAAAGCACCCGCACATCCCTTCTGTCTGTCCTCTGTCGTGTGTGTTACAATGGCATTGTTCTGTGGCTGTAAAGGCCATTTCATGTGGTTTCACTCTCATTCTGAGGAAATGTGGTTTTCAATTTCATTTCCTGCCCATTTGCTCCTTTCATTTTGTGTAATATCAGGAGTATGTAACTGAGCTTCATTTTCAAAAGTCGTGAGTCCGTCACGTTTCCCTGCACGGACTCCAACCTCTACCCTGTGAACCCACCTACTCAGGAATCACATGTAATTAGAAATTAATATGGCTTTATCTTCCAAACAGGCCTCATAAAGCATGTTCTACACAACTGACCTCAGTCTGTTCCTGCCAAATGAAAGTGAATCCATGGACTCTGACCTAAACACTATCCAGCACTCAAAAATAAGTTCATTTGTGATTCATTAGCAGCAAAGCGCGAGAACAACCTAGCTAACAGCGTGCTTTTCTGCAACGTGCCTCACATTAGCAATTTGTTTGTTGCAATCATTTAACTCCCCATTGCTCCTACAAAATGTTTCATTACATTTGCCGTTTTAATCCATGAACTGACAGCCGGTCTGAGTTGCAAGTTCTTCAATCGTGCCTGTTAGTTTGATTTGTTTAACTTATCTTTGTTCTATAAAGATCTGAGCTTCCAGGATTAGTCTGACATCCCGTCAGACTACTGAAGGTGAGGATTAGGATCGCTCAGTGCTGATTATGGCTATCTTCATGAGGAGAGGTGTCTGTGAAAGCTCACACTGTTGAAGCCCCTAAAAAGTAATTTCACTAAATAAATGTACTTTAACAAAAGGTCAGCGCCTTGGTTCCATAATCCTTTCCATAAAGTAAAGGATCAAAGCGTGTAATCTTTTCAACCTCGCTAACCTAGACTTTCTCACCCCATACAGTTGTACTGTGCGTGCTACAGAAGGCACATCTATGGATTAACAGGGTTTAGTACCTGTCAGAATCTGAGGTGATTCTTTGATAAGAGGAGAGGTCAAGACAGATAAATGAGAGGACAATAAAACGTGGCTCCTTGACTGTCTGTGGGAATAGGATGGCATTCAGGCAGAGTGGACACACATCATGGAATCGGGCAGCCAGGAGACTGTGCTTTCCAGCAGAGTACAGAGCAGCCTTGTAATTGAAGACAATTTATGTGTTCGCCCTGGGAGGGAAGCTTTTGTCTGCACTCTGGAACTAAGGGCTTAACTTATTCCACACAAATGGGCTGCTCAAGGTGTTATACGCTGAGGGAAATGCAGTCATTGCTATGTGAACAGTGCACCTATCTGTCTGAAAATGCCACCTGTGTGTGTGTGTGTGTGTGTGTGTGTGTGTGTGTGTGTGTGTGCGCGCGCGTGTGTACTCACCATGATGGCCAGCAGAATATTCTGGAAGTCGTTTCTGAAGCCCAGTGTGTAGCTGCAGAACAGAGCAAAGTTTCCCTCCAGGAGCTGCGGGACGAAGCACAGAGACTCACTCAGTCAAATTTGCCTGAACACACAAATACACACGCCTCGGGCCAAGCTTGTAGGCGCCAAGCAAACTCTGGCTGGGAGCACAAACCAGCGAGAGACCAGACATTTAACACAAGACGAGCTGCAATCAGTCACCCAAAAAAAAACAAACATAGGCCGGACATAGAGAGTTAGGTGAGACGGCACTGTACATACACTAACTAAGCCCAGAGTAAAATTGTGTGTGTGTGTGTGTGAGTGTGTGTTTGTACGCACCATGAAAGCTAGTGAGGTAAAGAGGAAAACCATGACCAGTTTGGCGTACGGTCCATGCCCCATCACAAGCTTAATTCCCTGGAAGAAAGACATCGGCTCTGACCTGGGACGGCAAGACTCTGGAAAGAGGAAACATAGGAAAGAATGAACAAACAAATATGCCAAGAAATTACATCCGTTTGAGTACATTTTCAACTCTTTCATTCCTACTGTTTTCAGTAGTTCATTGTACATGAGGAGCGGCCTCTCAGGCTCATCCTGTACTGGATTTCTATTAGTCCCATCGCTGGTCACAAGGTTTCTAATTTAACCCCAAGCCTGTGTGCTCCTACACATCCTGTCAGCCCACAGTCACACCATACAGCATACAACTATATCTGTGCATCCCTGTTGGACTACAGTAGAAACATCAATAACAGATCTGGTCACATTAACGTGTGTATGTGAACCAGAGCAACCGATGTTTTCAGGCGTGTTTAGCAGTGACAACTATCCATGATACAGTTAAAATAAGATTTCAAAGGCATGGATCTCTGATTCACCCTTTATTTTTGAGTATTTCTCCTCATTTTGGCCTTGAAGGCAAGTGAAAATGAGGCGATTAAATGCTAAACTGAACTGAAGGACGGAGCCAGTTTGACTGAGAGATTGACGCCTTACCTTTTTGCTCTCTCACACCGAAGAAAAGAACAATAGCACAGAGGACATAGATCAAGCAGATGATGCCAGAAGCAATCATGTAGGCCGCTTTCTGTAAGGAAGGAATGAGAGAAGAAAAGAACAACAGTGAGCAAACACCATTTGTTTCCCAAATTTTACTTCAATGTCCAAACAGCAAAAAGTGATGAGAAAAGCTAAAGTGGTTATTATTAGTGAATATGTGTGTTTACCGTGTGCTCCAAGGAAATGACATGCTCTGATTCATTGAGCCCAACAGACTTTGAGGAGTTGCTCAGGTCTGCAACAAGGTCGCTGGGTCCTGGGAGGCAGGGGGCATTCGCCATACCCACGATCTGCCCCTGGATGGCTGTACCAATAACAGTGCCCAGAACCTCCACCGTCATCCCTGATTGGAGGGAAACATAAGTGATGTTTAGTCATTGAGGAGGTGGCACACTACACTTGTCTTTTCTGTGCGGAGATTCATTTAGAAAATAACTTTACATGCAGGCTATGACACTCACTGTATGCAGTGGCTGAGTCTCTTTCTTTCTGATGTGAGCTGATGAACATGGTGAGGGCAGAGTACGGCACATGGAAGCACTGATTTGCAAAGAAAAAGAGGAGCAAGGTTAGAAAAATGAATGTAGCTCTTAATTTGGTTATGCAGAGAAGTAAAAACAAGTTAAACGAATTCTTCAACATGTTGGGAAATGTCTTTTGTTCACATTCTGGAGTTAGATGAGAAGACTGATATCACTCTCATGTCTGTACAATAAGTATGAGCCTGCCATCAGCAGCTGGTTAGGTTTTTGTATGAATTACACAAACACAATATAATGTTATTAGTGAGCTTTAAAGGTGCTGGTAGGTGGATTGTATTGAGAGCCAGGCTTGCTGTTTCGCCCCCTTTATGCTTGTGCAGGTAAACTAACCTTCTCCTGGCTGCAGCCTCTTATTTAACAAAGCAGATATGAGAGCTGCATCAATCTTCTCATTTAATTCTTTGCAAGAAAACAAATAAGAATTTCTACCAAAATCTTGGACTATTCCTTTAAGTTACCTTTTTTAGCTTTTTATGTGATTTAAAGAATTTCCTGACAAAATGTTATGGAAAGGCTGCTGCACTTTGTGATGATCAAATCAGTGGAAAAAAACACGACTCACAATGAAAGTTACATACTGGTTCATACTGACCCCATGACATCCTTTCATTTGGTAATGAGTCATTGAGAGGGAGTGAATGGTAAAAAATCTTATGTGCAATACAGGGTCAGGGAAATGTTTGATGTCGCAATATAGGACAAGAAAATAGTCACATGGAGTGTGGGAGTGTGTATGTGCATATGTGCATGAGTGTGATACTCACAGTCTGAAGGGTCTGGAAGATGCAGTAAAAGAAGAGGTACCAGATGACTTTGCCGTTCTCAAAGGGAGGAACGTACCATATGAGGAAATAGGAAAGCACAGCCAGAGGGGTTGAGAGCAGGATCCTTCAGATGGACAGAGGAGAGGAGGGGGGAGAGAGGAACGAGAAGAGACAACAACGACAACATTAGTGAATGAAAACGTGATCCTACTCGAGCGTGAAACCCTCTGATTCTGTAAACAATTACCAGTCTTCATGAAGAGAGGGGCCACTCATTACATAACAAATTGTGGCCGTTTAAGGGTGGCTTTCACTCCATTCATGCCAACAACACTGACTATCATTGATAGAGACACCGTGTTCCTCGTCTTCACACGCACGAAACAGGTTGGCCTACAAGTACGGTGATGTGAGGATTTATCACCAAAGGAATGTTGCCAAACAAAACTACACTTCGTAGTGTCTTCTTATTTACACATGACTCATTTAACACCTTTAAAAATGCTTCAGGGAGGCAACTGTATGTGCGTGAGTCAAAGAAAAATGTCGATATGAATAAGAACATGTCGTTTTGTTTCGTAAACATTCCTCCTCCTCCTCCTTTTCCTAATATGTCGAACATCCTGTAAATATGCACTATGAAGTCATTTTAAGAGGAAAAAAAACAGAAATCATGCAGGAGTAATATCCCATTGGTCACTTCCTTCTTCCTATGGCCTGATCAAAACTCTCCAATCACATATGAGATTGCGAGAGCAACCACACCTCTGGAAACAAGAGTCCGGCTTGTGGAACAGGAAACAGCCCAGGCATCATGCTTTTCCTCTGTTCGCTACGGGAATTGCTAATCACTTTGCATCACATCACCAGAGTCAGCCTTATCAGACAGGACATGAAGTCATCAAGCATCACAACAGACCGCAAGCTATTGTCTTATACTACATAAATACAATGACGCAACTTCTCATCATCGGCAGCAACTAATATCCAGTCAAAGTGCTCTGCAACTAAACAGCTTCACTGCAGACTCACCACTAATCAACTTAAGCCTAAATACACCCAAACTTTGATGATCAGTCTGTGCTTTACAGAGAGAAATGTCAGACGGAGCCACCTTCAGCAGACTCTTAACTGCAGGCTGAAGTCACTGTGGGAGCGTGCAGGAGTGGTGTGCAAGTTAAAGCAGGTGTTTTATCTAGAGATGACATTACTCTTAGGAATGCATTTTTCAAGGCTTATTTCCTGCGTCAAATGGGGCTGACCAACACCCACCAAATGAGACACGGTACTTTATGTGCCTGTGTGTCTATAAGAGGAAACGCCTTTACTTGAATTTCTTTTTTTTTTTCAGTGCATGCTGTCCTCAAACAGGATGCAAGTCTGAGCCGGCCCCTGCACTGTGCTTGCAGAACTGCAGTGACTCAGTAAGCCATATAAGTACTGTCCAGATGCTCCTCCTGGAATGATATTTAAATGTCCTCTGAAATAGCCGTGCTGAGTAGGGAGGCATGATTTTACCTCAGCGTGTTCACTTAACAGGTGACAGTTGTTAGTATAGTGCCTAGATAACTGTGCAAACTTGTTTCATACAGCATTACATAAATTTGTTCTTTTGGCTGCCATCACTGGGCAGGGTTGGTGAACAGTTGGAATAAAAAAATGGAACCAAGATTGTGACTTGAAGCCATGACTTCATATTGTCATGCTTTGACAATAATGATCATGCTTTATGGGAAATTTATGTGAAAAAATAAATAAATCAATACTGAGGTATAACACCCACATCATAACCTACACACTTTACTGAATTTGGAATTCATATTAGATAAGACGGACAGTCAGTATTTGTAGTAGTTATACAAACGCTAGTTAACAGTCAGTGTCCAAAAAAAATGAATTTAAATGCATGCTCAGGGAATATGAGGAAACCTGTACTCTGTCACTTGTGACCATTCCAGTAGCCCTGCAGCAACAGTACAACTCATTCTAGTCCTGCTGCACAGCTTGAACTGTAGTAACCTCCTAGATTCCTCAGACAGTCTTTAAAAATCCTACCAGGGCCTTCACAGCCGACAGCTGAGACAGCATTGGCTCACGCATGTGGTGTGTTGTGGGCTGGACCAATGAGAAACTAGCCTGCCCTGCATCGCCCCTCCCCCCACTTCCTAAACATGCTTTTAAGATGGAGCAGCTCCAGGCACCTCTGTTGCTTCCTCCCTGCACCGCACTTGTCTTTTCACATCTTTTACGAGTTAACTGACTGTAATGTGACTGAACATGCCAATCATTCCTCCATCCTGTCTTCCTCATATACCCCCCCCCACTGCCACGCCCTATCTCTGATAATACATACACGAGATGTATGCCGCTATGCACAAGCAGCAAGCATGACCCACTTTTGAGATTCAAACATCAGCATCTTGACGTCGGCTGAAAATTACAATAATGATATACAAGCCTTACTCGTCCTGCACATTGGTTCAATCAAGTGTAATACAACAGAACTTTATGAAAAAAACATTGAGTTAAAAGAATATTTTCTAATTAAAAGTATGTAACATTTTTTGGATTTAAAGATGATTCAATGACACTGTTAACATCTAGAAATAATGTTCACAGTGGCTACTCTCTGCAGATTAATAACTTTTACAAATAATTGTTCGAAATTCCTCCTATGTTGCAAAAGCTATGACTGTTAATTATCTTTGCCTGATAGCAAATTCCTTTATAGGACTGTAGTTTCCACAGGGCTGATCTGCCCTATTATGAAACCTCCATCTGAAGTTGTAGAACAAGGAGCTATTTCAGTATATGTGGCACATCTGTAACTGCCATAGCTTGATATTATTACCAAAGAGGATATTATTACCAAAGAGGTAATGAACACTTCCAGAGGAACTACTAACCAACAGCTGGACAGGATGATCATTCCTTTGTATTCTAAATTAATTATGCAGCTGTTCTCAATGTATGTACACCCAAGGGAGCATTAACACAGGAAACTGAGGTGGAGGGCCACATGAGACCTTCATGGCTGGGTTCATCTCCCAGTTGTGCTCCTTCTTTCACAAGGTACACACATTTCATAAGCAACTAGGGAGGTTATATTTCAATCAAGCCCTCAGCCCTGCGTCACCCAGTGGTGCTCTTTATATGTGCCGCCTACACCCTCTAGACATTTACCTTGTCTTGTCAAAGTGTCACTCTCTCAATAGCTCTAAACTCTAAGCTCTAAAATATCTTCTGTGCTGACAGGAGACAACTTCCATAACCAGCCGCTCACACTGACACCCTACACCGTACTTCTCTGACATAACAGTGTGAACTAAAACCTTTAGACATGAGAGATCCAGGAGGGTCTGCGGTTTTGGGACAATGCAGAGAGCACAGTTTAACAGTCATGGAATATTAATGAACAGTCAGATAACTCATATGAGATAAAGGGGAGTAGGCAGCTCAGAGGTTGAGAGGCAGTGATATGGGGGAGGGGGATATAGCAGCAAAAAAAAGGAAAGGGGTCGGTAACCTTTCTGTGAAAAAGGCCTGTCATAGGCCCCCCAGTCCCTCAGCCGGGCTGCCACACACAGACGAAGATGCAAGACAGCATTATAACATTAATTTAGCTTCAGGCAATGTTGCTCTTAATGAAGGCACATCACCGGTGCAATGCTCAAACAGAGAGCAAAACTAAAATATTAGGAATCATTTTGATTTTCATGTCCAATTAAAAAATATCTCAAGGATAAATTTGAACATAAGAGAATATTCTCAAAATATCAAATAGCTGAACATGAGCTCTCTATTCAAACAGACAGAGATTCAAGTATCTGAGACCTCGACGGGAATTCCTTCTAAGTAATGGTTTGTGTGCTTCCTGAAAAAAGCAGGCTCGGTAGCAGGCAGGAGTTAAATTTGTCAATGCCATACCAAAGGCCATGCTGAGGGAAATGTGCAAGACTAGAGTCTGCAGGAATTCCCTTTATTTGTTTAGTAAAAAAAAAAACAGGAAGGCTTAGTGTCTTTGGCTTCAGTGGTCCAGCCAGCACCACTTCACAGTTTTCACATGTTTCAGTAGATTCTTTTATGGCCTGTATTCATAGAGGAGGATGTGTGTGTGTGTGTGTGTGTGAGAGAGAGAGAAAAGTGGGGGAGGGAGCTTGAATGGACACATGGACGCATGTGTGGGCAATGACAAAGTGGTCCAGCAGTAATTGCATCAGCATGACCCGTAGTAACCCCTATTGGGAAGATTCAAATGCTGTCTGCGCGTAAAGCCCCGCCCCCAAACAATGACACATGTACAATAAATGGTAGGAAAACTTCCACTCACAGCTCTGATTCACAGAGGCTGACGACAGACCCCCCCAATTCCAAACAGCCAATATGTGACAAGTGCTTCAGTGACATAACAGAACATTATCAAGCTAATTGAAATGTTCTGGCAGAGGAGGAGGATGCTCTCGAGAAAATTACCCTGATAATAAAAAGGATCTGAAAATGTAAATCTAGCTGTGATATAAACAGGCATACAAACTGGTAACTGGTGGAAAAAAGTGAGAAGGATGTGTGAACACAGACAAACACAGTCCCGCTAGGTGGTCCAAGGTTATGCTCCCCTTGAGATTTAAAAAAATAAATACATAAACTACTAAATGTCAAGGTGTCAAAGTCAAAGAGTATCAAGCTGGAGCTTGCTGATTCCAACTGAGTCAAACCTACCAGGGCAGCATGCGTCCAAAGCGTGTCCATGGGCTTCGGGAGACCAGGAAGCCCACTGTGGGGTCCGTTATAGCGTCCCATGCTCGGCCCACAAACAGGATGATTGAGGCATAGAAGGGATCCAGCTGCCAAAGGAGAAGACACAATGATTAGGGCATTGTACATGTATGTCAGCACACCATCCACAATAGACTAATGTCATGAGCAGGCTGAAACTATACTACACACCCTGTGGTTGTATAGATAAACCATGTTAAGCCATTTGATGAAGTGTAGCTTTAAAGCATGACATTAAACTTGACATTATAGTGAGTGGTTATCAGCTTGTTTTAAATCAACAGTCAAAGGGCAGCACTTAGGAAGAAGCAAGTCAAATAGTGAAGGTGCCACTTGGCAGCTCAGCCTGTCTGGTGTTCATCCAGCACTGTACAGAGGGGACGAGCCAGACTGGAAGCCAGGCAGGATGAATGCTCGACTCCTGACTGTACAATGTGCGACATGCTGTGTCGGCCAATAGACTCTTAATCAACAATCTTGGTAGCTGGACAAAGCTAAACCCCTGGGAAGCAGTTGACTTACACGCTATTTTGGCCTTAACCATCAGATTAGTGTCAGAGCCTATTAAAGTGAGCCCCCTCCTCACCATGCTACCATCATCCCCCTCCCCAACAATTTTCACATCAAGCCTGTGTAAGCCTTTTAATACAGTGCAGCCCCATCATGGAGTCAATAATGGAAACAAGAGAGAAACTTTTTCCACCTCTTCATTTTTCCAGGATAATCACCCCCTTTGTTGGTGAGCTTTGGCGGTCACAATGTCCTGGGTTGTGCCCTCATGAGAGAGGTGATTTGAGGGCACAGGAAGGATCATGTACAACTCCTTGTCCTCAAGTCTGTGAATGCCCCTACGCATACTGTTGCAGGTCACAAAGTATAGAAAGGACAGTGGTGGGTGTACAATATTTTCCCATTCCCACTGAGGTGGTCTGTTAAGGGCAGCAGAGTGGCTATATTTGGGTGTGTGCTATGAAAGCGCCGCTTAATCTCTGGACAAGTATGAAATAATCTCAACCAACTCACCTGAGCTACGTCCAGTAGATAGATCTGCAGAAAAAAGCCTAGGGCACATCCTGTGATCTGGTAGGGTGCTCCACCGATGGCATAGCATATCTTGTTGCAGATTGACAACCTGTTCCTGTGCTCATGCTGGTGAGAGAAACAAGGAAAGTAAACAGAAAAAAAACCCACAGTTAATGAAGTAAAATGATCAAGTACATTAAACCAAAAAGTTGATCCAGAATTAGGAAAATATTTCACAAGTGCAGACAAAGTAGCAGATATGAGATTTGTCTATCTACTGAGAAGATCATGCCTGCCAAATAACACTGACTTCAGGCATATTAGGCATTCAAAATTAAAATGAACTCTTGGATAAAGTGTCCTAAAAGCAAAGTATTTCCAGCTGTCCGCAACCCTTTTCATGCTTTGACAGGCCCAGGCCCTTGCGGTTATAGGAGGGGTCAATTCTGCAGACTTGACAGCAGCATCTTAATCCTAACGAGCCGATTGCTGTACCGCAGCATACAGTTAAATCCCTGTGGCTTATAAATAGGTAACTTTCTCAATTTCTGTCTGAACAATTTAATCTTCAAGTTGTCGTTCTTCCAATTTCTCGCTAGTCCGATTAAGACAACAACACTTAGTGCCTCACAAGGAATGTGGCCTAAATTCTTAATCGCCCTAGAGTTCAGCTGGCAAAAAGCTAACCATCATGTAGTGTATTTATCAGACATCAGTGGCAGCCACTGGGAAACAAGAAGCCCTTGGTTTTCTAACAAGTGCTCATTCTTCTCCATTTTCTCCACTGTAGATGTAATAATTTCCTCAGCAGACAGACACTAAACAACTCCTCTAATAGCAACACAAATCTCTGCAGATTGGTGCCAGGGCATGACAACACCATGGTGTCACACACACCAAAAGCCAGGGTGACAGCACCTTGGCAGCAGGCTGAACTGGCTTAGAATCCAAACGGGTGCCTGCCAGTTTAACCAGTGCTCTGACCACTCCTGCCCACAGAGGAGTGAAATCATACCCTCCTCCCTGCCTGGCCAATCAAAAGGTTGTGTTTGGTGCTGCCCAGCCTTCCCTCTTTTCAGCTGGTCAAAGAATTTTTCATCACTGGTGTTGAATGTGGAGAACGCCACTGTTATAGCCTCAGACAAAAGATAACAGATAACATCATCAGCTTATGAAATCGAACTGCAGGCACATGCGGGTGTTCCTCAAGTAGAAGTCACTGATGGGCATGAAAAGAAAACGGACACTGCCTCATCTTAGATTCCACCACAAACACAAAACATCACTGTGGCTGCAACTGAATGAACTGGCCTCTGTCTTGTTGATACACCCAGCCCAGCCTTTGTTTAGATGACAAAACCCTCTGTGGCTGAAATGAGAAACCAGCACCATCAAAACATAGAAGCAATTATTCAGAGTTTAGTGACTTAGCACAATGGCTGGCAATACAACGGTTGGCACTACCTGGCGATTTACTAGGTCATGCTTTCATGATAGTTGAGGTGTCTATGTCTGATGAAGAGCTGCAAGTCTACAGAAGATCCTTTTTTGCGGACGGTGTGTAAACCCTTCTTCAGTATGTGTAATTCTCCGACACCTGTTCTACCTGTGTGCATAAGGTCAAAGACATTTTTGCCCCTCCTAGTTTTAGAATGACAATGCAGTGAGTGTACCTACAGTTCCTACATGTAACTACAGTAGGAAGGTGTTAGTATGACAGTGTATTAGTGACACTCTCTTCACACGGCTTTGGAGCAATCCCCTTAAACGACTCTTCTTCACGTTACCCATCCTAATTACATTAATTACAGCAGAGGAGGAACGTGTCTGTTGATGTCTTCAGCCTGCGCTCACACAGAGTGGATTTAATGGGGAGGTCCAGCAGTGCTCAGGAGCCACCTATTACCTTATTATTATTATCTCAAAGGCTACAGCTTCTGTTATCAGTGCTACCAGTAATGATATGCTGCCACTGCAGACTGAGAGCATGCTGAGGTCAAATGCACTTCCTAAAACAGTTCAGATACTCAAAAGGTTGCAGGGATATTTTGGATTAATGCTGCAATTTAAGAGAGATATGTGAAACACTGTGATTGTGGATGAGCTTATAAGAAATGATCCCCTGCCTGCTCCCCCTGTGTCTGACACGTCGCCTAGCTGGGTGCTTCCTGCTGCATTCAGAGCAGTGGGAAATGTGGGAATTATCTCCAAAATGCTCTCGAAATAACAAATTAAGTGGGCTTTCTATAACAACCGAATAGAGGTATGAGAAGAATGACATAGGAAAGCGATTATTTGCTTGTATGCTATTTCACAACAATCCTCTACTATCTCAGTGAATTTACATGCTGATGCAAATGTTCTCCGCCTCGTTTTTGCTGCTACAATTAAAGCATTGTGTCACATTATTTCTGAAACACAAGTTAGTTTTGTTCATTTTTTTTGGTTTGTTAATAATTTTGACTTATATTCCAACAAGTGTTAAAACTGGACTCCCCCGTCTCCGACGTGGGGGCTTTAGAGGAGACCCTGAACGCAGCACTAAACACACCTATTTGGCGATCGAATCTCAAATAAACTCATATGAAGAGATGGAGCCTCGATTCCTCCTGTTATTAATCGACAACACCCTATAAGCGTTTTCCCAGCATTCCCAGTGTGTCTGCGCTGAAACTGCAATTTTAAAATCAATCAAACCCAATCAAATCAGAGAGAACATAACGCAAATGAGAAATTCCAGCGAAGGATGCTAATTTGAGGAGCTAACTTATGCTAATGCAAATGTGATCATATTTAAGCGGCGGCCGTTAAGAAAAGACAAGCAGCTAACGTTAGCATTTTTTTCAGAGGTTTAAATTTAGCTCTATGTGGCCGGTGTAATGAGTACACCGAAAACCACTATCATTACAGTCTCCAGAGAGAAATTATGACTTAAACCTGCTATATTTAACCGTGTCTTACAATATCTGAAGCCTTTTGGTTTATTTGATTTAAACGATTTGAATGATGTCTTGTGATAAGAGGAGAATCAGAGGAGGCAGGAAGAGCTGAAACAGTGTTGATTTATCGACTAAAATCAATAAAAAATATTAACGATTGATAAAGTTTGTACATTTTAATAATTATTTCATTCATGCAATAATTTATTGAGTAACTAATGAGACATATATTGCTCAACTTTTGTGTTGAAACAGCACATGCGCGCCTAGCTAACATTCATGACTCACATAGAAATGTCAATGCACCGGTGAGCTCCATTCATTCAAATGTTCCAACACATATCCAGGTCCAAACCAGCTTTTTCCTCCTCCTCTGCTATCTGCTGAGATGTTTAAGAGACAGGTAAGATTTTTTTGAATGAAAGCATGAACAGACCTTCCTGGCGAGCTTGATGCCATCCGAGCTGACCGGTTTATTCAATAAACTGGCGTTGGAGTATTGTTCTCCTCCTTCTCCTTTGGCCATAGCACCGGATCTGAGGTTTGACTCGCAGGGATCAAGGAATATTAATCTATCGATGAGCTTTGAGCGTCCACTCCTATCGTCGTGATCTTCAGGTCTGTTTGATAACTGAGGAGATGCGGTGGCAGAAAGGGTGGATGTAGTAATTTTTAGAGCTCCCCGCCCCTTCCAACGTGCCATTCACCCCATGTTTGACCCCGCCCCTCTGAAGGCGGCTCACAGTCAGACTTACTGCTGCTGGGCTCTATCGTCGAGCTGCAGCTCTCGGTGTTAGAAGATAACACATGCAACTCCCATTGAACACACTTCTGAAGAAATTCTGAGTATAAAGATTTAATTATTTGTATAAACAAACATACTGCTGCACTATCACTATAATATCAGGGTTCTAGAAGCCTGAGGTCACGTTTACATATCCTGGGTGTTTTATAGACTGACTCTAATGGCTCGGTAGGTTTAAATTTGACTACATTTGAAAATCAAAAGCAATAATGGATTCAGATTTTGATTCCTGATGATTAAGAAAAAGTGTAGGTTCATTTTATATCTTAATATATACTATTACTATTATTACTAATATGATGTTTTTTCATTTTGTTTACATATATATGTAAAGAATGATGTAGTTTCAGTGTCATTCTCCATCTACTATAATTCTGTCTATAACATTGATTTAATTACTTGTATTTATTCATTTGTTTGTGTTGTTTGTGTTGAAACATCTCAGTTTTCGGCAAATATATTCAAACATCAAACGTATCTTTGGTGCACACAGTCCATTCAGGCTTGAAAGGGGTTATGATTGATACGGAACTAAACTGAACTGATGTATCCGAATTAATATGTTACACAGAGATCATACAGTGTTTATCTGTGTAATTATATTCTTCTGTATATTTGCTGTTTTTTCCTGCATACTTCCTGCATACACACCAAAAACAGTCATTTTTGATACCACAACAAAAAAAATCAAGTAACTAACTACTAAAATTAATTTAAGGGGGACAGCAATAAAACTTCATAGAAAATAAACAGTATGTCCCTATAGTGATAAGTATTTCTCTTTATCTTATCTTTACATGTCTTTACTGTACATTAGTAGGTGATGATAGGAAGCCAGTACTGTATAGTGAAGATATATTGCAAAATCAACATTGTCCACAGCTGACACACTAAATGCCTGTGTAATACAAACTATACAGTATAAAATCTAAAATCATACAAATCAATCATACAATTATGACCCACATATATTTTTATGAGTTATATTTTTACAGGGAATCAGTGTCATCTGGATGAACAAACACTACTTTTGCATATTTTTGTTATTTTGTTGCAATTGTTTATTTTGGCAAATAAATTTCCCTATGGTGTGTGTGTGTGTGTGTGTGTGTGTGTGTGTGTGTGTAACTCTGCTATTTCTGGTCAGTCATGCTCTATTTCAACCTTAACAAGCCTTGCATACTGCTGTCAACTCAAAGTGACCGCCTTCCTCTGTACTGACCATCAATGCAGATGGTTCAAAACAACCATGTTAAACATCTTTTAATACGGACACGCATATATCCTGGCCGCTAAATGGAAGATCCCTCATGTGTGGTTGAACAAACAACAACTTTTCTCATGCGGCCAGTTGGAGGTGGCCTGCTCGCTGCCTGAGTCAAACTCTGTGACTGAGGTCTTTATTTGCAAAGCGTGTTCTGCCCCGGCGAGAGGCTCTGCATGTATGTTCCCATTTTAGCTGAACACACATACCATGAAGCCTACAGTATACATATGCAGTGTACACACAGCACCACCGGTGGTGAGTTTGAATACTCATCTGTGTCCGATAGGAACCTCTGGATTGCAGGAGACGTACAGATATTTGCAATGTTTACTTATGGCCATGCATGCACACAGTCTTTCCACCCTCACACAGACTTTAACATGTAAGAGCGCACACACCTGCCGTCTCCCCTACCTGAAACATACATTTTCAATGCAGGCTTATCTCTTGTGTGCACACCTATTTGTTTACACACACCCAATACACACACACACACCTCTAAGAGGAACCCTTCCAGCTGCATTAGTAGAGTTCTAGTTGAACCTTGACCTTGCCAACTGAGCAGTCAAGTTCAGACCATATGTACACGTGGTGTGAATCTGTAATGGTAAGAACAAATCAATGTGTGTCAACATACTGCAGATTAGATAAGGTGTTATGGCCTGTCTGTGTTGGTAAATTAAGTTGGCAGTGACACGGTGGAATAGAAATAGCTCAAAGTGTGTCTTTCCCCCTGTACTCTGCAAGGATTACACACTCTGTATATTTATTTAGTATCAAAATGTTCAACTATCAACAATGTCCAACTAGTTCAGATTTAAAAATGTCACTTGCCACTGAATGTCTCACCACCCTGAGAGTCGTCTGCTCACCTTTGATCTCATTTCAATAGTATGAAAGGATTTGTTGTAATACCCCTGGAGCAAAGAGACAGCTGGTCTGTTGCAAAGTGTTGTGTGTCCATGCTGAAATACAGCTATCTGCCAGTATCACTGCTGTATGCGTGTAAGGCTAATTTCACACAGGAGGAAGGAAGATTTGAGACATGGTGGTAACATTGCAAGACTGACGGACAGAGGTCTATGTTGATATCCAGGGGGACGAAAGAAAGAAAGTGTAATGAAATAAAGACAGATGAGGAAAGCATCACTGATGCTTTTTTGCACAAATCAGTCTCACAACATAATTTGTACAAAGTCAGAGACTGACTAACAGGAGCGAAGAGTCACACCATTTTCTCACAGTTCTCCTATTTTAAAAGAAAGTGTGCAACTTTTATAAGAAGAAAAAACTATATAATACTTTTCCTCTTACAAATTAATTTGCAATAAAACACACCCTTGCTTATATCTTATAGCTAATGTTAACTAACATTAAATAGATATTGCTCTATTACTGACATTTATGTAATTTTCCCTGACATGACTCTTCTCTACTTGTGTCTATATTTTAGCATTTGCCTTTATCCTGTGATTGTCACCCCATTTTCACACAGTTCTCATCATTTATTTGAATATCTTTTTGCTTGTAAGGAAATACACGCACTGAATTCACCTTTCTTCCCAAGGCTCATCTAACCCAAGGGGGACTTGTCCAACCTCATTAGAAACCAAACTCTCTTGCATATTATTGACACAAGATAAAGACTGTACAGTGCACTCTGTATCCTGAGAGACCTAACCGTAATCCAACGAGGTACTTTCTCATGGATCGCCTTACCTGTCCCATTTCTTTTAGCTTGGCCATTGAAAAAAAAGCACCAGAAATGCTTTAATGTGCATCCCCAAAGGAGATGCCTTGGCCCTGAGTGTATGGGTGAAATATTGACTTGGACTTGGCCTGTGGTGCTGTGATAATGTGTTGGAAAATGAGGTAGGACACAGTCACACTGGAAAAGCTTGATCCAGGCATGGGCACAACAAAGCCTAAGTCGGTCGGTGTGAGTTTGTGTATGCTTGTGTGTGCGTTAGATTGAGGTCACGTGTGTTGTACTACCTCGACGCACGCAAGTGACACCGCTGTTGTTTGAGTCACGCTTCTTGTTGATGAACATCACATTGGCGCTTGTGATGACTGCACTGTGTGTAACTGGATATATTAATTGTGTGTGTGTGCAATGTGTGTGTGAGTGCAGCCTCATGACTGTGTGTATTTGTTACCAAACACAGTGTGTGTGAAAGTCTGAGACAGCAATGCAATGCGGTGAATGCAGAGGCTGTCCAGTGGGTCGAGCTTTGTGTGCGTCATGTCAGCCAAGCAGCGGGTATACATAGCTACAGGTGGGGTGCAACTCAGGGGGGAGGGCAATACACGCACACACACACACATTAAACTGTGCGAGGGGAGTTGCAGGGGAAGGGGGTGTTATCATGTGCTTTGTGTCAGGTATTTTCCCATGAACTTGGTTTCAGAGAAGACATTGGTTTAGCTGGGGAGCAGTTGTTCCCTTTCACTCTGTGTTAAATAAGCTTGAACCAGTTGGCAGTATTTTGATCTCCGTGAGGGATTTTTTATTTAATTTATTTTTAAAAAAGACTGAAATATAGAAAGGTGCGTTCTAACCCGAGTCTTTTGTGTAAGAATGTTAAGCTATGAAATATGACCTGGATGATTTCTATGGACCTCAGCCAGCTTGCCATGACAGCTCTGATATTACAGGTCTTTGAAAATGTACGAGACTCTTCTTTAATTATCTACCTGTTGTGACTCGTATCAAAGCTCTTCATTTTGACTTGCCTCACCCGTGCACTCATACTTGTGTGAGTTTTTCAAATGGATGCAGAAATTGTTGATATACAGTTTTGCTATTTATGCATTCAGACGATGCATTCAGATGGTTTGAAGCAGGAAACACCTGGGTACATTAACTTTACTGATGGAGGGTGGAGATCATTTCCATCATTACTTGTATACACATTTTCAGCAGAGGGCCGAGTCACTTAATTCTAAATAAGCACCATTACCCTGTTGCAAAACATTGCTGTGGCGATTAAAGCTGGCTGCATTAAAGTGTCTGCACACACACTTCACAGGTACTCATTTAATGCACATCCACTCTGATAGCTAATAGGTTAGTGAAAACAAAGGAATACTGCAGTTTTTAAGCATATCCATGCTGGCTGTCACATCCTGTTCTTACTACTTCATATCTTCCTGAGACTGTTTAATCTCATCTGGATGCTTCTGGAATGACAGTGCACTTATCTGCAGGACTTAAGAGGGCATGGATGGGTTTAAACGTAAAAGCTGCATCCAAAAACCGTATCAATACAGTATCCAGTATCATACTGTACTATACTATAGGTGAGAATATAATTGCAACCCTGAATCCAAGGAAGTTGGGACGATATGCAAAAGGCAAATAAAAACTTAATGCAATCATTTGCAAACAAACGCTGCTAATTGACAACAATTTTACAAAGTGTTCCTGAGCTCATGTAGTAATCTCCTTTATACAATTGTGTTTGACAAAGTGTGAACCTCTCCATCCTTGCTTGTGAACGACTGAGTCTTTCCAGGATGAACCTTTCATACCCAATCATGATACTATCACCTGTTACCAATGAACCTGTTTACCTGTGGAATGATCCAAACAGGTCTTTCCAAGTCCTGTCCCAACTTGTTTGAAACATGCGTGCTGGCATTAAATTCAGAATAAGCATAAATTTACAAAATGAGGCTGATGTGGTGAAACATTAAAAATATTGTATTAGTACTGTATTCAACTGTCAGAAATGTCAAAAATATGTCAGAAATGATTTGCAAATAGTCATTATCGGGGTTGTATATAAAGAAAGGTGGCATCACACTACAGTATCTCTCAGGGCTGATAGTGTGCCTGCTGTTAAAGCTTGAAAGAAATTTCAAATTCAAATTGCCTCATGAAAATCCCAAATTAACATTTAACTGTATAAAATATCATTTTCATCTCTCTCTGTCTTGGCCCCACTTCTGCTGCAGACATCAAGCCACAGTGATGCAAATAACACAGCATGTTAAGGAAACTGAGGTGATTGTTTCAAAGTCCATATTTCTTGACAGTGTGGCTCGCAGTGACAGAACATTGAACTTTGTTGTTATCGGGGAGGACTGACCTGTTTAGCATCATGACATCTAACCCAGACTGGTGATGTCACCGTATTTACATTGGCTGCCTGTCTGGTTTCACATCTTCAGTTCATATAGGCGTCAGGTGAGGTCATGCATGAAGCAGTGCTATAGTACCTCAGTTCCCAGAAATCACAGAAAGTCATCTGAATTTGTGCTTCTTGGAGTCACTTGGAGCGGTGAATCATGGGATCTTAAGTACTGGAAAAGAAATATTTTTCACTGTTGCAGCCCCTTGTATTCATATATAAAACGTTGTAGCTTTAGATGCAAAGTGTCCAAGTATCATGAAGGTGCAAAGGAAATTTCAGAGTCGAGTGAAAAGGTCAGGAAAGGTGGAAAATCTGAGTCCCACCACAGCAGGGGACTGTGATCGGAGAGTTCATATCTTTTCAAGTATGTTCTCTGCACAGCAAGGTACATAAAATGGATAGGAAAACAAGAAAAGACCGAGATGTTCCTTAAAAAAAAAACTAAAGAGTAATAACAAAGCCTTCACACTGAGAGAGATCTATAACACGAGGTGTGTTTTTAATGTCAATAGTGTTGCGTGAGACGGTGTCTTGATAAGACGATGCAGGATCAGAGAAACTCCAGGGAATTTCATGCACCTCTGAGGGGAAGGAACGAAAACAGGACATTTGTGAGAAAGAAAATGAGGCCATGTTGACAAGCACAAAAAGAGACAAAACAAACTCACCGCCAACACACACACACACACATACAAAATGCCCTCAGATGACATAGTGATGATAACAGGAAGACAACACCAGCGACACAAATATGCAGATGCACACATGGACACGTTAATTGTAAAGGTCCTCAATCCGGTTTAGTAATTACTATAACCACATTTGTTTTGTACATAAATTCCTGATAACTGCACCCCACCCTTCTCACCTGATCTCACTTGAACGCAACAGAAAACAACTGTTGAATGGTTTAAGGCCCAATAAGAATTACAGTGGGCAACTGGCTAGAAGAGGTTTGATTAATTTTCTATCAAAATTATTACGTTTTAATAGAATTAAATTATATTACGTTTGCAGGTCAGTAGGAAAAGCACAGGACACAGTCAGCAAGGTCATTCAGTGACAAACTGTGAGAAATGAGTCAAAAGTTTCACAATTAGTTTTAAACTCAACTCATAATTCACCTCGCCCATATTGCTGAGTAGGAGTAATCAAAACTGTCGTGTTTCGTCTCTCTGACTTTTATTTTTAGAATATCATAGTTACAGATGAATTCACTGCAGACTGTGTTCAGAGTAAAAGAGGGTCCAGATGTGTGTGTGTTCTTAAATGTGGGGGCAGTGTGTGTGATCATGTCGACATCAGCCGATAATGTGGAAACAAATCAAGGAAAATCAAGGGCAATTATGATACATGTTGTAATATGTCTTTCAGTGTTCACCGATGCAAGCTCGGTTGGACACACACACACACACACACACACACACACACACACACACACCTTTAATGCACATAGTCAGATGCACATGTAGACGGACAAACATTGCAACGAAACACTCAGATAAGAAAGTTAATCACACACAGGCTCAGAAGTCATGAACCACAATCCAGTTGCGTCGGTGTGAGATGGAGAATTCCACTGTGTTTCCTCCTCAAATCCAGTCTATACAGTAAGTCCATTATCACCTGACCTTTTACACCACAGGCAATAAAAATGAAGCCTTTACAACATCTATAAACACAGACATGATAAACATACCATAGTATACAGCGGCAGCACTTACACTTCAGACTAAGCTCTCTGTTGTGTTTTGGACATCCTGCCTTCATTGGATCATATGTGCTCAGTGCTGTGCGGGAGGTCATTATGGTGTGACTGTGTAATGATTTAGCCGAAGGTTGCCTCAGGCTGCCAAAGGTCATTTTGACTCTCAAGTGCTGGTCGAGGTCAAAACATTGACCTCAATGTTATGTTGGTCAGTATTTTTCAAAGCATTGATTTGTTGTTGGATGAGTAGCTTGGATTGTTTCTGGTGATCCATCAGATGCTGTGTTGATATCAGCTGCTAAAGAGAACGCCATTAAGATATTCACTGGCTTACTCATCATGTGACGGCGTACAACACGAGCAGCTGGGGTGTCATAATAGACCCCATACAGCTGACTGTGTATGGTTATGCTCTCAGGAGGGTTTATTTATGTTTAGAATGGAAACTGTGACGTGTGCATGAGTGTGCATGAGTCTGTGAGTGTGTATATGTGTGTGCGTGTGTGTGTAGTGCACCCGCCTTCTGGTATGTCTGTCCCTGTCCCTTGGGAGAAAATAGACAAGGACAGTCAAAGGAAATTGGAGTTCACAAGTTCACTGCCAGTCTGTTGACTCCGAGATCTGATTTGTGCGTCATCTCTGCTGCTCATGTTATGTTTCTGTTTTTTACGTCAATACACGCGTTGCTCTTAATATAGAACAACTTCTCAGTATTTACAGCAACATGCGCAGAACAGATGTGTACAGACGGTGAATGCTCACCTGTAGA
This sequence comes from Holacanthus passer, assembly GCA_025331565.1. Classification (NCBI taxonomy): domain Eukaryota; kingdom Metazoa; phylum Chordata; class Actinopteri; family Pomacanthidae; genus Holacanthus; species Holacanthus passer. The sequence continues at coordinate 6,146,068 of JAFREQ010000023.1, read as the reverse complement.
AATCGGCCAAAACTTCATTTACGCTTTCTTACAAGTTCACTTGTGTAGTTTTCAAAAGTACCGCTAACACACACTGAGAAGCTTCCTGGTGAAACCCACTCCCAGGTCACTTATCTTGGAGAGTAAACCATTATCTAGAATCATTGTACATTATCTTTATTACCTCCCCAGTGATATTCCACTTACTGCTTCCTGCTCTCTGTGACCTCTTATATCTTCCTTGTAAATAGTGTCTCTGAAGAGAGCATCTTTTAAGTGTGGGTTACCACTTAGATAGTGAATGAAAGTTTTATCTGATCTGAAGGGCAGGTGTGGGGTGGTATAAAAAGTCTATAAAATTGTGTGGTAAACCAACAGTCGACACCTTTTCAGCGCTGTTAACTCCTCTATTTGAATTTCCTGGAAGGCTGGAGCTGCTCCATTCATTTCCCATTCATATACAAATCATCTGACAGTAATAGCGCCTATCAAGTTACTTGAAGTTACTTTTCACACTTGGCACTTTTTTTCTTACCTTACATTTTTGTAGCTTTGCTGTCACCTACTGGGGTATTTGTGAAATTACAGTATGTGTTGCTGAGCTAAAGACACTGCACAAAGCAAAAACACACAATTATTACAGGGTTTTTTTCTTTTCTTTTTCTTTTTTTTTTTTTTAACATTTGCTCAATAACCACATTTCAAGCGTCATGAACTGTTTTCTCACTCAAAGTCAGCCACCACCAAAACTGTGTAGCTATTTTCAATCCACTTTGCACATGCTTACATATTAATGTATGTTCAAAAGATTTAAAAAAAAGTTGTAACATAACATAAAATGACTGTATATTTCACCAAAATTGGTTAGATTCTGCAACATTCACATCAAAAAAAAGAAGGAAAGATAAAGAAAAAGAAAACTAGAGGAATTTTCCTAATCAAGATGGAAGGTTTAAAGTTTATGACCACTGTCCACATGGTCAGAAGAAGGGTTGACCGCCCCTGCCTTTATTTATATGTGTAGCTATCCTATATATGTATATAGTGAATACATACGTTTGTTTTGCATTGCATAGCTGGAAATACTTTAGTTCATGAAAATAAAGCCTGCTGAGGCATACTGCAGCATTTCTCATTCATTCTTGTAACATACAGTATATACTACAAGGTTGCACCATTCATGCAGTAAACAAGTAAGTAAAAAATGTTTCAAGTTGATCCTGAGAGATGCATGAAGTGTCCAGTGGCATTGGTGCATTTTGGAAAAGGTTGGCCTCAGTATAAAGAAATGCATGTAACCGATTGCAAAACACAATACAGACAAAAACACATTCATCACGCACAACAATTTAATTAATACTTAATGATACCTAATTTAGACCTTAACCAAGAGGATGGGGATGATTGCTCCTGTGTGCAGGAGAGCAACATGCCCAGCAGGGAGCAGCAAAAGTCAATGCTCCTGCCATGGTGACCAGGGTTGGGCTCGTTCATGCAATGGAAATGTTTCTTCTTCTTCACAACACAAGCTGTAAATGTTTCTACATTTAGTGTGTTTTCCTTCATATGTGGATTGACACGGCTGAGCAGATAGTCCACTAGGTAAAAAAGCAGCAGGTGAAAGGTCACAGAGGCCCTGACCTTTACTGAAGAAACATGACCCGTATACTACACAGAAAGCAACTATAACATAAAAAAGAAAGAGGGCATTGAGTATTGGTAGAGGTCAGTAATAATGCTCATCCTGTCTCTGTGAGTGTACAGTGAAGTTCTTAAGACTTTCTCAGCACACCGCCTCTTTCGAAGGAGCTCGGCACTTGCAAACAGTGTTCAGGGACACATAAGAGAGAATTTTTTTCTTGGGGCCTTGAACTGAAGCTGTGCTTTTGATGCTGAGGTACACTTGAAAAGAAGTGGAAGGAACTCACCAACGTTGTGAGATACTGGCATGGAACAGATACGGAACAGATATTAGTCATTAGCAAGGCGATACTGCCAGTCAATCAGAGTAATGGATTATGAATATTTATACTATTATGTGATTTTGAACAGCTTGAAAAAATGAAAACACATCCAGCCACAAACAGATATTCTGTGATTGATGTGTTCAGTTTTGAAGTGCATATTTGGTAAAGGCACACAAGTATGGTGGCACCAAATGAAAGACCAGGCCTCCAGGATAGCAGGACAGCCAGCTTTGATGACAGAAATGATGACTAGCTGTAACTATGTCTTAATACACGAAACTACACAGCAACACAGTACATTGGCAAAGTATTTTCAATCATTAATATCCATAAAGAATTTTCCCATGATGATAATTGAGCTACATCCTTTTTACACTTGTAAGTAACATTTGATCAAATTACAAAGTAAGTTCTGTAAGTAAGTTTTTCGGGAAATAAATGACATTATCATTGTAATAATTGTATAGTTGGAGAGACACTTTCCAAGCAAAATATACATCATGTCTCCAAATTAACTCTACAAGACATCTGCAAACAATCAACCAAGATGTGAGGCAATCTAACTAGATGAGATGCTGCCTCTGGTTTATGAAGTTCTGTGGAGAGACTTCAGGTTTGACACTGTGTGCATATCAACACTGATTAGATACAAATTGCATATAAGGTGTAATTTATACTTATCAACTATAAACAGCACCCTAGTTTTCTGAACTTTCCCAAATTTCCAAAAAAAAGGAGCCTGGCCTCCGTGTGCTCTCTGGTAGCTACAACCTGTCTGCAGAGAGCTACTTTGTAGATTATATACCCCTCCTCAAACTATAACTACACATAGATGTGCTGTTGTCTACATGGATATTAAAAATGTATGTATTTATTTATTTAATGCACGCAAAATGCTTAATGCTGGACACAATACCTCCTTTTCGATTGGCAATAGTCATTTCCGTGTTCCACTGCTCTGTATCACAAAGTGGATGTAAATATGATTACTTCAGGGACTGCTGGGGACGCAGTGGGTCTCTTGTCATCACTTAGCTGACCACCACTTCTCACTGTGTCTCTTTAAGTGGGGTGAGGGGGAAGTATTGGATGATGTCACCGCTACCTGTCTGATTGACTGAGTGATTAATCACCGAGGGGCTTGGACTGGGAGGAGAGGGTGAGGGGGATCGGATTGGAATGAGGGAGGGAGGGGCGGAAGACTGATCAATCACAATGATTGACAGGCTCAATGATCTGAGGATCAGCATCCCTGGAGGACGCTACATCACCAGAGTCAGACACAGGGAGCACATATGCACACGCGATGCACAGAGAGACACACAAATGGATACAAAGTCAAACACACACAGACGCACAAACACATACAGCATAATCACAAACACGTGTGGATAAATGCAAAAAGTACACAGAAACAAGCCAAGACACGTGCACGCAAATTGCCATCACAGCACCACCCACCCATGGGTGAAGAATGTGTCAGCACGGGAGAAATACAGCCAGACACAGGTTGGATAGTAATAGCCTGAGTACAGATGGATTTACTGCCATGATTGGGACACACACACACACACACACACACACACACACAGTCAGTAATCGTCACCATCTATTCATGTCAGCGACACATTCTCATCATGGTCGCTATATCTTGCAAGAAGTGAAGTGGAAGGAGAGAGAGGGAGCAGATTCAGGGACAAAGATATATGTTAGATTTACTGTAATGCAGCCATGTGCAAGCATGTGCGCACATACTCAGAAGAGCAGTACACAGAAGAAGTCCTGCATCACACGTTTTCAGGGAAACTAAATGAATATTCACGAACTCCACTCCCTCCTCCTCCCCCTCCCCTTTTACTTCTCCATAACCCCCCTCCTCCTCTGTTACAGTATCATCTGCTGATTAGTGGTGAATTAGTGCTGTTTCAGTGAGAGAGAGACATCTGTCACTAGCCAGGGTCGACATGTGGAAGCCCATCCAGACCCCCGAGGCAAGAGGCTGCCACCTGAGAAACCATGGCCCACCATCAGATCCTCTCCCTGGGGTTTGATCGCCCCCACCCTGACCTGCACCATCTCTAAACCCAGCACTGCCATATTTAACCAACATTTCTGGTCTAAATGTCTGCTCTTCATTCCATACTTTCTGTTTCTTAGACTTAGAACAAGCCAAGTTTATAGAAACATTTGCATTTTCATCTTCATCCCACCCCCCACCTTTTACTCCTCATCCCTTCCCCCAAGGTAGTAGCATTACAATAGGGGCAGTGTGTATCACAGAGTCCCCCTCCCTCCCCACAGTTAAGATGTAACAAGATGCTCCTGATAACATCTGCCTAGTCTGATTATGTGTGTGTGCATGTGTGTGTGTGTGTGTGTGTGTGTGTGTCTGTGTGTGTGTGTGTGTGTGTGTGTGTGTGTGTGTGTTAGCGGTGCAATAGTCCGCAAAATTCACAGTTTAAGAGATACCACACATACATTTTGGGGATTTGTGAAGTGCAGAAGACAAAAGATGCTATTTCTCCATTTATTTTGAAAATTTTGCTGAAAAACTCACATATGGTCAATAAAAAGGGAAGTGAAGAAAACACAACAAAGAACAGAAGGCAATGTGTCAGTATTGCTCCAACTTAATTAACAAACTGTGAGCATGTGAACAAAGTTTTCATCTTCTCCTTTACTCAGAAACCCCTTGGGATTGTCCTCAAGCTTTTATTATTACTTTTTATTTACTTTATTTAGACTAGAAAGAGATATTTAGATTCCTTACTCAAGTAAAAGTAATCAAGTAAGACTACAGGAATATTATCAGCAAACTATACTTAACATGTAAAAAGTAATTTCATAGAGTTAGATTATCACCTGGTCATGATATTATTGGATGATCAACACCTAAGCAGAGTTTTAACGCTGAAGCTGCTCCATAATTTACTCCACATGTTCTGGCTGTAAAATCTCAATTGCAAAAGTAGCTGGTATATATAACTGTCAAATAAACGTAGCGGAGTAATGCAATATTTAGCTTGTGGAGCATTTAGCAGCTCAAGAGCCAGATATTTCCCTCGGGGGCTGGCGAGGACCATAAACAGCAGACAGAATATTGGACTTAAATTCATGAGGTGGCCAGAAACACGACTCCAAATGAATGCTAATGTTGCTCTGTGTCTGCTGGATGTGTAAATAAGCAACTGTTAAAAATCAGTTAATGCAGGTATGAGTCCGGTAGTTGAGTAACAGTATTTAGTTACTTTCTACCATTGCATATGAAGGCTTGTATACTTATAAAATGCCAATGCATACACTGTTATTTCACTGCATTAGGAAAAGAAGGCTGCTCATTAGGTTCACAGGGTTGCAGCAAACGATATGTGGCAAATATGTTCTGTTCATGCGTTGGGCGTGTGTGTGGGCATGTTAATGCCTGTGTGTGTCAATGTGTGCCTGCACTTTCAAGCATGAGCGCCTTCTAACTAAGTTTGTTAAAGATGAAGGGAGGCAGAAAGATTCCCAGAATGGCATGAATTCCTTTACTCAGTGACCTTCTGCCTGCGATGTCAGAAGGCCATATGCTCCACACACAATAAGGAGAAGATACATGCACATTAACGTGCAGGGTGACCGCCTCGGTTTGCCTCCATACGAGGAGGAGCTGGAGGAGGTATTGTTAGAAGTTAACCATTGTGTCTTCCTCAGCAGGGATGGTGAGAGACAATTGCTGGGTGTCCCTGTGGTTGCGGAGGGGGGGGTAAGGAGTCCGTGAGGGCTGAAGGGAGAGCAGCAAGTCTTTGTAGAAAAGCAAGGACCCAAAGAGACCCAATGAATATATGGTCTTCAGGAGCAGATTGTGTGTGGGCACTGAGCGCTCACAATGTGTCATTTGGAGGACACGTTACGTCAAAGGCTGGACAATCATGAGAAACTCCCACAGTTCCTCTGGATCATCCCTGAAAGTTCACTTATTTCATCAAATGTGAAGCAAAAGTCTCTCCCTCTGCACATGTTCTCATACTGACCATGGGAGCATTACCATATTCACAGCACTGTTATTTAGTCCGGGAGACAGATGAGATAAGTGTTCTCCTGTCACTGATCACCTGTCATTACGCAAGAAGAAAATTGGATTTCCCTCTCAATCCACCACACAAGAGATTGGATCGGTGATTGGAGTTGGTCCACCGTTTGAAAAAGGGAAAAGCGTCTTCACCTACTAATACTTCACTTGCATAGTTGAGTCTTGTCAGCACAGGAGTCATCATTTACAGGGAGCATAATCATACTTTATAACAGAGTGTGTGACTGTGGTATCCACTTTTACTTCTTCCTGGATTGTGTCATATTCAGGTAAAGACACCAGACCAGTCAGCCATCAGTCTTTAACTATGTACAATCTCAATGACAACAGGGATGAAAATCATGGAGGGGTTTTTATATGTGTATGTGTATATATGCAAATTTCCCCACTGAGGGACGAATAAAGGTTTATCTTATCTTATCTTATATACTGTATGATGCCATAATGATGCCATCAGGGTTATCCCAGCTTGGGTTTGGAGATAATGAATTTATAACTGAAAACTTGAGTTACAAACTGGGGCGTGGAGTTGCAATCAATAATTTCTCTATTACATGCATTATGGGAAATGTAGGAAAAAAATATCAGACACTAAGATTTAGGATATCTGGGCCTCTTCTGCTTGATTCAAATTGCTGGAGTATCCCTTTAAGTCTGACAGTAAATCTTAATTTTCTAATTTAATCTTTTTCAATTGGATTTAATTTAAGTTCATTATACTCATTTTAGATGTGTAGTGTTAGAGATCTTTCCAGGGTACAAAGCATAAATTAGCATTTCAAGCTGCATTAGCTGATTTCTGGCCACTTGGGGAAAGCAGAAAAAAAAACACAGCACACCCTTTAACTCTGTTTTCAGTCTCCACCGACTCCATTGAGGCACAAAAACACTGATGTTTCTAGAATGTAGGTCCATTATAGGCTTTATTCACTTTATTAACAGCCACCTGCCGCTATAAGGTTGATAAGACCGGTGAGAGCGAACCAAAACAATGAGCTGAAAGATGCTAGAATGCTGCTTAGAGAAACAGTTAATCAATTCATGTATTCATGTGGTCCATTGTTACTTTAAAATGATTGATTACAGCAGCTTTCAATTAAATATTTTTTTTCCCATTTTTCTCATTGTTTACTTTATACTGATCACTCTGCAAACATGCTACCAGTATCTGGTTGCTAAGTAAATGTTCTCAGAGCTCTGACTGAGATAAATGTACCAGCGTACTGAGATAAATTAGGCACTGTACTATGAGACAATGCAAACTACTGAGGCGATCTGTGTCGACATTCTTGTTTTGTCTCGAATCATCCTTGTGTGGAAAATACACACAGAGAGCCAGTAGGAATTACCCCGGCTCTCCAAAAGGCAATTAATCTTAATTAGGAATAATTATGAGGCGAGGTGGTCTCTCTCCGTTCCTTTCATCTCCACTTATCCTCCTCTGTTGTGTGGGCAACTCTGTTTATAGCTTGTACATTTCTGACAAGAGCCTAAGGAGAGAGAAACCCGACGTGGTTTTCCCGTCTCATCTGCAGTGGCAGGGTTGTTCATTTGAATTACAAATGTCTCAAAGCTGTCACGATGGAAATTAGACTGAGTTTAGTGAAGCTTATATGATCAGTTATCTGATTTTTACATAGGAAACAACTCACACACAGCGATAGTTTATTTTATTCAGCTATGCATTTTAGTTAAGATAAGATAAACCTTTATTCGTCCCACAGTGGGGAAATTCACAAACTTAGTTCTACTAAGTTAGAGAGTCCTTATAAATGTTCTAGCAAATCCAGCTATTGTTTTGCATAAAGTGAATGTGATAATAATATGGAAGATAATGCACAATTCTCTTCTTCCTCCCTCAACTTCCTCCGCTCTTCAACCAACACAGATGCCTCCGTCCATCAGTCTTCAGTGTTGACAAGCCAAAGCCACACTCCCTCTTTTGATCTCTCTGCAGGGCCCTTTGTGTGTGTGTGTGTGTGTGTGTGTGTGTGTGTGTGTCATCTGTGTCTGAGGGCCCATCTGTAGATTACCACATATCCTGCCCTCAGGCTACAGGACCAGCTCAGGACCAGTATCCAGCAGCCACTGCACACATTTAGCAGCCCCTTCCCTTAAAGCTATGAGAGGTGAGCTTTTTATATATATATATAAAAAATACATCAGTCTTATCAACCTGGATCAGAAATTAGAGCTGTGCAAAGAAAAATGCCTTGAACTGAAAATGAGATGCCACAGATTTGCCCTAATTGGCCTTACACATTACTACTGTATTTGTTGTTACGTACACATGCTGGAAATCTTGTTTCCCCAACAAAGGCTGAGTCTGTTTAGTATCTGTACAACCCAGCAGCTTCAGCTAATTACATTACCATTGGAACAGCAAACACCTCTCATCATCTGGAGGAGCCACAAACAAATTGAAGACTAAAATAAAACTTTCTGATTCCGCGCTGAGCCTCCCAGGCACCCCTTCCTTTCAGGACGCATGGAAATCCTGACTCTGTCATTGGCATTGAAACTAACCCAACCACTGCCTTAACCCTTACCTTAAACACGCACGGCCTAAAGCATTTGATTAGAGCCCGCTGAAGTCGGCATACACCCTGGAAATGTGAATGTATCAGCTGCTTATTTACACATCAAGCAGACACAAAGGACCATTAGCATCCATTTGAAGTTGCGTATCTGGCCACCTCATAAATATAAGTCTGAAATTCCAATAATATATTTTGATCTCCACCGACTCCTGAGCAAAATATATAGCCACTATCTGTTGTTTGGTGCTGGGCAGGGATGTGTAGTGTAGTAACAATGGGTTCATCAGAGCTGAAAAAAGATGCTGTGGCTGCAGTTAAAAAAAACCCAACACCTTAAGCAATGTGATGAACTAAAACAGCAAAAGTTCTGGGCTATGAAACAAAAAAACAGGTGAAAGATGATGATGAACTGCAGAATCAGGTGATAACCCTCTGTGAATTTGTCACTACGAGTGACACCTTTCATATTACATGTTGAGTTTTTGTCCTTTTTTATCCATGGGAATATTGATTAGCGCAGCTTTAAAAGTGTCACCTGCACACACTGGGTTTGCACAGTCACTCGACAGCAAGAGACATTTGAATGGATTTTCTTCAACAGTCCAAACGCATGCAAGTCAGTGGAAACACAGAGTTGCCCATGAATGTGAATATGAGTGACAGGGCCTGTCTGTCTGTAATGGACTGAAGGGTCCCGGGTGTTTCCCAAGTGGCTACCTGCTGCTGCCTCCTGTGACCCCGATATGGGTAAAAGCATCTTGCAGGAAATGTCTGACAGGACTTTCTTTGACAGGTTAAGTAAAGGCTATCTAACTCAGAAACTCTGATATCTGAGAGACGTTTTGGTGCCAGGTTCTCAAAAGGTGGTTGCAAAAGCATACAACTATTTAACATTTTCACAAATTCATTTGCAGCGTTTTGTGGTGTTCATTTTGTTTTATATGTTTTTTTTTGGCTGCAGGCTGTTGCTTTGACATCTGCTCTGCATCCAATGTGTTTGCCAAGATTTTGTTGTGTGCACATACGTACATTGCCTGTTCTGTATCAGCTTGTCAAGGTTACATCTTCACTGTGTTCAAAAGCCAAGTTAAGTCTTCAATCTTGTCAGGAGGCAGAGAATAGATTCAAGACTGCAGCTACAGATCACACTTTCTTTGTCTGTAAATTCTTGGGTGAATTAGTACACAGCTCTCGCTCCATTGTACACAGAGAAATATTGCATTTCACATCTTCATGCCTTGACAGCTATTTGCCCTCTTGTGGTTAGTGCCATCCACATTATGTACATCTTGAACAAAACACAGAGCTATAGAATTTGACTGATCGTGCAGTTGGATGATTGAATTTAAAAAAAAAAGAAAAGGAAAGGGCAGACAAAATAGAACTGCTGTCTCTGGGCATTTTCAGCTTCAAGGCTAGTGTGGCAGTCAAGCATTCAGGAATCAGAACATTAGTTCTCACCAGTAGATGTCTCACTCCTGAACAGTTTGTTCTGATCTGCTGCAGAGAGGACACACAGTGGGTGAGAGAGTCATGCAATGTACCAAAACAGAACAAGGACACAGAGATGCTGGATTTGGTTTTGAGGTAACACCAGCATATTTGAAGGTGTGATGGATGTAAATGCAAATTACACTACTACCACTTAAAACTGTCCTTATCCACATTTCTGTACCAACAAATGATCAAATTACTATGAGTAATGTCAAAAAGGTCGCTTGCAGTGACGAGCCCACAGATAATTATCACCTGACTCTGCACTTCCCCTCAGCTCTGAGGAGCTTTCCAACATCTTTCAGCTCATTATCTTGGTTTTCTGGCTCTGAACTTTGTTGTTGTCATCCACTCTCACAGCTTTCATTGACTGTTTCCAGTAGCGCCAGGCAGCCGATTTAAGTGGAAAAGCTCAAAAAACATCTGTAGCTACCTTCCCAGCACCAAACAGCACACAGGCGCTAGACAGATAACTGGAGGAAACTGTGGAGCACTGAGCAGCTAAAGAACAAGATCCCTTGCCTCAGGAGTTGTTGGAGACCTAATAAGAGCTAAAGCAGAGAGAATATCAAACTTAGATTCATGATGTGAATGCTAATGTTGCTCAAGATGTGTAAATGGCAGGTAACTTATTCACCATAACGACTTAATAGGAGGGAAATATGTCAGTGATATGTTTCTGTTTTTGCTGCCCCCAGTTGGCCAAAAAAGAGCTCAAGCAGCTTTAAATGTTTTAAATATTCATCAAGAACAAATGCTTTATGTACAGTACATGCTTTTCATACTTATTTGATTACTGGTACAAGCAAATGTGGTAGAAGCCAATTTCCATCACAAAAACATTACTGAATGTCTGTCTGTGTACGATGGCCATCCCCAGCTGGAGGCCACATGTGCTTAACCCACCTTTTATATCGATCATTGCATCATCGTTAATTACTAACATTGCAGGATGATGACCAAAAGGAAACTTTATTCCCCCCAACTTAAAATAACATTTTAGATATATGAGCTCTTGAAATCATCTGACCTTCATCTGCTTGCAAAGAACAAAACACAAAACAGTAATGGCCACCGGAGCGGCAGTCCATCCCGAATCTGTAGACACATTCAAAACAAACAGCTCATTCTGTTATAACATCTACAGACAGGCACACATTTCCCAGACATTTTGCATTTATGTTATGTAATGTAAATGCAAAACAGCGAGCAAGGAATTATTACCAGACTACTATTTGGTTGTATTTATTTACTACAGTTTGCATGCATATACGTGAGATTATCTTTACTCTGTGTTGTTTACTGAGTGTGTGCGAGAGTTTGTGTACATATCTGTCAGTGTGTGTGTGTGCGTGTGTGTCAGAGTGTGCAATGCTTCAAGAATGCTCAATAACGTTGCCCTGCCAAATATCAGTTATGTAATTGCGTCGTTTTCTTCAAGTCTGTTCCTGTGAACTGCTATTTCTTCACCTCCCTAAATCTCCATCATGCTGTTTCTTTTTTCTCTCTCCCCCCCTCCGTCTCACCCTCTTTCCCCCTCACTCCCTTGATATATAATACCTTTCCCCTCCCTTCCCCAGTTGTCTCTACATTCTTCACATCCTCCTCTAATTCATTATTTTGCACAGCATCTTTCTCCTTCATCCCCCCCCTTCCTCCTCTCCTTCTCCAGCAGACACTTGTTATTCGCTTGCTTTCTGACACACGCGCGCATATACCCCTCTCTTTTTCACACTCACACCCTCTCTCTTTACCTCCCTCTCGCTGTCTCTCCGGGGTACAGTCTGTGCTGACAGCCTGTTCCTCCAGAATTGATTTCTACCCAGAATGCAATAAAAGTCACTGAAGAAAGAAGAGGAGCAACAGTGTAACAACAGCTTGTCAATCAGTGCTGCCGATGTGTGTGTGTGTGTGTGTGTGTGTGTGTGTGTAATTTGGGTTGGACCATGTGCTCATGCAGACACATTACCTGCCTGCACATTATAGTGTGCTCGTCACATGTGAAAGCAATGAGGTTTGCTCACTCTTGGTATCTCGGCTGAATGGATTTCCTGCCTCCTTGATGCTTCTTCTATAACTGCTAATGATTAGCTGTGCTGCCGTTTGATTAAAATCAATTTCTCGTTTGTTTGCACACAGCTGTTGTTTTTGTACAGATGTGGCTTTATGCAGATAGCTATGGAGAGATGACACTCAGCACAAGATTTACAGTAAAGTTGAATCAGAGGAAGTCAAAACTGATGGTGTGTTTTATTTACTGCTTTGACTTTCTAATTAAATGGGAAATATTTTGACATACATTACTGGAAAGCCCATGTATAACATTTTTAAAGCTTGGGTCAGGTTTGGGAAATCCCAACTATTTCTGTATGATATTGATTATTCAGAATTAAATAAGCAGCAATCAAAGTGTTGAGATTAGCTAGTGAACATAACTGGGAAATTCATAGAGGTGAGGAGACTTCTCAAATCTTCTCACCTCTATGAATTTCCCAGTTGTGTTCAAGTGTGGGGACTGGTCTGGTGGCCAGTTGGGGGGAAGCTGATGCTGAGTAGAGCAGAGGATGCAAAGAGATGAAAGCAGAAGTGAGCAGGTCCAGAGCAGAATCCAGGGAGTTTCTGAACTGAACAGGGGTCTGAGGAAGGGGATCAGGGCTGAAGTGATGAAGGGTCAGGAGACAGGGTCCAAAGGAGAGCAGACAGGACCACAGGGAGAGGTGATTGGTTCAAAGTGCACAGGTAACAAGCAAATATAAACTTCGATGACTGGAAACGCAGACTGACTGAGCAGGGGCGACAATCTGGCATGTTGGATGTGGCAGAGCTGAGTTTTTGTAGGAGATTTGTGTACGAGACTGGATGCAGCCGGTGGAGCTCTGCTATGACCTGTCTCTACTCAGATAGTCACTCACAGAGAGAGAGAGAGAGAGAGAGAGAGAGAGAGGAGAGGCTGCAGATGAGGCAGAGGTGGAGAGCGTGACACAAAGCTTGGAAAAACAACATCTGCAGGTATTATTTATTTTTAACATGCCAAAAACACTTGATCAGAAAGAAATGATGGGCAACATAAGCAGGCAACCCTGAGTGTCATCAGAGTTCAACTGAAGTGTTTCTAAACTCTGATTGGTAGAAGTACATTACGTCACCTTTTTCCAGGTGAACCCTACCCGCTTCAAACATGTAAGAAAAGCAAAAACAAATGCACAAGATAAGAAATCTCTCCTGTGAAAGACTCAGAAGTGTTGGAACCTTGGTGTAAATGTGTGCGTGCATGTAAGACTCCATCACTCGTAGTAAGAAGCAACTTTTCTTTGGGCCTTTAAAGAATCAATTGCACCAAATTACAAAAAATAGTTTTGGTTTCATAGGCCAGGTTTTTGAGACATGCATTTCTGCTTTCACCCCATTTAGAACAGAAGTAAATGGGATTTCACTTGTGGTGTTAACAGAAAAAACACATTTAAAAAATGTCAGCAGCAATAGAAGTGTCCTTTTTATCCTGGATAACCCACGTATCTCACTTTGAACAGTTAGAAGTTCTTTTTTTTTTTTTTTACCAGAGAAATAGTCCCTGAGAAAACTCGATTCTGTGGATCATCCAAAGTATCAAGGACACTGTTTTTGGAAAGAAATTATGCTATTGATTTTTTCAAATGAAAGTTTTTTTATTGTGAAAGCAACATAAGCAATTTTCCAAGTTCTAATACAACGCAGGTCGATTGTATTGGAGTTGAGGCAGAAATGTGAGTAATAATATCTCAAACTGGAAAAATAAAACTGAAACTATCTGCAGTGGTAAATACCACAAAAAGGAAATGAGAAAGCTGACCCTTTAGAAAAAAAAAGCATTGGATGAGGGAGAGGGTTAGAAAAGGAAACAGAAATTGTGTGTGTATGCATGTGTGTGTGCAGCTCAGTGTGAAGTAGCTCAGTGTAATGAGCATCTGGACTGAAAAGCAATCCTCTCCCTTACTCTGTGTGTGTGTGGTTAGTGTGTCAGTAGGAGGTCAACACCGTCTAGTGGGTAGCAGCTGTCACTTTTCCTCACCAGTCTCCCAGATTACATAAAGTGAACCTGTGGCGGCCCAGACACCACAGAAACACTGATGGGTGGGTCCCATTGATCAGTCTGGAAGGTCAGAGTCGGGTGGGGGCGGTTGGAGGAATGACATGAAGGGTGACCCAGGAAGGGGGGGTGGGTTGTGGTGGGGGGGTGACCATTGTCGTCTCTTCTCTCCACCTATGTTCCCGGCCATCTCTCCAGCTCCATCAATTCTTTGCTCTTTACTCCTCAGTGTGATAAATGATCCCTTTACACACATTGAGTAATTACCTCTTATCCAAATATTAATATTCCTGTTGGAAGATAAATGCGTATGTGTCTATTTACATTTCTATGTGTATGCTACTTGTCTTTTATAATCTGACACAGTGAGAGCAAACATTACACATTTGCACTCTCAACTATTTCTGAACATCTGTTGTAAATCAACCGGCAAATCTTCTGTATTTTGCTATTTTCACTCACTTTCACTCACTCTTTGCATAATGGGTGTGATCATTTTTATCATCTGCACTGTTCTGTATGATAAAGTCATATCCTGCGCTTTGCTACGACTGCCCCATGGGGATCATTACAGTCTCATTTCTAATCTAATCTAATGATTAGAAACAACCACATTACGTTAAAATGAAACAAAATCCTACTCACAGTATATACCAAAGTCTGCAGGGACCGTGTGGATGGAAAACATTAATGGTTGTAATTTGAGCTTCATAATCTTTGTTTTTGGAAGAAATCTTAAGACTAACTTTTCACTGACAAACTGAGCTGCCCCACCTTTAATTCCCCGGAGATGTTTGGGTGTATGTGTGAAAAACAATGGAGCGGGGTGACAGAGGTAACAGGACACTGAGGTCATGGATGATGAAGTGAAGTTTTATCTTGGCTTAAAGGAATAGTTTGACATTTTAAAAAATACACTTACAATCATCTTCATATGAAATACAATCCAGGAAGTCCACTTTGATTAAGATCTGTGAATTTGAAGGCTTATCAAATGTCAAAACACTGCAGTTTATAATATTGTGAGACATGATTTTAAAACTCTGGAAAGTTCTCACAGCTGCAATTATTTTGTCTTTTCTTGGGACAATCATGAGGTTAACAGCAGAAATACAGCATTCGGGTTACAAAGGAATCCACCACGTGTATATTATAATATAACATAATATAATATGATATATGTCAAGTTTGTTGAGTTTTGCATTATTGATGTTTTTACTTTGCTGTGCACCAGCAGTATAACGTTAAATATTAATATGCACAATGCAGATCAACACGATCAGCTTCTCTATTCTGGGGGCAGATACCACTTAATTGGTGTCTCATGGGTGATTATGTTTCACTAATCTTACGAGCAGTGGTGGAAGAAGTACTCAGATCTTACAGCTGGAGTTACTTGTTATTTACTGGAGTAAAAAGTACAATGTTTACCTCTGAAATGTAGTGGAGTATAAGTGAAGATTCTCAGTCATCCAGGTCATGGTTTTCCAAGGAGGGTTGAATCTGGGGCAACTGGACTGGGCCACTGGTTTAGGTATATGGTTGACACATGGGTCAAAATCAAAACCCAGGAAGTGCAAAGCTTCACAAAACATATTAAGTCAGTGGACAGCAACATCATGTTCATACAAGAGGACGTCAGGAACAAGAGCTTGGCCTTTTTTGACTGTGCTGTAAACACTAAAGAGGACAGGAGCCTCCACATTGGAGTGTACAGGAAACCAACACACACAGACCAATACTGACTCTTTGACTCTCACCACCCACTGGAGCATAAGTTAGGAGATATCATAACCCTACAACACCTGCTGATAGTGTACCAACAAGTGCCCAGGCCCAAGAGAAGGAGCATCTGAGGGACACACTTAAAGCCTGTTGATACCTTGACTGGACCTTTGTGAAAACAGCCACAGGGTCCATGAAGAACACCAACACTGTGGGTGATGAGGAAAAAAGAACGTATGCAATATTGTTGTTCCATATGTGTCTGAAGTATAAGGACAATTTTCAGCAAACATTCCTGTGTTTTTCAAACCCAGCAACACAATAAGAAAGAAACTGGTTGACCTGAAAGACCTCACTCCCAAACACAAGAAAAGCGATCTAGTACATGCAGTCAAATGCAGTGAGGAAAGCACAGATATGTATAGACTCAGCAGGTTGATAGAGGACAACAATATAGACATTTTGGATAGGGCTGACAGATGGTTTGAGAGAGGAGTGAAGGAGGCTTTTTATGTTGAAGTAGAGAAACCATTCCTCAACAGAGCAGGAGGTCTATGACACCACTTATCCCCCACCTACAGTGCTATGCTTTCATCCCGTCCCAGGAGATTTGACAACCTTTCACATTTGGCCTCGTGTGACTACTCCAACGAGGGCCATTTACACTTGGCCTCAGGTGACTCCAACGACTCTAATGACTGTTCTTACAACCGCCAGGAGCACTAATGAACCAGGGGACATCAATGACCCCACAAAGGTTGAAACCTGGGACTCCCCACCAGTCAGTTTTAAGTGAAGAAGCCCCTCTGTTGAGAGGCTTCGAGTATCAACAACCAAGACCAGCTGCCCCAGATGGAGTAGACATATAAAGTACTTGAGTGAATGAACTTACTTACTGAAGTTACTTTCCTCCTCTGTCTCTCACATGTCTGTACTGTATGTATGGGTGTTTTTTTAGTGAAAAAAAAATAGAGGGAGACAGATCAGAGGTTCAGCACACATCACAAGTCACCCCTTCTATTTTCATGCAAACAAGCCCCGCTAATCCATCGGGGAATTACTGTAAATTAGCTATTTCCCTCTGAGCCCCACCGCAGCACAACCATGTAAGATTCTGCATGGAAAGAACATTTTCCAGAATCATATTTCCATTTCCATATCAATGAAATGTTGCCTTTAAACAGGAAAGTGCATGTTTTTGTACATATAAATGATTTAAAGAGCAGGGGAAGGGTGGCTAAATTCACTTAATCTTCTTATTTTATCTAAAAAAAGACATTTCTTTTCTTTTCATTTGAAGGAGCCGGTCCTTGCACCCATTCACTTTTGATGATTAATTCAAAGCGGGGAGGCAGATTAAGCATCTCAAAGTATGTAACAAGGCAGAAGACAGAGAGGGACGAGATAAAAGCAGCAAGAGAAAGAGAGATCAGAAGCAGGACGAGCTGAGAGAGAGAGAAAGTGATACAGACAGAGGAAACTGAAAGATCACTGCTTCTGTTTCTCCAGTCTGTTAGTTCTGTGTCTTTGTAGGCTCTCTCCTGGGAAACAGAGGATATAACCCTCCAAAGTCTCCCCGTTTCATGTAGGGTCAGGATCTTTTTGATCAGGGGTGAGTGAGGATAAAAGCGCAAGAGGGGAGCAGGGGGGGTTGGTTGGGAGAAAAGGAGGCAAGAGTAAAACTGAGGAGAGAAGAATAGAGGATGAGTGACAGAAGATGGGGTTTGAGGGAGAGAGGTGGGGAGGGTGGTGGTGTCTGAGCTTGATGGGAAGATGAGGTGGACAGACAGGGATTTCACGCTGTCTGCTTCACTGCTGGGCTTGAGGGGGAACTTCAGAGGAGCAGGAGTTATAGGAAGGATGTTTCTCAATCATCATCCTCAAGACAAGAGCCAGTGTGCCAAAGTCTGTTGCGGCACAGTTTCATTGCTCGAAAAAAAAAAAAGAGGCACGACTGGGATGGTTTCGCATGGCAAGAAACACAAGTGTCAGCAGTTGTTAGAGTGTGTCTGCCTGTGTGTGTGTGTGTGTGTGTGTGTGCAGCTGTCCAGGAGACACGCAGACATGGAGCGTTGCTTCCATATTGACTCTCTCTGAGGGAGGGCTCTACATAAGATAAGCTTGATATTGATTACACAGACTATGAGATGTACGGATGACATCAGATACTGCAGCCATATGTCCACATGAAATCAGTGTGACCGTCACACACACACACACACACACACACATCAATAACTGATGGTTGTCAGAAGATGCCTTTTTGAATGCAGCGTGATGATTGCACACAGGTGCTCGGCGCATTTGCGCAAGACTGTTTACACTCACACAAATACACACTGTTATTGTGTTTGCATGATTATTGCAAAAGTAGAACATCTTATGAAATCAGTGTCACATTGGGCTGTCATAACCTTCCCCAGCCATCGGGGCGCATGTTTTGAGTGTGCTGCACCTTTAAACTGCAGGCGTGGCTCTCCTACTACGACCCGCCTCTTATGCATAATAGCCAACTCTCCTTCCCCCGGATCATAAAGTGCAGTAGTCGGCAAAGAAAAGTGACCACAGCCAAAGCCCATCCAGGCCTGTGAGCGGCGGGACTGCGACCAGCACGGACTCATTTACCCCAACCACTGTTTACAATCTGAATATAAAGGACAACCGAGCGGATCGGATTGGACGCCTCAATTTTTTTACGCACGGCGGATCTATGAGGACGCACGCAGCTTTTTCACTCTCAGCACCAGGTAAAACTCTTTTTTTTAAACCCGACAGCAACTCTTCTCACGAGGATGTTAACACACACACAGGTGCACGGATTGAGGTTTTTGAGGTCTGAAACGAGCCGCTTCAAGTTTTGACTTTGGAGCTTTCCTTTGCTGCTTAATTAACTGATGGGGCGCTTTTTTCCCCACAGGTCGCAGCTGATTTCTTTGAGCTTGATCAGGAGTGTGAACCGAGGAGGAATCAGATAAACTACTTTACATAAGGCTCCTCGGTCTAACCGGGTTCACTGGCAGGCAGCACCTGTACCTGTCTGCCCAATGAATCACTTGCAATCAAATGTAATCTCTCTATTTTGTGCCGAGCAGTCAGCAGAAAATAGAAACCGCTCTCTCTCTCTCTCGATGTCTCTCTGTCACAGTATACTACTAAAACAGTGTTATGTAATGAAACACTGTTGCGAAACTTGAACTTCTCAGCAACACACAGACTTTGCGCATTTACGCACAAGATACTTTGTGTTTATGCCCCCCCCCAAAAAAATCCCCATATTTGTATTTGGGTCTCATTAACCCTATGAGGACTCGGTTGTAGTCCTAATTGGCACATGATGTTCTCACACAGGTACAGAGTCTGTCTGTGACACCTCAGTGGAGGTTTTTTTCTCTACACTATAGGACAATGTTTTGCCATAACAAACAATATAATTTAAAGCAATCCGATGCATCCAGAATAGCCGCATTACGCACGGATACAAAATCAACCCACTCCCCCCCAGAGGGCAACATGTCCACAGACAGGCTTGTGATTATTGTGATGAGAATAAGGCTCAGTCCTCACACAACTGTTGGCTCTATCTCTCTGCAGACAGAGGGAACACGGAGTGATCGGCCCCCCTGCCTGCAGCCCCCATGCCGGGCATCAGCTCCACCGCGCCTCGGTATGAAAACTGGGACATGGACCACCTCGACCACTACCAACATTATTTCTACGACGACCACCACGACCCGGACGAGGATTTCTTCAAGTCCACTGCACCCAGCGAGGACATATGGAAGAAATTCGAGCTGGTGCCGACCCCGCCCATGTCCCCGATCCGGGCGGTGGAAGGGTCGGGCCGGGTCGGGCTGCTGTACCCGTCCCTGGGGGACAAGCTGGAGTGGGTGTCTCAGTTCTTGGGGCAGGAGGACGAGCAGCAGCAGCAGCAGCAGCATCAGCAGCATCAGCAGCATCAGGACCTGCCCTGCAAGCTGACCACGGCCAGCGACTCCTTCGGGAACCTGAGCTCCATCATCATCCAGGACTGCATGTGGAGCGGCTTCTCGGCCGGACAGCAGCTGGACAGAGTTGTAGGGGAGCGCTGCGCCTCCTGTCCCGGGACGGGGGCCGCGGCCAAAGTCGCAGCCGGCTCTGCGGTCTCGTCCCCGGGGAGAGCGCAGAGTGCACCCGCCGACGCGCCGGCTCTCAGCGGGCTGGCGGCGGACTGCGTGGACCCGGCTGCGGTGCTCACTTTCCCGCTGACCGGTGGATGCAAGAAGCAAGTGTCGTCTGGTTCAGAGTCTCACACCGACTCATCAGGTCAGTCAGACAGGATGTGCAACATATTGGACTTTTCTATATATGTTACTAATATCTCTTGTTTGACTTTGTGAAGTTCTATCTATGATATATGTGTCTGTGATACTCTGTAGATAGTTTAGTGACCATAATAACACCTGATGGTAGTTTGCTCATGATATTTAAATAATCTCATAATTTTCCAAAAGGACACATAGTTTGTAGTATCTCTATTTGCCTGTCTGTATAAATTGTTGACTTGAGGTTTATTTGACCTGGAATCTCATGTTGGCTTCTCCCATTTGGTTAATAGTTTGCTTTGATTGGCCATTATCTGGCAATCAGGGCAGGCATGGCACATGATGACTGCATTGCGTTACCTTGGTGCATGCAACACATGCTTGAAGCCCAGAGAGCCAGAGACACGCCCATTGAAACATCTGCTGCCTGGCGTGGCTCCAGCAGACCAGCTGCTACCTCTCCCTGCTCCTCCAGTCTGACTTATGATAACAATATCCTCTCCGCGCTCCCTGGCTTGGACCTGGCGTGGAGTCAATAAGAGTAGCCTGCTCGTTATTATTGGAACTTTATGTAACGAGGAGGGAAGGAAAATCAACCCTCTTTTTAGTTATGTCTAGCCACAATTTCCCCCCTCCGACTCCATACTCTTTCCATTTTCAACCCCTATGATTGAGGTTGGTATGTAGGCTGCCATGTGATGTTGAGCTTGGACCATGCATAATGGTGTGTGGAATGTCACAAAGGGAACTTGTTGCTGCATTCCTCCACTCAACAGGCTGCAGCGCCAATTGTGTCAGTGGGTGGATTTGGTCCGAGCCAGGCTGGGCTGTGAATAGAGCGGGATTAGCCATTTAGGAGGTTGGCTAGGCCGGCAGAATTCTTTGACATGAGTTTGAGGCCGCATTTCGCACCATTTCAGGGGATAATATGTGCTCAAAGAGGAGGAGAATGAGCAATCACGGGAAATAAATGTATGCTTAAGCTCCAATAAAGAGCCATTATGGGGCTACTTGAGGGAATTCATTCAGTATGCCTTGTAATATGAGATGTCATCTTTTGTCATATAAATGCTTTTGTAAATAATAGGCAGGCACCCCTCCCTCCAAAGCTCTTTGTCCAGCTCCTCTTTATGTTATTCATATAGAGATTACTACTTTCTGAGCAGGCAAATACACAGAGGTGCAATTACTTGTTGTCATGTAAGTGTGTTTCAATTTACAGCAGCATTGGAAATCTCCCAAGAGTCTAGTCAGTCGGTGGGAATCGTGTCGATAAGACCTTTCCTCATGTTTAATACCCCGCTTCCACTCCCGCAAATAGAGCAGCAAATGGTTTTAAACGTGCGCAGCCTTGAATATCAGTCGACTCATTTTAGCAAGTTGAAGAGTTGCTCATTTGCATTTTCACCTCACCTGTGTCTGCCTCTCATCCTCACTGGGTCCACATGAGTGAAGAGAGCCAGTTTCCACTCTGGGAGCTGACCTAATGCAGTGAATCATCACTGAAAGTGTGTGTGTGTGTGTGTGTGTGTGAGATCATGTAGATTTCATAAGGTTGTTGGAAGTCAATTTTTATAGAAGCATTTAATTGATTTAAGGAGGCTGGTGAGTGTGTCCAGTGAGGTGGCTCCTTGTGTGACTCATCCTTCCAACTTGAGCCTGAAGTCACCACCAGGTATTTTGTGTAGTCAGACACCTCATTTAATGCATTTCCTCTTGCTCTTTCAGATGACGAAGATGACAAAGATGAGGATGAGGAGGAGATTGACGTGGTGACGGTGGAGCACAAGCAGCAACGCAAACCTCGACGACTGGTCAACACTCGTAAACCAGTGACCATAACGGTTCGAGCCGACCCCCTCGACCCCGGCATGAAGCGTTTCCACATCTCCATCCACCAACAGCAGCACAACTATGCTGCCCCCTCCCCGGACACACTCCCTCCGCCGACTGAGCCCCCTCGGAAAAGGGTCCGGCAGGAGGCCTCCACCCAGGCCACCCAGCCCCACCAGAACTCTCATTACCACCAGCCCCGACCCGGCCACGCCCCTCTGAACTTAGACAGCAGGAAATCTCATGTGACATTGGCTGGAGTCAGGTCAGCGTCGCCTAACCTCAGCGCCTCCTCTCCTACCTCCTCCACGTCACCTTCGTCTCCTCCCTCCTCCTCTTCCTCCTCAAGTTCCCATCCCCAAAGCTCTCCCTCAAAGGCCTCCTTCCTGTCCCACCTCTCCAGCCCCCAGTCCTCCGACTGTGAGGACACAGACAAACGCAGGGCGCACAACTTCCTCGAGCGCAAGCGAAGGAACGACCTGCGCTCGCGCTTCCTGTCCTTGCGGGACGAGATCCCGGGCTTGGCGGACTGCCCCAAGACGCCGAAGGTGGCGATCCTGACTCGGGCCACGGAGTACCTGCAGCAGCTGCACGCCAGCGAGAGGCAGAAGGCTCAGGAGAGGAAGCAGCTGAAAGCCAGGCAGCTGCTGCTGCTGCAGAGGCTGGCACACCTCAAACGATCCTGAGCGACGGGGTTTGGCTGTCACCACACACGTACACTCACAGAACTGAACGGGACTACATGAAGGAGAAAAGACACTAATGTTCACTTTGGTCACGTTGGAATAGTGCGGGTGGGTTTTTTATTTTTGTGGTTTGCACATTAGCTTCTGAGTGATTGACGAGGCCGTAAGCCGGTCAGGACAGCAAGCTCTAGGGACTGATCTTATGGGGCATCTTGCGGGCAAAATTAATATGTCCATGGTTACTCAACATAGGTTTGTCAAAGTGTTATATTTCCCCTTGCTAAAAAAAACTGTCGCTTGCTGCAGGAAGGCTTGTTGTGAATGCAGCAGCTTGGAGTTGAAAAACTGCTACAACTGTGCTGTTTGACTGCTGCATGGTCTGGTCAGAGGTCTCCTTGATTGTGACAGGGCTCGCTGTGCTTGCACAGCAGTGACGTCTCCTCTTTTTATCAGTCTGAAGGGCCCGCTGAAGTTTGTCTCCTTCAAATTTCAACTTCTCTACAGTCCCCTGCTTCTTAGCACTTGGCATACAACTTGTGCATTTTGTTATCAAGTTGTACCCTTTTTTTCTTTTGCAGTTTTCCCTCCTTTACTCTCATTCTCCATAGCACCTGACCTCTGCCCTGTTTCTCCTTGTTCTTTTCTTTACTCTTTTTCCTTCTCAGCAGTTGAAGTTTCTGTCTTTATGCTGGCTGATAATGGGAATGCAGGGGGCTGTAGTGGGACTGCACTGAGCCGTGCAACAATAACAACTGGAAGGACACAATATGTTCTACACCTCCAGGAATAGCTCAGGTTAAGTCCTAACGTCTGTGCCTGCAGGTTTCCATTCATAACCCCGGTGTTTTCTTCTCACATCACAAATCTTTCGACAGCAGCACCATGCCCACAGTAACAGCCCGTTTTGTAGCATTATTTGGAGAAATAAATATAAATCTAAAATAAGATGTTGCCATGCATTGTTTGAGATTGATCCTATTTTCAGTCAACATCTGCAAAAAACACTATGAAGATCTTTTACGATTTGAGATTTCACTCCATCTTTATTATTGTTGTGCCATGGAGACCAGCCAAAAGGTGAATGGTGGCTTCAAATGATCAACCAAAAGAAAAAAAAAAAATTAATCTGCATATGTTTAAGCAACATGAAAAATGCCAACTTTTGCTTGGAGATGAAGCCCACTGAGTTCCAACTGTACATTTCTTTCATCTTGCTGTCTGATATGTTTGTAAATTGATTTTTTTTTTGTTTGCATTTGATGTAATGCCTATAGAAGCCTTTCAATGTATGTAGACTATCCTGTTGGATGTTATGTATATAGTACCCTTACTGTACAGTCCCTTCCAAACCAAAACCAGAGCTGTCTACGATACTCATCCTAGTTTTCGTTAGGCCCTGCGTCCTAAACCGGGGCCAAGCTTGCCGGCTTTTCAAAGATAACTCAAAGCTTCTATTTTTGTTAATAAAATGATTATGAAAAAGAGTCAATAAAACACTTACTGAACATTGATCACACTAGCCACTTTGTCACTACATTTTTTTTTTTTTTGCAATGCCTACTTATTTCTTTACTGTTCATTACCTTTCTGTCTCTGGGGTTTCTTTATTTGTATAAGTCAGAGTTGACAAAAGTTTTATACTATATTTTCCTACCGAGTTGTGTTTTCAGTGTGAGCTAATGACTGTTTTTGTTATAGTAGCTTGCAGGACTTTATTGGTGGTTATGTGCTGAAAATTGGCATGTATGCTCAGCTTTCTCTCTCCTGGAGTGGAAAGCACCTGAATGCTCCTGTATTCAATCCAATCTCTCGCTGTAGCACTCTCTTAAATCTGGTGCGGCTGGTGGGGAGGAGGGGCGGACTTAAGAGGATCTACTGATTAAACTTCTGGCTGTGTGTATAGCCTTTAGTGACCTTAATGTTACTGCTTTCTCGCTGCTTTTTTTTTTTTTTTTTTTTGCAAGCCTGGTGCTCCCTATTGTCCCATAAGCCATGCAACAGAGAACAGTGTAGCCCTGGAACTAGTACTGTAAATGACTCGATCGTGACGAGTAGCATGCCCTGCTTTTACCAGCACTCAGGAAGCTCCCAAGTAGTCTGTAGCTCTTGTGATAGGGCCACAGGCTGTGCTTGAGGAAAACACCCCCTGCTGTAATATGCTGTGTGTATTTATAATGTAACGTCAGAGCCACACAGATGGAGCATTATTAGATCAGAGCAATCGTGATGGAACGAATACGTCAGGATATTATTGCTCTGCTTTCCCCCCTTCATTCTTCTGAATTAGCTGTAATATTATATGTGCTAATTACTTCAGCAACCGCCACCATTATTAGCCCTGATTTTTATTTTATTTTTCTCAGTAGGGTGCACCCACAGCAGTGGTCAGCCCCATTTTTAAAATAAAATTTGTTAGACTTGTATTGGTCACTGGTCTCTGCTGTTGGCACAGTCATGGTAGCAGTGGACGTTGCTTACTTACTTTTCAACTATGGTGATTTTTGGAGCCTTGTCTCAGCACTTTGTTTTATTTCTGTACCTCATAAGCCTCTATGTATGAAGAGTAAGTCAGAAAAATAAAAAATTCATGGTTTGACATCATAAATGACCTGTTTGCTTTGTCTCTTTCACACACAAACACACAAGAGGAATACTGATCATCTGTAGCTCCATCTCTCATTTGTTTTCCATTAAACCCACCTGTATGAGTGAACACCCCCCCCCCCGCCATCCCAGCCACCATTTGTTCTGAGCAGTCTCCAAGGTAACCCAATCCTGGCATCATTGCCATGGCAACAAGCATCTTCGCTCACCGCTGCAGAGCCCCAACAGTTTCCATAGAAACAATACAATAACTATACTGCGGTCCTCCTTGTAAAGGCGTCTCAACGACACTAAATGTCATCAACAACCTGATCTGTTCACAAATGCGCCAACAAGGAGAGAAGTCCCTTCAGACACATTGGTGATTGCTGATTTTATTATCTGAACCGGTTTTAATAATAAGTGACAGCCTTTAATTTACATCAGTGAGATTAAAATGTTACAATAATCACATTTATTTAGTCTCCGAGGATGAAAGACCCTCCGCATGATCCCCCATCGATCAATGCTGCCACAGCATCAGCGGCCTGCCCGCCTCTCAGCGCGACGCCCACCGCGCATGCGCGTCGCCGTCAGCTGGGCGCCGAGGAGGCAGCATCATGGCGGCGTCCGCTCGCAGCGTGCAGTGTGTCTTACAGAGAGCCATGGTCCCCTCCTTGGTGGTGATTTTGGGAGCTACCGGCACCGGCAAGTCCAAGCTGGCGATCGAGATCGGAAAACGGCTCCAGGGGGAAATAATCAGCGCCGACTCCATGCAGGTAGGAAGAGTGTTAACAGGAGGAAACTGCGCAGGGAGTCCTTGACATGGCAGCCATACTGTTAGAGAAAAGCAGAATAAAACATCTGCTGTTCAGCCAAATGAACGCGAATCTGAATACAAGCTAGCAGACTGTCATCTAACCCATCTGTTCATTATGAATGTGAAGTTTGTGTGTAGCTAAATGCTACTGCGCAGGATAGCAGGTGTTAGCAAGACCGCAAGTCACAATGTGAACATGACAGTAAACATTCATTATAATCCGACCTCTGCTCTAACATTAAGAGCTAAAGGTCTGCACTGACTCTAAACCTCACCTCAGATATACTGGGACAGCAGAGGAGACCGTGTTTGACATGTGTCTGATCCACATCTGCATGTGGGTGCACGGCCTGTAGAGACACATCAGAAACATGACACATCACAAACATCCTCTTAAATACATGCAGCACCGTTTGTCTTTCCTTAGACGACAGTTTAAATACACTAAAGTCATTTAAAGGAAAGTTAAAGCTCTACTTTAGGTCAAAGGAAAGAGAGAGGATCAAGAGAAAACAACAGTTTATGTATGGCAGCTGCTTGGTCATGGTGAAGACTTTTGCAACAAGCATGTTTTATTCATGCATAAATTGGTGTGACATCACCATGCAAGTTAGTACAGTGAAATCCTGATAATAAGGTGATAATGATAAGAGGAAGTGGGAAAAATCAGAGAACATAAACTTAAAGCTGTATTGTTACAGTAGCAAAAGGAAGTACAAAACTGCATGCATTGCATAGATAAGTAACTATAACACTGTATAACATATCCTATACAGATGTGTGTGCCTAATGTGAAGCATGCATGCAAGTTTATATAAGCAATATGTAAATATTAACTACAAAGTCTATTGATTGGCATTAATTTGCAATAATTAACTGAATACAAAAATTGCACTTGGATGAATGTAATCAGTCAGAAATACAGTTATTGCAGAGATGTCATTCAAGCTACTGAAGAGAGGATGTAGGCAAAATTAACTCCATAGGCTGGAAATTTTAGCAACTTCAAAATAAATGGCACTTTGTCTGGAGGATAAATGCAATATCGATCATTAAATACACAACCTCGATTCCATTGTAGTAATCTCCTTTACACAATCATGTGTTTGATAAAGTGTTGAACCTCTCTCCATCCTTGCTTGTGAACGCCTGAGTCTTTCCAGGATGAACCTTTCATACCCAATCATGATACTATCACCTGTTACCAATGAACCTGTTTACCTGTGGAATGATCCAAACAGGTGTTTTTGGATCAGTCCACAACTTTCTCAGTCTTTTGTTGCTCCTGTCCCAACTTGTTTGAAACATGTTGCAGTGTCCCACCTGTTTTGAAATTGGACTATTAAGGTCACATGGTAAAATTTTAGATGCAGCTAAAAGGTTATATTCTAACAGTCATTTGTTTTGTTACTGTAATATACCGGCTTGGCTATGGGTTCATTAAAGCAAGGAAAAAATTAATGGAGATCAGTCATGAGTTAGTATGCTGTAACAGTGAAATGCTGTCATGAAATGTTTATTGGTTCATTCACTACCATGTCTTTTATTGCTAATCCAGTCACAGTATAAACATTCAACAGGAAATAGTTAAAGGCTTATATAATCAGCAGTAAGACCTCACAGCTGTATGATGACAGGTGACTGTATTGAAATGACAGGATCATTTGTGTGCGTCTGTGTCACAGCTGCGACATTTAAAAACCTCTGATGCTCGTGTCTCTTCGCTCCTCTCTCTTTCACTCTTAGCCCCGCCCTCTCTTTTGGTTCTCAGGCTCTGTTGTCACAGCAACTGGGGGCGTGCACACTAAAGAAAAGGTCAGGTACAGGTTTGAGTCTGGGTCACAACAGAGCGCAGCGTGGACAAACACACACACACACACAGAAACAAACACAGTAACTCCCCTTTATCCAAATCTGCCAGTGTCCAGCAGTGATTCCTCTGACGGCACAGTTACAGCACGCAATCACGTCGTGTTCACTCTTTGATCACCTTTTCTCCTGCTTCACCTTTCTCCCCCCTCCTTCCCGCCTCATTGTCCTTGAGAGTGTGTGTCCCTGCGGGGAGCGCCTCTTCCAGCAGTCACCTGCTGCTGGGTAAACTGGGTTACGCTAATAACATTTCAGCCCAGAATATCTCAGCGACCAGCAGCCCTGGTGGAGAGAAACAGTGGCCTAGTTACAGCACGGCAGCCCCAGCCCATCTCCACAATCCCTGGCCTTGTTGCTACCCTCCCGTTGGTGTGTGTGACAGCGAGGGAAAGCGAGACATGCAGACGTGGAGCGAGGGAGAGAGAGAGAGAGACTGCTTATGTGAGAATGAGGCTGTGTATAGGCTAGAGCTGGCCTGTGTTGTCTTTGGGATAGGAAACAGTCTGGTCTTGTTTGGGAGAAAGCAGCATTGTGCTGAGCTGGTGCATATTCAGCGCCGTGCTACGCCGGCCCAGCAGCTGATAGTGAATGGGCATGCTGTGGCCACTGGGAAGTGTCTATTGTCCCGGGGAGAATTGGTTCCCACACTCCCTAACACTCCTATTGTATTATCATCACCCCCCTCCCCATCCTGCCCGTGGCCCATGCCCCCAACCCACAGTTCATTGGACATGCAGGGGGATATTATTCACTCATTAAATGAACATGCTATCTATGGCACACACACAAGCACTCAGCTGTACTGTCAGTGAATGAGGCACTGCCAAATAGTGTAAAACCATGGTTCCCAAAGTTGGGGTCCGGGGAGCAGCGGTGGTCCTTCGGCAAAAATGTCACAGTTCTCTCATCCCCTCGAAGGTGGAATTATGGGAAAATGTGATCTCAGGCTTTACATTCCTCACTGTACCTATCACCTCACCTATATACCATATATATATATATATATATATATATATATATATATATAGAGCTAAATTGTCTCACTGGGTGCCTTGTGAGTGTGAATAGTCTTAAATTAGCCGTTAGTCATTAGCCAAGTCTTTTTATTTCACGGAGATAATAAGAGGTTCCTGTGCACCATATTCACAGTGAGATAAATCTAGAACTGAGTTATTAGTATGGGACATTATATGCTTTACTAAAGTTAACTTGACTCTCTTGCCCTTGTACATTTCAGTTCCTCAGCTTCCTTTTTCTTGTACTACACACTCACCATTTTTAGTTTCCAAAAAAGATTCGCATTTTCTCTGTTTATTTCGCTGTTTACATTCAATTAGTCTTTATGCACTCGAAGCATGAAAGAGGTCTTCAGAGGTTTAAATTTGGCTGCTTAAAATCATCCAACAGTTTTAAAGATCACTTTTTGAGCTCTCAAAGACTCACGCTGTAGTAGGGATAAACTGTATCTATGGGCTACTTTTGGGAAGGATTTTGGGGTGTGTAAGGTGGATGGGTGTCTTGATATTGAAGCATTTCCAAACCACTGACGGCTGCTCATCTGGGAGTGTCTGGGAGTGGATGAGAGTGGGTATATATTGGTGGTGTAGGGCAAAGTTTAGGCTTTGCTTTGGTGGACGATTGGGCAACTTTACAGTTAGAGCGGATGAAACCTTTACAGCCAAAGTGGACAACTTGAGTATTTATGTATATATATAATAATATTGTGTCAAGGTCATGAGTTACTGTTGCACTGATTGTTTCATATGCTCGAGTTGTAGGATTTAATTGGCTGAACCAGGCCTTCGATGAGCCGTAATGGATAGACATTTGTTAATCAAGTGTCACCTCGGGGGAGAGGATGATTTATCCAGGCACGACCTACTGACAACGCTTTGCAAGGCATTATTGGTAATAAGAAACATTTGACAAGGACAGCGACAGTAAGCTGATAGAGTGAGTGCACTTCAGAGGTGATTCATGTGAGGCGTGCTCAGACTGAAACACTAGACCAGTTTACCCAGAGCTGTGGTCATCGTTCAAACTCTGCCCTGTTCGTGCTCTGCTGCACATTACATCAGTGAAATATACTCTGGAGTTCCCTGTCTCACTATTCGTTTTAAGGATATTGGCAGCTCACCGGGCTTCATGTCCATGTTTTTATTCATCATCTTGTCTGTTGCTTCTTGCACTTTGTAACTACTGCTTTCACAACTTCTGCAGCACAATGGAGTTCTTACAGTGCTGATTAGAGGGCCACTCCATCGACATTCTTGTCCAGGTTTTTTCAAATAGTAACTCCCTCTCAGCCTTCAGTGAAAGGCGGTGATGCAGGATACAGAGCTGTTGCCCTCCCTTCCCCTCTCTCAATCTAGGGGGTTTACATGTAGCAACATCATAATGTAGAAACCTACGTCAGATCACGTGAGAAAATATTTTTAGAAGGGCTTGGAAAAATTGCATTTTGATTCTTAAGTAAACATACTGAAAACCAAAATTTGATTGTTTGGATTTGAATACATAAGGAACGCTATTGAAAAGCTACAGAATAATATAAAAATCTCCACAGAAGAAACAGAAAGTTTCTATATGTATTGGAATTTTGTAATATTGTTATGTAACGTTTTAGGTGCGCCTTATGTACAGTCGATGCTCAAGTCTTGGATATTTTAGTTTCCCTGGAACACTTGAATGCAGCAAGGAAGGTTTTTTTTTTTAGAACAGTCTGCTCTTGGAGCTGCCATCTGAATACTGAACTTTGACTATAAAGAGAGGTGACTTAATGTTCACTGCCATGAACATCCTACCTCGAGAAAGTTTCAAGTGTTTATTTACAATGAATAGTGAGATGTATGTTGCTTGAAGGTAGGAAATAAATCTAAATTGATCATTAGCAATTTAAAGTCTTTTCAAATTATGAGCAAATGGGCTAAATCACACAAAACCACCAGCATGACAGGAAATATTGGAATTACTCACCAATAAACACAAAACTGTGCTGCAGCAGATTTCTCATGCTTCCTCACAGCCACCTGTTTAATGCATTAACTAACAACACATTGTGACCACAAAACAAATTGTTTCACTGCAGCGTGTAATAAAAAAAAGGGTGTGTTTGGTTGTGAGTGCAGGCGTGGCTGTGGGGTATCATACTAAAGGGCCATCAGAGGTCCTAAGGGGCAATTTAACAGGTCACGCACATGCATGCACCATTACTTCAGTTAGTGGGACTATTGGAGGTATTGGTGGCCGGTGACCCTTTGCTTTATGCGTGTATGAAAGAAGGAGCTGCTTTATTCTATCAAAGACAAAATGAGCAGTGAAAATTGCGACAAAGGGAGACAATTTGTCAGGCTTGTGGTTTTTCTGTTGAATGTGAGAAATGGGACCTGGACAGCGGGAAAGCTGTCATGTGTCATCTTGGCCCTTATAGGCCCATAAAAGTGGAGTGAAGGAGTTCTTTCTTAGTCAAAACGCCGAGGGCTCATTTGCCTTTTGGGTCGTAAATTTGGAAATACGATGGTCATGCAGCCAGCTTCATTTGACCGCTGCGAGGGGCGCTTATTCTTTCAAAGGTTATGTGTGTCATTGGCCAGAGGTTGTTATGCACATGCACACACACATGCAACAACACCAACTGCTTATCTACGCATTAAACACGTCCTACACTCTAAAACTGCGTAGCTATGTGTTATATCCCTCTAATTCGCTCGCAGTCACCCGTCGTCCTCCTCTCTCTCTTTCTCTCTCTGTGCATGTCTCTCTATCTCCCTCTCTCCCCCTCCCACTGTCTCTCTATCTGTCTGGTGTGGCTATGACCTGTCTGGGCTTTGACGTATCTGTTTGTATTGTAACTGAGGCGATGCTGCCTCCCACATCCGATTTATGATGCATCTTTTTAAGTAATGTAAGCCTGTGTAGGAGCGAGCCAAAAAAGAGCTGATTAACTCTTATTTTTGTTGTGTGCTTGTGTCTATGTGTCTATGTGTAAATTGCAGTCTGCGGGTGTGGTGATGCGGTCACTGCTACAGTAAAGCAGCAAGGGAGAGGAGGATGGCAGGATGGAGGAGGAAGAGGAGGAGGGGGGGAACAACGCCATGAATGATTTATTAGTCTGGCATTACTGGGCCATTCCCCACAGAGAGACAGAGAGAGGAGAGGAAGATGGAGGGATAAATTGTTGAAGGATGGTGCCTTGAGGGGAAAGGAGAGAAGGGGTAAAAAGAGAAAATAGGTGGATAGGTATTCTGTTCTAAGTGTAATGGAGGGAGGATTCAGAGAGAAGGATAAAAATAAAGCAATGTAGCTTTAGCTCTTGAATGTGTATAGGGCCATGTCCAGGGGTCAGAATAAGGACAAACTGTACTGTCTTCCTCTCTCGACCTCTCTGTTTATTCTAGCAAATATTAAGCCTTTGATGAAGAACTGGATTTTTTTTTTATTGAAAAATTATAGGGAGACACTAATCACTGATTGTCTCCCCCAATACTCAAACTCAGACAATGCCGAGTTTACACATACACAAGCGTTCTACTTATCATTGTGTAGATTTTAAATCATAACCTAAGGTTTTTTGAAAATTTGCTTTACTCTGCACACCAACATTTGTTCTAGTGTAATTGCTGCAATTGGTGGATTTGCTCGCGAGGGAGAAACAAATCTGTGCAAATGTTTCGCTTAGAGTTCAAATTGATGAACTTTGACCCCTGAATTTGAGCTTTTGACCAATAGCCAGCCGTGTTGAAAGTGCTCACGTTTGAGGGAACAGAACCAGAGAGTCCAAAATGGAGGAAGCTTATTTACACCTGTCTCCAGTCTTTGTGCCAATCTAAATGTCTGCTTATATTTAGTGGACAGATATGAGAGTGGTCTCAATCTTTGCGATCCTGGAAAGAAAGCAAATGAGCGTATTTACCAGAACATTAAATGATGGCTTCATACAGATTGGAATAAACTATATGTAGATCAGTGGTGTTCTGCCGAAACATGGTGTGCTCAGTTGGGTCAGTATCTGTGTGCATGCCATACAATGTGCACATTAGTACAACC
The DNA here is from genome assembly GCA_025331565.1 of Holacanthus passer. Classification (NCBI taxonomy): domain Eukaryota; kingdom Metazoa; phylum Chordata; class Actinopteri; family Pomacanthidae; genus Holacanthus; species Holacanthus passer. The sequence continues at coordinate 6,113,087 of JAFREQ010000023.1, read as the reverse complement.
AACTTTTCAGATATTTTACATGGTATTTTGTATGATCTGTTGTGTCATCTCTGGTCCGAAAGCAACATTTTGCAAGCACCTTAATGAAATACCAATACTGGCAAACCGAAACACTGGTCTAACACTAGTCTGAAAGGTTTGCTTTATCCCCCTTTATCCTCTTTTGGCTGTCTCTGAATCTTATTTTATGTCTCAATGAGTGTTTGTTCTCTCCGTCTCTTTCTTTTTTCCTCACCCGTCTCTGTCTCTCTTGCCCTCTTTCTTTCATTTGGCCATGCTCCCCCCTTATTTATGTGGCAGAGGAACAGCTGTCTCGTGCAGGGCGTAAGGTTGGCCAGGCAGGCTGGCTGCAGACTCTGCAGAGCTCGAACACTGAGCTCATTGTCTCACACACACACACATGCACACGCACATTCCTCCCTTACTCGCACACAAACCACACGGTCACATCCATTCACATCCATTTAAAAGCAAGACAGGAAGGAGTAGGCAGCTGAACCCACATTAGCTGGGTTTCCATTGAAGTATATCAGTGTGAATTATGACGTTTGGAATTGAAAAAGCTGAATGTGACAAGCACATGTCTGAAACATTTCCTTAGCAGCTTCCCAGAAAACACTCCCTACTGCTGGAGTTTTTTTTTTTCATTGATTGAGAAATTACATTATTATGACTGGAGCGTTTATGGAAAACAAATGACACAGTTTATCAGACAGATTCATCTCTTTTTGCAGTTGAAAATATCTGTCCACCTTCTAGAAATGTATGCATATGCAGATCATTAATAGAAAACTGCTAAACATGTTTTCTTTTTCTTCACTCACATGGTGTGAAATATGACCAAAATGAGCTGAAACTGAAAAACAACTTGCTCAGCACTAATCAATGCTTTTCCTCCAATTTTTACAATCTTTTTGCCTGAAAATAAGATTATTCTACATCTTCCCTCCAATCCATATGATTTGTGTTATTTGAAATGTGCTTAAAAGAATGCTGGACAGTCAGTCACTTAATCTCCTCCTTTTATTGTGACATCACTTTCCTCCAGAAGACATGCATAAACATGATTAGCTATGTGGATTTTTATCTTCGGTTCTTTTATGACTCTGTGCTCAAACATCGCCACACTTTGTAGCTCATTTCCACCGCCTCGACTGGAAGTCTTCATCTCTTTCTCATTTTCCCTCTCATTTGTGGCTCCCCCTCAAAGCATTTTTCTCTTCATATCTTCCACTCAAGTGGCCCTTTTCATTTTTCTGCTTTACACTCAGGTCTTCTCCTGCCTGCTTTTACTCTCGGGTCTCCTCGTCCTCGTTAGGGTGAAATTAAAATCATCGCAGTCTGTTTTTGCAACACTCTCACATGAAAAAACATACTGTCAATGCGCGTTGAGGATCGGTTACATACCGATTAGCTGTGCTCTCTCGGTGGCAGGTAAGATTGAGCGAAATGAGAGGGATTGTGAGGAAGACAGGTGGAAGAGAGGAAACTTAACTACTGCAGGAAAGAAAGGAAGAGGAGTTTTGGGAGAAACAGGGGGGCTGTTAACCAAAGTGTGGGAGAATGGATGGAGATGAAAGAGTGGGAAAAAAAGAGAAATAACTTCATAAAACACAGCACAATAAAATATATTAGAATACTTTTTTTCTGCAAAATATAAATCTACTTGTATGGTGGTAGAACTAACTTGGAAACAGTAGTTGACAAAATCTCACCATATGGTCCATTTAGTAGTTGTTATGTAGCTATCACATGATCTTCCTCAGCAGATGTCCAGTTGTCATGAAATCTAAACTTTTAAGCCAAGACGGACAAGTCGTCCTTATAGTGCTCAGAGAAGAGAAAAAATATGTATTGGTGTGTTTAAAGAGAGCTTTTGTCTTATCAGCGTGAGTGGAACAAAAGAGCATTAATCCAGGAGGTGTGGGGCTCAAAGTGAGAGACACATGACCCTTACCCACTAATTGCCCTTTCACACTGGACAAAAAACCCACTAACACCCACTAACATCTGTCTTTTGTGTTCAGTGGGAAAGGGTACAATCTGCACTCCTTCCTGGGTCAAATGACTCCGCAGCAGTTATGGATATTTATTGGCTCCATCTCTGATCAGCAGTGATGGAAACATGATGCCCGGGTGGACACGATTATTTTTTGCCCCTTTTCCAGCGCGATGTACTCTGGGAACAACGTGACATTGTTCAACAAAACTAAATTGAATGACATGCTGTCTTTTATTTCAGGAACACTGAAGTGAAAGATATAAAAACATAACTATAACATTGTCACTGGCTCCATGCTGCTCTACTGTTTCCTGTTTTCTGGCAAAAGACAAAGTCGTCCACTGGCAATGGGAAGGTAGTCAATCAACTATTTTTAGGAGGTTTACCTTTACAAAACTGTATATACACGCTAATTTTGGTGTAAAAATGGTAAAAGTGTTTCTCTATTATACAACCTTTTTCCAAAAATGTTGGGACACTGTAAAATATAAATAAAACAGAAGATGATAATTTAGCTGATCCTTTTTGACATATACTCAACAGTACAAATAAACAGTACAGTACAAAGACAACATATTTAATGTATTTTGCCTTTGCCAGCTTTATTAATTTTGTAAATATCTGCTTATTCTGAATTTGATGGCAGCAACACGTTTCAAACAAGTTGGGACAGGAGCAACAAAAGACTGTGAAAGTTGTGGACTGATCCAAAAACACCTGTTTGGATCATTCCACAGTTAAACAGGTTCATTGGTAACAGGTGATAGTATCATGATTGGGTATGAAAGGTTCATCCTGGAAAGGCTCAACACTTTGTCAAACACAGGTTTGTATAAAGGAGATTACTACATGGGCTCAGGAACACTTCAGAAAACACAGTTCTACTTTTGTTCCACACACTTCACCAACCTGATGCCAACCTATATCTCCAAGTATCTCTGTCTGCCTTTCTCTCACCATCCATCTGCTACCTATCATTCTGTCTCCGCTCTGTCCAATCTGTGTAAGCGTGTGTGTGTGAGGGAGAGAGAGAGAGAGAGAAAGCAGTGAAAGCAAAGGAGGGGTGGTGGTGGATAATGTGTGCAAATTTGTCAGGGAGCATCCTGTTCTCTGTAACAAGTACACAGCGCTCTTCTGTCTCCTCTTATGTCTCTTCATCTCCTTTTCTCTCCCTCGTCCTCTCCGATGTGCTCTTTCTTTGGAAACACTCCTTCAAACCTTCACCCTCCATCGTTTGCTCTCCATCTCCTTCATCCGTCTATCCATCCAGCCATGCATCCTTGCCTCCCTCGGCTGACAGTGGTGTCGTGCAGAGGAGCCGTGAATAATTTATCAGGCTGCGTTGTACTGCCCTGCCCTGCTCCCCACTTTTGGCTTGCTGCTGTGCTGAAGAACATTCAGTGAAGTACACGCAACCCACACACGCACTTTCACCGAGATATGATCAATCACCTGCAAGGCTGTGTTGATCACCCTATGCATGTGTGTTCGGTCATTAAGTCTGTAATGTTGTGCCTTGAAATATAAGATTTAGACTCCTGGAAGGTGTTTGGTAACAAAATTAGGAGGTATTCAGGATGTGGGCATGAATACACTGCAGGACACACACACAGGACAAAAATTACAAAAAATATATTTAAAAGACATTTCACACAACTGATGTCATGACACTATCAAGGCCAAATGAAGAATGCATAACTGACACTGCTATTAGAAAAATCAGCATTAAAAAGCTCTCAAATTAAAATGCTAAACCTGCAAAGTGCAACTGAAATCAAGAAGGAAGAAAAATGTAAAAGTAAAAGTACAATAACTGTAAATTGACTGTTGTCTGAGCTTATTTAGTTTAGTTCACTGTTGCGACACCTGTCAAGTTTTTTCTTCTTGTGCAGCAAATATGCATTTTGCACAGTTTACACTTGAAATTCTTAGTCATCTGCAAAACAATTGGTTCTCGTAAAGGGGTTGTTTGTCTTCTTCATGGCTACATACATAGCATCATGCTAAAAACCTGAGGCCAAAGCTGCATGTCCCTGGCAAAACATCAGCATCCTCATCAGAAGAAAGATACAGCTTTATTGTTGTATTGCAGTGTAGATCTAGTTAGTCCTAATATTATATGTGTGATAAGATAAGATCAGACTGTTATTATTGTTTTGATGTAACTCTGTTTGCTTAGCTCACATGCTTTTGATTCGGAGCGCTGTGTTTTCACTTTTAACGTCGGTCAACTAGAGAAAAAGCTTTTAGGATGAGCACTAACCAGTGTGTTTGCCAAACGTAATCCTATCTCGGCAACATTGGCCGGGGTTAGTATAAACTTCTCCAAATCCAATAAAGAGCAGGGCAGAGCTGGTAACGTTAACCTACACGCTGATGGCTTCAGTGGCCTCAACACAGCGAGGAAACACTACGCAGTGGATGTGCTGGTCATGATAAAGCGTTAATGCTGGTCTTGGAAATAACACCCTCTTATTACTGTTGGCAGTAAGTTAGTTAGACGAACACTAATGATTGCAGCTTCATTTAGAACAGATAAGTCCACTATTTAGTCAGTTCCTTATGCTCTTGCACTTGTGGTTTGCAAATAGGCTTAAAAAGAGACACTGCTCTCCAAACTCTTGCTGAGTATCTCTTGCTACCCTCCCAAGCCTGGCATGCTTAGTTATGGTTGCTAATTTACGACTGGGGGAGAGGTTTACCTAACCGGTCAATTCTTATCACACTCATGACACTTCAAGGTTGCAGGAAGATGTAACGCTCTAATATTGGCATCTCTAAAAAGAAAAAAAAAAAAATCTTTGTGTGTTACTGACCCTCTCTGCTCTCATCTTTCCACTACCTCCCATTTCACCGCTTCCCAGCTGACCTCACTTCACAAAGGTTCTGCTCAGAGCCCGAAAAAGTAAAAAGTCATAACTCACAATGCGTCGTTTGTCTTGAAATGTTCACCCTTTTTTACAGAGGGGAAAAATAAGCTCATGAGTCAAAGTCCGGAGTGACTTCACTCATCAATTCTTTCATATTTAAAAATAATATTGGTGTGTTCGTTCGGGACAATACTTCAGTCACAATAGCCGTCTGACTGCTTATGATTAAAGGCTGGATTTTCCTTCTCTGAATTATTGAACAATCGAGCACTTCACCAACCTGTTTTTTTTTCTTTTGCTCAAATCAAGGATGGATCCAAACAGAAGTTTTAGCCTACTGGTAAAATTGTATGGGAAGTTTTAGACTCCAAAGTGTTTTCATAAAGTTTTCCTGGCAACTTGAGGCTGATTCACTTTCAGAGCCTCACAGACACACTTTGAATGGATGATGGTAGACTATACACAGATGCTGTGCAGAGGATGGGGCCATAGAGACGTATCTGCATGATAGATGAGGTGAAATGTGGATATTTTGCCACCTGCAACTTGATTATTTGCCTCGTAAACAGCAAAATGATAAGAGGTCCAGGTTTGATTTTTTTTTTGTTGTTTTTTTTCCCCCCAGTTGAAATATTGTTGTATGTGCATGCTACCCAAATACACCAAAGTGTTTTGAGCCCATCAGTTGACAGATGCCGACACTGGACTCACACTATCATCGTGCCCTCTGTCTTTTCTTATGTGGCAGTACGGTAAATGCACTAGTTCTGTGGTTCTGAACTGTTCTTTTACTTTTTGACCAATGATCCTTGACTGGTTGAGCCTATGTGACGCTGTTGTTCAGTTTAAGCCCCCAACATGGGCAGAGATTTGAAGAAGATAAACAGGACTTTTATCACCCTCAGTCAGCTGCTGGTATGGATTGTAGCCTCATCGACAGGTGTCTGGCAAAGCTTACTGTGGCCTGTGATGGAAGATTAGGTTCTGTACCTGCGCTGTCTTATGCCATGAGCAACTGTTCAGAAGCCATTATGCAGCTCACACTGCTTCACAGTATAAGCTTATATTTGTTTATATGATGCAGGATATACAAATCTACTGAAAGCTGAATGTAGCGAGTCACCTTTCTTTTCAGTCACTTCACGTGTTCATCCAGTCAGTTAATGGTGATGTAAACACTCCTCAGTGGTGTTGCATACCATCCCGCTGTGCTATGGCAAACAGTACCATGGTTATAGAAAAACAAATAATGGGTGTAAGCATAGCTAAATACAGTTTCAGCTGTTCACATTTGGGTGAATGCTTTTTTTCACTGTTAATCTTTTGACATCTAACAACTATTGTAACATGTACTTGATATGGACTGTCAATGTAAAGAACATAAAAGTATAAATGCACTCAGAATATTCTGATCTTCAAACCAAATGTGAAGGTGGACGTATTTGATCACATTAAAAGTGTAAATGTGTCTCCAGGCCGTATAACAAATGCAGAAACAGACATAAATCTGAGAGTACATAAACTCCAAGAGGATCCTTATCAGAGTTGAATTTTCAGAATTATCAAGGACACAAGGGAAAACAAGTCTTTGTGTGAGTTTAAAGAAGTAAAAAAGTCATGTAGAAAGATAAACCCAGAAAGTTCTCTGCATCCTTTTAAAAGTCTCCTCTCTTGACTCCGTGTGTGTGTCTGAGAATGAAAATCATGACTGACTACTGTATGACACCCAGCTGTCAAATTCCACGAGGGAGCCCCCTCGCTGGCTGATGTGAAATGGACAGAGGAGGTGTGTATCGTAATTCGCAGGAATGGTCAGAGCCATTTCACATGGACAGCGGGCAGTGCTCCTCATTCTCATCCTCCGTAACAGCCTGCACCCAGCCTCTGACTTTGACAAATACACTGACACACACCCCACCACTGGCATAGATTTCAATCTCCTGCCCTATTTGTTTTGTGGATGCTATTTCTTTCAGTGTTGTCCAGGGTTTTATGCTTTCTAGGAAAAAGAACTTCCATTAAACTTTCATTCTTGTGGTGCATTATTGTGGCTGTTACAATCTATCTTTAGCTCCTCCATATATGTTCTTTTATTATTGTAATAATACCTGTCTGTAGTGCATTTATTTTCTATGATGGTTCTTATTAACTTCATGTTTCTTCCTGTTCTGTCTGTTTCTCTTGCATCTCCTTCAGGTGTACCAGGGTCTCGACATCATTACCAATAAGGTGACAGCTGAGGAGCGCGCCCAGTGCAGACATCACATGATCAGCTTTGTGGACCCGTTAGTTAGCAGCTACACGGTGGTGGACTTCAGGAACAAAGCCCTGGCTCTAATATCCTTTCCTGGAAACATATTGAGGCAGAGGAACAATATTTTCCTTAACACCTCTTTCCACATATTTTCTACACACTTATATGTGTGTGTGGATTGTAGAAGATCTGGTATGTCCTCGTTTTGTCAGTGTGTCTCGCTGCAGATGTTGCGCTGAAACTGAGAAGAGAGAGATCACTGGAGACGATATTTATAGAGGAGTCTGTGTCTGTAATGCGTCTCCACTCACACTCACACACACACACACACACACACACACACACACAGATTCTCTGGGCAGTCACACCCTCCCGCAGACACCGGCCGTCACACAGATGTGGAGAGAGGAGGCGATAACTAGAGACGGTATTAATAGATCAGGAAGGCATGCACACACACACACACACACACACACACTCTCCAGTGCGGCGAGGGGATGCGGTAGCTCCAAGAATAGGCTCAGTGCAGCGTGAGCCTGCTGGTGGGAAGAAGGAGAAATGGAAAGAGATGAATACAGATTAGAAGGAAAAGAAGCGGTGTGAAGGATTTTAGCACTGTAAAGCAGGAAAGAGAGAGGATGGAGGGAAAAAGAGGAGTGTATGTGTGTGTGTGTGTTATAGTTGGAGAAGGCTGACAGGCTTGGGAAGTTCAAAGACGCAGGACTTAATGACACATCATCAGCTATCAATCCTTCACTCAACATGCCACTCACACAAACCCTCCTCTCTTTCTTTTTTTTTTTTTTTTTATTGCTTTCAATCTTCCAGCCCTCGTTCTGTTTTCCCTCCCTCAATTTTTCCTCACTGCTTGTCAGCGATCACCCTCGCGCTCTTTCCCATCTCCTGCTCCTCTCCTCTGTAAACACAGTGATGCAGCCCTCGCTTGCATGTGTGAGAAAGTGAAAGAGAGAGAGAGCAAGCAAGGTGAGGGACGATGGCTGATAGGCCTTTATCTTGTTTCAGTGCTTATTTGATTATCCCTGAGTAGAGAAGGTGGGCAGGGGAGGAGGAGAGAGAGGGAAAGGTGCAAGAAGAGAGAAGATGAGACAGAAAAGGAGAGAGTAAGGGAATTAAGGTGTGGCTCTGTCTGTGTGACCAGCAAGGCTTTTTCATATTCCAATACTGATGGTTTGGTTTTTGATGTATGAGCTGAACCGAACTGAGTATGAGCTCATATTGAGTTTGTGATAAAATGACAGTATATTGACTCTTTTGCTATGATTATTTTCATTTTTACTTATCAGTTAATCAGTTACTTCATAAAAAATGTGAAAAATGCGCACCAAATTGTCCCTGTGTCCCAAGTTGACATCTTCATATTGCGTATTTTGTCTGACGAACAGTTCAAAACCCAAAGATATTCAGTTTGCCATAATTACATCATGAGTCACAACCACAGGGTCAGGACCCCTTCAGGATAAATCAGAGTGGTTGTTGAACGATGATTAATGGGGTAGGAATTAACAAAAAAAAATCATTTCATATCCCTAGTCTGTTCTTTATTTGGTTATATTGGCTAGTTTATCCTCTTCATGTCTGGAACATTTATTCAAATGATACAATCTGAGGGGTGAAAACTCTCAGCTCACAGACTTCTGATACCTATGACAGGGGGTCACAAGTAGACAATGCTTTATTTTAAGTGGTCACAAAAATGTTAAAAACCACTGTCATAGAAGCAATAGAAGCAAATCTTTACATTTGAGAGTTGCTTTTCTTCAAAAATAACGAATGATTAATCAAATATCAAAATTGTTGAAGCTCAAATTTCCATCAGTCGACTAACCAATGAATCAATCAGTTGTTTTACCTCAAGTTGACTCAGTGTATTGGTTCATTGCCCAACCTAAGGCTGAGTATCTACCTCATACACACGTTCTGTTAAATGACTGCTATAAGAATGTATCATCATGTCAGCCACGCTGCACTCACTTACAGTAAGTGCTGACAACATGAAGAAATCCACCGAGGGTGAACATACTGATCTTAATACTGCTGTTGCAGCCTCCTTTATAATTCTCAAGTCTATTATTGACTTTAAATGGTATTGTTCCTGTTTATCAAGTATTCTGCTGAGGCTTTTCTTTTACGGGCCACACACTGTGTTGATGCTTGGAATCGTTAAAAGGACAGATCCAGCATGCTGAGGTTCTTGCTGATTTCCTGCGTTTCCTTTTGTTTAATCCCTGTGCACTCTCTTTTGAAGCACTTCTGTCATGAAATATAATTAAATGTTTCTTTTGTTAGCTTTGTTTTTCAAGTTAGACATTGGGAAATAAATTGACTCCCCATCAAGATGAGGCTACAAACCCAATGCCACATTAAGATCAGGCTTTTTTTCCTATTTATTTCTAATGGATCTATGTTTTGCAGAACTGTCTTGTCCTGTGTGTGTGTTCATTTTAATGTTAGCTGTTATTTGAGCACTAAATATTCTATCTCACCTGTATTCTTGAACGTGCATATAATATAAAACCATTCAAGAAAATTGCCTTGTGAGCATTAACAGCCCGGGGTGTTGCATGCAATTTGTTAAAATGCGACTAGCAGCTTCTCACGGTCGCTGATTGAATTAGAACAAGCTGGAGCTGTTTTTGTGCCATTAAGGTGTGAATGTCAATACAATGAGCTCAACGTGTCATTTCAAAATGGGTTTGTTGAGCACTCATGCAAAAACTGTCAAAATTAGCAAGAGGTGAAATCATACTGGAAATGTTCACGTACCTAAAATGTGATCAGACCAGTTTCCTCCTTAACACACTCCAACGTAGATGACATGCACAGCAGAAGCAAACTGCCAATCATTGTAGGAGGAACAAACTATTACATTGAGTCTCTGCTGTGGAAAGTCCTGATGGATACGGGGGTGAGTGTCATGCATGTAGTACTGAAATACACCCTTTTTTGCCATGGTGTCTGCTGCTTTCAGTGCTTAGTGATAAAATAGTGTGACTTAAATTTAAACTTTAATTTCTCAGTTGCCAGCACATGACTTTTAAGGGTTGTGTCTTCATGCTCCATAATGGAAACATTAATGAAACTGATGTGCATTTTCTGTTTTTTATTTCTATTTCTATTGTGTTATTTCTGTTCCAAAGCACTATTCTTATAGGACATATTAATATCCTAAAGATGTGAAAGTAGGAGTTGAGGAGGAGCATTTGAAGGCAGCTTTTGTTCAGCTCTTAAACGCTAAGTGAAATGTGTCTCACAGCAGGAGAGCGAGGAGTCACGGGACGGAGGAGATGGGACTCCAGACAGGAAGTTGGAGCTGGAGAAACTGGGAGGAGCTGAGTTGCATAAACGACTGGCGGAGGTGGACCCCGAAATGGCTGCCATGTTGCACCCCAATGACAAACGCAAGATAGCCAGGTGATACAAGTGGTAATGTCTTCACTGGTGTTTAAATTTTGTAACACATTTATCACCTTTTTGTCATGTCTATATCGAGAAAACTGACGTAGTTTTACAGACCTCCTCCAGTGAAGATCAAGTTTTCAACCTTGTTAACAAGCTAAACTATCATGAGTGAAGTAAGCCATCAGCACCATTGCTGAGCTTTTCATCCTTGGAACCGCAGTGTACTAGTGACAGTCTCAGAAACATGGATTCAGACAGCCGGACTTCATATATCACATACCTAAGGAATCAATTAACTTGCGTGTTTGGGCTACAGTGAAATGAGGGGGTATCAGAGGAGAAGCCTGGTGTAGCTATGTATCAGCTTTTTAATTGATGGCTGACATGGACTGTGATCCATCTGTTGTATTGGATTGCATTAAGTTGTATAGGTGTACCAGAAAAATGGCAAGTTTAGTGTTTATTCATATTATCACTTATTTATTGCTATTTTATATTTATCAATCGACGCATAACCCCAGACTCATTCAAAGATTTCAAGGCTTGGCCCCGGATCTCCACTGATCCTAGAGCTGCGCCTGCTGACATTTAAACAGCCGTGCAAATGCGAGCTTTGTTGCAACAAATCATTTCAGCAAGTTAAAGTCCAGCAGACAGACTCGACAGGCATCTTCTAATGAATGCATTATGCTGCACTAGTGTATCATGCATTGGTATTTATCTTAGCTCTTATTTATCAGACAGTACCATTGGTTAATAGCTTAGTTTAGCTGCCAAGCTGTCAGTAAATTAATTGCCTTTATAGTCTTATCAGTAAATATGTGTGAAAGCACCTCTGACATAATCAATAACAAAAACATGACCAATCCAAACAGACCAGTTCAGCTCAGAACTCTTTGCCTCTCTTCTATTTCTAGACTTGCTTTCTGCTTTAATAAAATCCAGTGTGTTTGTTTTGTTCTTGTTTTGTCTTTGAAAAATGTGTTGTTCTCCTTCATTTGCTTTCATACAATGTTACTGTTTGTGGATGTAGCTAGTGGCCAACCCTCCAGATTGTCCTGAGAGTCCCATTTTTCATACCCACTTCCCCCCGGTCCTCACGACTCCACATTTCTGGAACAAAATTACTCCATAAACTCACTAGAATGGAGGAAAACAGTCTCTGAAATGAACAATTTTCTGGGGCAAGATGCCCTGGTTAGGTTTGTTCTTCTGTTGCTGTGATGTCTGGAGGTTGCTGATCAACCATACTTGACTGACCATGATTAGTGACTTTGCTTTTTCGTCTTTAAATGCTTTAAAGTTGTGAATTTGGCTGCTGAACTTTTTAACAAAACTCTTGTAGGGTTTGGGGGTTGACTTCACCGGATCTCTCTCCAAACTAAATAGAAAAGTTTCAGCCCAGCCTCAAGCCTCTTTTGTCAGAACAGAAAGGGACAATGCTCTTGTCACCTTCAGGACAATATGGCGTATAGTGTTTGTGGGTGTGTCTCACGGTAACTTGTTGGTATGGATATGTGTAGCTCACAACATTTTTGAGTTTTCTCATGTTTTGTATGAGGTCCTGAAGGGGTCTCGCTCTGTCTCAGGCTTGACAGTCACAGTATATGGCCTCCACCCAATCTTCGCTGACAGGACCAGTTTCTGTTTACACACACACACACACACACACACACACACACTTGATGAGTAGCAGTCAGTGCACTCTGGTCTTTTGTGTTAGCAGGTTAGGTTACCCTGTTCTTTTGGATGACAGAAGATGACAGGAATCATATTTTCTTCATAACCTCTGAGTGCAGTGAGGAAAGACTAAAGAGTCTGGTTTGGATTGAATCTCAAAAGTCTGTTTAACCCCGGCTGAATGTTAACTGCGCGAGAGAGAGAGTGTGATTCCTTACAACAGTTTTGTGCCTCTTGATTTATCTCTTGTTTTTTTTACTCCCATCTAGTCTTTTGAATTTATTGTTGCTGGAGCGGTCATCATTTAGACTACACTCAAACTCTAACTAAATTTGTGCCTCAGAAGGGGGGTGTTGAAGATGTTCACTTACATTGGATTTGACGGATGAGTGGATGGTTGACTCATCCTATCTCAGTTTACCTTCCGAGGCTTGACATCCAGAGACTGGGATGTGAACTCACAGTATACTGGAGATCCTAGGAATTGGCATCAAACTGATAAAAATCTGAAAATGATTTGTTTGGTTGTGTCTATAAAGAGTCTGAGAGGAACATGTGTGCTTTATTTATCCTCAACATGTCTGCTTGTATGTTTGTTATCTACAGAAGTCTTCAAATCCACGAGGAGACAGGTGTCCCCCATAGTCGCTGGCTGGAGGAGCAGAGGGGGCAGGAGGGGGGCGATGGGCTGGGGGGGCCGCTGAGATACCCAGACCCCTGCATCTTCTGGCTGCACGCCGACATGGACGGTAAGGAAGAGGAGGGGGGGGATTGTGTGGATATTCATTTCACTGTTATTGCTATTTATCAAAACAACAGTAATGACATGTTGATATGGGAGCTCCAGTGCAGCATGAAATAACTGTTTATAGGCGTCTGTCTTATTCTGCTCCTGCACTTGTTCTGTCTCTCCCCGTCTGCTCCCCTCCAGCTCTAGACACGCGGCTGGATGCTCGTGTAGATGAGATGTTGTCTGCCGGACTGATAGAGGAGCTCAGAAACTTCCATGTCCGCTACAATCAGCAGAAGGTCCAGGATGACAGGTATCATGCTGAATTAATTAGCTTTTATTAGCGCTGTTATGTTTCTTTAGATTCTGTCTGGAAAGTTGTGCTCGGTACAAAAAAAACAAATTTTAAGATCTTGTTCAGCAGTTGTTCTGTTCTTGTAAAAAAAAGGGGAATTGTGTCAAAAGTGCCAGATGACGCAGGGATTACACACTTTGCACTTCTATAACATTGTCGGACTCACAATTCACAGTTTAAAAAAATGATGAAAATCAGTGCAGCAGAATCAGACATATCGTCTTATATCTCTGATTTTGTTCCATTTTCAAACTAGTCTTCAGACCTAATCAACATAGACTGAAGTGACATCATTTGGGGTAATTTAGCAAACTTTGCACAGCTCCCTCATGCCACAAAAGGCTTTATACAGCCCTTTTCACATATGCTGCTGTACTCCCATATAAACAGACTTTAATGTGTAAAATCAGTGCAGATCCCCTTTAACAACCATGGAGAATGTTGCATTATCTTCCCTTCACAAAGCCACCTTCTTTTTTTTTTTACTGCAAAATCAACCAAAGCCCACCTAGAAGATGCAGAGTGGGATAATGACTCTGTTATGTGGGCCAAAAACGCATGTCATACTTGGCTCTGGCCCCTGTCGTCATTGCTATTGAACATTACGAGGTAGACTGAGGGTTCAGTGTCTGAGTCCAAGATCACATTCTCATCCCCCTATCTAAATTAATGATCCAGACATTCAGTCTGGATCCAGATTTAACTCGTCTCTTTCATGTAACCGGGGCCGTAGGAGTGAAGTGAACTCGGTCAAGCAGCTATCCAGTTATTTATTTCTCCTTCCCAGTCTAACAGGTCACTCTGTTCTGTATGCTTTCGTTTCCCAAAGGCCTGGAGACCAATTTAGATACAGCCCACACTGTTGCGAGTTCAGTTCAGATGGGACTGATATTTCTTTAGGATGTCCACTGATTATTAATAATTTCAGAGATAAGCCCCCTCCGTAGGACTTTACCACTACCAGGGGAGTCTGGTGATTGGTGCTTATTACCTCAGGGCCTCAGGAATTGTATCCCAGACTGAATGGACATCCTGGTTACCCTGGAACAAATGACTTACAGCGCTATGTTGTTTGTTACAGATAACGATAATATGGTCAAGATTCTCTTCTTTAACTCATAACCACATGATCAGTAGCACAGTGGAGCTATGTCACTCTTTCAGTGGTACCATGTGTTACCATGATGCATAAAATGGAGCATTTGCTTGGTAATAATTACAAGTACCGGACCAAATTTGCAGTAAAAGCAGTTTGAATAAGAACTTTATTTATCCTGTATGCGACATGAAAGATGTATAAATATGTGTGTGGGCTTGACTAATAGCTGAAACAGATCCTCCATGTGAACGCTGCTGTGGGTCTCTCTTGGCAGCAGATATTGATATTGTATGTGTGTGACGGGGTGTGGCTGCGGGGAGTTGATGCATTGGTGGAACGGTGCCCAGGAAGCTGCCAATTCCCTTCTTTCGTCCCTCCTTTCTTTCATCACCCCATCCTCACCTCATCAACCAGCAGCCTCCTCCTCCTCCTGCTCCATCCTCGCTCCCTCTCTTTCTGTCTCCCTCCATCTTTGCCACTATTGCCCTCTCAGCAATCTGATCACCCAAGCACTTTACTCCCCACCCCTCCCTCCTCTGTCCGTCTGTCTTTCTCTCCTTTACCCTCATGTCTCTATCCCGGCTGGCTGCTGTGGCCAGACATCAAGGTCAAATCTCTCCCTCCCTCCCCCACCTCTGTCCCTCTCTTCCTCTGTCTTTCTTTTTTTTCTCCCTCCATTGACTCTACATTTCCTGCACTCTGTCGCTATTCTCAAATTTCTGTCTCTACCCGTCTAGCCAGATTTATTTTTGTTTTTTCCTCTTCTTGTTTCAGTTAGTGTAAGTTATGGAGCCAAAATAGTAATTTTTTTGTTTTGTTCGACAATGTGTTACAAAGAAAATTGCTCCACAAAGAGACACGATGGGCAACAAGAGCAGCGACTTATACGTAAAAAGTTAATCCAGGGAAGACAGAAAACGAAAGAACAGAAAAACTTTTAAAGAATACAGATTGCCAGTTAACATGTTCAATGTGATGATCATCAGAATCCAGGTCATCTGTAACAAATGCATCCTGCC
This sequence comes from Holacanthus passer, assembly GCA_025331565.1. Classification (NCBI taxonomy): domain Eukaryota; kingdom Metazoa; phylum Chordata; class Actinopteri; family Pomacanthidae; genus Holacanthus; species Holacanthus passer. The sequence continues at coordinate 6,097,658 of JAFREQ010000023.1, read as the reverse complement.
CATAAAAAAAAACACTAATAGCTAAGAATTATAATAAACTGTGAGGATCATTGTGAACGATAACTTCTGTGATTTTTGTCTGAAGAAGTGCAAATACAATTTTAAACTGTGCCATTTCCTTTTAATCAGGCCCATGGGAACACGGCAAAAAGCTCTCTAAAATTGCACTTTTAGTATTTATTATGGATGGAAGCAAATATGAATACAGAATTTGGATATGAACAGATAATGCACTCTTAGCATGATCTGTGATCTCTGTCCCTAAATCAGTTTGGAAATCATAGAAACAAAAGGTGTTCCTTATAAATATCATGATCACATTTAGACTTTTTCAGGCCATAGGCTAGAAACATAGAGGTGTTTTAAGTTCAGTGTTCAGACATTCAGTGTGGTTTTTCATCATCAGGATTTTGTTTGGTAGTTCAGGATAAAGCTTGACTGGTGTTTCGCAGACATTGTTGTTATTTTCTCATGATCTGATATTGAAGCCTGGCACTGTACGTGACTTGGATGACCAATGAGCTGAAGTTGAGAACTGTCTTGAACAGATTATAGATTTGAATGAAAAGTAATCTAGACACTTCAGACCAACTTTACATTCATCCGGTTCTCTACTCATTTTAAATACAACCTCCAGTTTCTAAAGAAAAATCATGCAACATGAAATTCTGACTTTTTTCTGCTCTGAATATTTTCCCTCTGTTAAACCCTGCTGTTTTATTTCCTCTTCTAATTTCCACTAACAGTTGCACAGCTTTAAAAACATATCCTGTTTTATTATATGATACATTTTAAGTGCGTGGTTAAAATATTTGTCATTTCGTATTCCTGGCTGGCAGCTCAACTTGAAACATATACATACAGTATGCATGAGGAGTCAGTAGAAAACAAGTGAAGATTCTAGACGAGTCTAGACGGTTTAATTCAGGCATAAATTATGAATACAGATATTTTTTTGAAATAAAGAGATGCAGATAGTAGCTTTGTGTTACATCCCTAATATGTATGTGAACACAGTATTCATTCCACATATGTTGAACAGTTTGTCGTTCTTGACACCACTGTATTCCATTAAATATGTTGGTACAGACTCAATTTTTCATCTGTCACGTCATCTCTTATGATAAACAGGTGACCACTGCTTTTGCAATCACTCCGAATTCAGAAAAGGTTCAGGTCATTGAACTGAACACTAGCGAACACCTAGGGATTGTGGAGCTATTACAAAAATCTGGAAAGGCGCAGCTTGGGCCAGAACAGGCAGCGATGCTCTAAATGGGGAGATATGGTCTGACATTGATGGAAATGCTCTGCTTCTACTGTCTGGCGAGGTAACCGGTGGGCTTCCGGCCCAACCTGATGTCACTCCGGTCAGGCTACTGAGTCCCGGCACCCGTGGGTCCCTCTGCCAGTGCCATTCAGTTTTTTTAATGTCATTCTGTCACTTTGTACCCCGAAGGGCCTCCCATCTGCTCAGACTGATATTCTTTGTTCAGGGAGGGAAGGAGAGATAGAGGAGGAGGAGAAGGTGAAATGAGTCACCACCGGGTGTCTGGAAATGTCAAGTTGGAGACGGAAACTTTTTTTTTTTTTATTGATGGATAATGTTTCATTTCCTCCTCGCCTCGCCTCTCCCCTCCTCTCCTCCCTTCCTCTCTTCTCCTCTCCCCTCCACTCCTCCTCTCCTCCTCTCCTCTCCTCCTCTCCTCTCTAGTCAAGACTATCAACATGGGATTTTCCAGTCGATCGGTTTTAAGGAGTTTCATGACTACCTGACCGTTCCTGAAAGCAGCACCCAGCAGGAGAAAGACACACTACGAGACAAAGGTCAGAGAAGTGCCTGATCAAAGCCACAGAGATGGATTTAGATTCACCGGTTGGTGGACTGGTTGGCCAAACCAGAAGAATCTATTTAAAGATTTTTTCTCCCACCTCCCCTTCATGTCTAACAGCCTCTTTTTAACTCTGTGCAGGTATAGAAGCTTTGAAGATTGCTACGAGGCGTTACGCCCGCAAACAGAATAAATGGGTGCGAAACCGCTTTCTTAAACGTGAGTACCCTTCGCCCACCTCATGCAGTATGTGTTGGTTTGTGTGTGTATCTGTGTGTGTGTTTGTCCTCCGCGGTCCAGTTCCTTAGCAATCAGCACTCTCTTTAACAAGATGAGATTCATGCAGTCCATTAGAGACACAATAAGCCTCTCAGACACCGTATTGTGTTCCAGGGTACAGAATGTAGTGTGTGTGTGTGTGTGTGTGTGTGTGTGTGTGTGTGTGTGTGTGTGTGTGTGTGTGTGTGTGTGTGTGTGTGTGTGCATCAGTCTGTGTGCACAACAACAGGATTGGGTTGATGTCACTTTCAAAACAATCATTACATGGACTATTTTTTGTGTTTGGCAACAAATAAGAACATCAGCACAGTTTTGCAGCCAATCCTAAAATAAAACATTTTTTATTTACAGTTTTTTCTTTAGGTTAATTAAAGTTTACCATTTCTACTTCAAAATGCAAAAAGTTCAATATTTACTTTTTCCGTACTTTCCCCATGGGGGTAATTTTGTACAAACCATTTTTAATATGTTCATATCATTAAAGGAATAGTTCTTTCTCTACTTTTAGTGCTTATTGCTTAATGTGAAGCTACAGCTGTGAGACAACTAGCTTAGCATAAAGACTGGAAGCAAGGGGAAACTGCTAGCCTGGCTCTTTCTAAAGGTAACAGTAGCTCACAGATTAAAGCTCTAGTTTGTTTTAATCCTTACAAAAAGTAAAAATGTCATTGCCGTGTCCAAGCCAGGCTAATTGTTTCCTTTGCCTCCAGGTTGTACTGCCTTGGTCACACTCCATGACTTTCAAAGTCAGCAGATCACTGTCACTGTTCACACTGAACCACTTTCTGTCTTGTTATCATGAATCTTGAAGTCAATGTGGTTTGCACACTGCATGACCGAATGGGTCATACAGTACAAGATCTTTCACGAGGAAGAAACAAGTCTCTCTGGTCTCCAAACCACATTTTGTCAGGAAAACACAGGCCAGAAGTGACACTGGAAACGACAAAATGGAAGAAAGAAACAAGTGGTTTGTTGAAAAAGCAAGGAAGAAAAAGAAATGGTTGCAGTTTGGATGCGGTTTCTGGCTGTTGCTCTGGTGCTCTTCCATCTCTCCTTCATGACTTCTGCTCTCATTGGCTTGTAGCTGTGATCGCATGGCTCCTCGACACGGCCAGATATTTAGTCTGCTTGATATTTTTCATTTGTCTGCGAGGCAGCTGCGTGCTCAAACTGTTCAACAACAACTTCTACGTTCAAAATGACACGTCAATTCGAAAACATTACTGCGTGTAAGTTGTGGAAATCTCCAGATTAATTTATTCACTGGCACAAAATTTGACTTTATGCAGTGTGTGTGAGCTGCTGTGACGTGATAGAGGGGATAATGTTTCCAGATCCATCCCCAGCGTACACCTGCGGCTAAGACCCCTGAATCCTTATTTCCCAGCACCAGAGTCCCTTGTGGCACCAAATGCATAAGTGAACTATAGAGGTTATTTCTGGCACTACAGAATGGATAAATGTTGCTGCCACAGCCAAAATCAACCACTGTTTGGCAGGTGCTGATTCCCACCCTGGTCGCAACCTCTGGAAGTCAGACGTGTTTTAATACGTACTATGCAAGGGCCGAGTGTGTTTCTCTGTCCCAAATGGAAACCTGGCCTCTGTGTCCCACCAGCAGTATGCCCTGTAGTAACCCAGCCTCTTAATCCTGTTAGGCCCAAGTGGCTTAGTCCACGCTAGGTCCTAAACCTCAATACCCCTCTTTCTGACCGCCTGCCTACCCGCTGCACACGCCATATGGTCTTCATCACATGTGTGTGTGTGTGTATCTGTGTTCCTGCGCTTTTACATATTCAGTAATCTGTCTAATATTGTCTGTGTCTTTGCGCATGCACACGTCTCTGTCTGTGTGTGTTGGGACAGTCCATGTAACAAAGACCCTCCTCAGTCTCGGTTCATAACAATTTGCAGGTCGGTTGTCTGCAACATCAGGCCTGACAGAGAGATCAGCTGTCTTAAATGTCTCTTAAATGTCTGAATTGGCTATTGCTTATGATAATGGTGTGTGCAGACACTTGTAAAAAAATCAGTTTGTCTGTCCTGTTCTTTAACAGAATCTTCAAGTGTGAAGGGAAATTCTGATATTTAACCTGGATCTTATTTTCAGTTTTTATTATGATCACTGGTTATGATAATACATTTTATTCACCACCTCTGTTGCTGAGAATTCTGGAAATGTGTACTCTGGCAAGAACAACACCAATCAGTGCAAAGAGCAAGAGCCTCCTACAGCTTTCCAAGTGTCAGTTGAACAGAAATCATCTCAAAGACTTCAATCAGACTAGATATAAACATAGAAGTAGTCCCCCTGAAATACCCTTCGCTACTGTAGTCTTTGCTGTACAGTTCACTGCATAGCACTGCATTACAGGGATTTCCAGGGGACTATTTTCTATGTTTGCTTTAAACTTTTAAGTGTTTTTTAAGATTTGAAAATGATTGACCGTTATCTGAAAAATCAGTATAGGTGGTGACAGATGAGATCAACTCTCAAAGGTGTTAAAAGTCTGAACCTCTCTGTCCCATTATGTCTGTTAGACACTCATCAAAAACAAGTACCAGGATAGTGTCCATGTCAGTCCTGTGTTTGCAGAATCTGCAAAAGGTCTTAAGGGTAATTCTGATATATGTTGTTTTTTTCTTTTAAGAATTCAGTGCAAGGCTTTGGGGTTGTGTCGCTTCAGGCAGCAGTGAGACAATGAAAAATGATCCAACAAGTTCAGTTTGAGTAATAGATCCATGGGTTTGAGGGCATTGCAGCTACCAGAACACTGCAGAAAGGTTTTAGATATCACAATGAAGGGTTATCATGAAAACAGTACGTTTATCTTTTGTTGTGACACTTGCCCAGTAGGAAGTATAAATATGGTGTTCATTTTATAAGGTAATCTACTAGGATTGGCCGGCACACTTGTCTTGCTGGATGCCATTACATTGTGTTGTCAGGTTCAATTTCTTTACCCGACCACCCTGTGTTTTTCCTCGCTGGACTCATCTGGGAAATGCAAACTCTAGCAAGAATGACGTTGATCTGGGCAAGAAGCGTGAGCTTTTTATAGCTTTCAAAATAGCTTAAAAATAACAGAAACCATCTCAAACACTTGAGTCTTGAGTCAGACTGCAAGTAAACTTAGAAACTAGTCCCCTGGAAATCCATGTAGCTAACTGTAGTAAGTGTTTTGGAAAGTCGTGGGTGGCTTGGCTCCTTTGCCCCAACAGACATTATTCCTGCTGGAGTCCATGTTTCTCAGAAATCCTACATCTGAGTGAGAGTGTAAAATGTTGTGCTGTACATACATGCATACGATGCTCCTGTAAAAGAGCCTGTTTATGTTTACACATAAATCGTAGTCCCACATGTTCATATCTATTTCAGATATTATGTGTCAGAGCCTTGAAGTAGTTGCTTGTTTCCAGCCCTGGCAGGGATTGTCCTAACCCATGTTTTTGCTCTTTAACTCCGTTCTTCCCACCTTTCTGTCTGCATCGTCTCTGTGCTCCTCTCTCCCTTGCTGTGACTGCTGACCTCTTTCTGTTTCGTCTGAGCCCCACACACACACACAGATGCCGGCAGGCCTCAGCTGAGCTGGCTAATCTCTTGAAGCATTACAGAGCTGCCGGGAATTTGCCCCGACCACACAAACTCGGGCAACAGGGTCAACGGGGGCTACGCAGACCAACCCAAGCACAGACAGACTAGTGGGTCAAAGGAAAAGACCAATTGGAAATGACTGAGAACCTCAGTCAATAATAAAAACAATGATAATAATAATAATATAGATAACAATAACAGCACCTTTCATACAAGAAATGCAGCTCAAAGTGCTTCATAATAAAGAAATTACATGCACCAGTTGCTTCACGGAATTAATTAACATAAAACCAGGGATAGAAAATTGATAGAGAATCAGATGGAAAATAAAACCCACTTGATAGTAATAGTAGAAATAAGGTGAAGATACATGAAAGCAGGGCAGAATGCCATAATGAACCTAAAATAAGATAGAGAATAAAAACTGCTTCATGAGAATAGTAAAAATCAAATCAAAATAAGGATGAAAAAGAAGGTTAGAGAAGCTGGATAATGACCTAAATGTTGACAGTAGGTGTAAATATACAGGACTATAGACGGAATCACACGCCTCGAAGGCACGAGTTTAACCCAGTTCACAGTTTTCAGCAGCGACTGTCGCTGAGGGAGCAGGTGGGCATTCAGCGTCTTAAATACTTTCTTGATGCACTCAACTTTGGTTGCTGTGGGGATTTAAACGCCAGGTCAGCCGGCTCAAATTAAATGAAGCTTAATTTGTCTCGCCTTTAAGTGCGTCTGTATGTGAGTGTACGCTTATGGGGGTTTGTGTGTGTGTGTGTGTGTGCGCCTGTGTGGTTATGGGGGAATGTTTAATTAGTAGATTTAATTACCCATAAAGAAAATGGTAATTTGAGGTTATATTCATTTTAATAAGTGCCACGTTTTATGCGCAGGGTGCCAGCACCCTCAGAGTTTGTTTATCTCTAATTCTCCACAGAGGTGCACACAAGCACACACGCTCTACCTGTAACCAGGATACGCAGGTGTAGTTTGACTGGGGCCCCGTGAGTGTTAAGTAACAGGGGTGTAGGTACCTTTTGGTCTCATGAGAGAGTGAGAAAGTGAAGGATGGATGGAGGGAGACGCAGAGAGACAGGAACGACACATGGGTGGCTGGGTGGATGCAGAGTGAAGGTAATTTGATCCAGCTGGGGCAACAGGTGTAGGGCGAGTTTACACCCTTGTCTTCGAGCAGTTGCGAAGCTTTCGTGTACACACACACACACACACACACACACAATGCAACCTCCTCCCGTGGAGCCCGGAGGAGTCGAGCCAGGGTTGTTGTCGCCACAAAGACCTCTCTCTCACCTCTGCTAGGTGGAGAGAGACAAGAGAGGTCTGGACAAGATGAGAACGACACAAAGGAGTGGATACTGTAGTGGAAGAGTGGAAATGGCAGAAAGCGGAAAAATAGAAATCCAAAATATTGCAAAAAAGCTTCATAGGCTGAGATGGAAAAGTTGGAGTTTCAAGAGATAGAAGAAAGGCTGCCACTCAAAGAGAAACCCCTGTAGATAAAGAGTAAAAATAGCAGTGGTATCGTAGGGGTATGCAACTGCACCGTCCTTTGTTGAATCCGGGGGGGGGTCCTCTTTGCATGTCACCTCACTCTATCACCACAGTGACTCATAAAAACACCACAGGGTACACGTGAATCTGAAAAGACAAAGTAATTCATTAAAAAACACAACTGACAGGTGCATGATGTATAACAGAGTTACTGTTTATCCATTAATTATGCAGTCTTGTCACATTGTATGACGTTTGCTTAAAACTTGCACAAACATTTTAATTGAAATACACACCCGTAATTACTGAAATTTTTGGCCACTTGGGGGCAGCAGAAAAAAAGCTGTGAACCAAACACTGACATATGATCATCTTTTAAATTGATATAGTGAATGTCGTGTTTATGTTCATCTGATGAATGTCAATCCAATATTCGCTCTCCTTTTAGGCCTGTTTTTGGTCTCTACCAACTCCTGAGGGAAATATCTGGCTCTTTAGCTGCTGAATGTTTGTAATTGTTAAAAGCAACTGCCTGTCATAAACGATGCCAGAAAGAAGAAAAGTGGTGGGCTGTAAAACCAAAACAATGAGCTGAAAGATGCCAGAATTGTTGCCTTCATCACTACAAGCAACTTTTTCATGTCCAAGCAGGCTTGTGGCCTATGGTTGATATAAAAAGATTGATTAGAGCAGCTTCAGTAGAGCTAGAGTGAAGGAGACAAAACTTCATAATGGAGACAACAATAGCCAACAATGCTGATTTTTTTTTTTAAATCTGTTTGACCAAATCTACAGAAATAACCTTGTCCTGTACTTAACCCGCTGCACAAATGTCAACCATGAACAACAGAAGGAGGTAAGGGAGACAAAAAGTGGAAGAGGAACTATATGAAAGAGGAAGGAGGCTGTTGAGTGAATAGATGCAGCTGTCATGTTCCAGTGTGGACTGCAGCCAAAGAAGCACAGCTGGGTCGGGGGGGGGGGGGTGCTGCACCGAGGCCAGCCGTCCAGTTTTTATAGCAAAGCACACACAGACGCACATCCTCGCTCGGCAAACACGAGGATAACGCAGCAAATGACTCCCGGCCCCCGTTTGTTGCAACAGGTGGACTACTGTTTCAACACACACACACTTAACACTGGCAAGCAGCTGCCAGGCGACAGGAGATGCTCTTTCTTGTTGGCAAGGCTCCCCTGTGTGCTTGAAAGGCAACGCTCACAGTGTGTGGTGTATGTGCATGGTGTGTGTGTGTGTGTGTGTGTCGACCACCCTGCTCTTTGTCCCTTCAGCATTTCTTATCAACCCTCATTCACTACAGAGTGGATTAGCAGAGTTAGATTTCACCAGATCCCAAACAAGAATGCTGGAGGGGGGCATCTGGCAGCCCACCATCCACTATCTCCCTTTTATTTACCACCACTCCACTCGGCCCAGTGGGAGGTTGGTGGTTGCGAAAAGGGAATTGTTGGAGTGGGGGGCGGCGGGGGGAGGTCGTGGTGTTGAGAGAGATGAAAGAACAAAGTAAGGAGAGAGATGGCGGCAACAGGAGGGTACAGGAGGGCGGCTGGCGAGGTGGAGAGCTCCAACTCCGCATCTGGTATAGGTATGCCAGGTGACACTCGCCGCCGCCACCTGCCTGCTATTGTGGCACAAACACAAAAGACTTACCCCCCCTTCACACACACACACGAACCCACGCCAGTGAAACCTGAGGCTTTGATTAACAGTCACTGCTGTTTTTATAAGAAACACACAGTAACAAATTGACCTACTGTCTGACTGTGTAAACACATGCCAGAGTGAGTCATGGGATTAGTAGTGCGCACTGATAAAACAGAAAACACACGCCGTGGAGCCAAATGATGCAGGTGCAGGACTCTTTAGATGTTGCTGTTACAGATTGCGTTTGCTTTGCTTTTACGCCCCTTTGTCTGCTATTCAATTAGGCAAAGTCGTCCCGGACAGGAAATGAATGAAATACATCACATGTTTAAGTGGCTGACGATGCATCAGACCAACAGTATGCAAATCTAGACCAGAAGGAGTTGACATGTGCCTCGTGCCAAGCACCGGGGCAGAATGAAAGTTTCCAGCTCCGAGGCGGGGCTGTGTGAAGACTCTCATTGTTCCCACACACACACACTCGCTCCTCTGACAGAGTCAATACAGTTTGGACAGATGACCGGTTGCACAGTTAGCGCTCTGTTTTCCTCTGTAATAATGGAGTCCCAGACAGTTCCCGGCAGAGTCAGTAACTCCGGTCTATAGGGTGTCTGCTGCCCTCGACTCCACACACTTCTGTCTGTGTGTGGAAAGGATTAAGCCATAATTGAGTTGGCTAACTGTGTGTTACAGGTTAATGGGATGCATTTACATGAGTGTGCGTGCTTCACACATTGATATTTAATTTTTTTTAAAATGTGCCTGACTAGATCCAGCTTTGTGCCTTGTTTGAATTTTTAGCCATACTAGTAACCTTGACCAAAATATTTTAACAGCAATTGGATGGATTGCCATGATGCCTGTAGCGCCATCATCAGGTCAAATTCATTTTTTTCTCCAATGCCTTGATTTATGACCAATGATTGATGCAAGGGATTAACAGGAAGCCTGGTGTAGATACTGATAACTTACCGTATCTTATAATTGGCATAGTTTTGGAGCCTACACATGTAGGTACAATGTAACCTCTTAATATGAAAGTATAAATCTTGGTTTAGCAGCTTAACCTTGTTTTATTAATTATTTTGTGTATTTGCCCTTTATATCTTATCACTCTACTGTATTCATCCTCTATTCTCTGCTCACACATATATGTAAATGTGCTATGCATGCAAAAAATCTGACTTTGTTTACATCCAGCTGCCATTGCTTGAAGTCACTTTCTGCACAAGTTGAGCACACCTTCATTTCCTGTGCGTCTGTGTGTCTTCAATCAATGCAGGGCCGGGGCTCTTGATGCGGACGGGCGGGCAGATAGACAGACAGATACACACAGACAAACAAGCAGGGCAGGGTCTGGTGCTGCTGTTTAGTGCTGAGGCCTGGCCTGGAGACTGCTGACTGATGCAAAATAGAAACACGGGGGTGGAACAGTTAGAGGGAGGGAGAGAGAGAGAGAATGAGAGAGTGAGTGAAAGCCGAAGCGAGACTGATGGCGAGAGGGAGAGAGAGAGGATGGCGCACAAGAGAGAAGGGTGGGAGGAAGGAGGGAAAGACATTATCGAGCCAGTGTGAGTCAGCAGGTTGACGGAGCTTCAGGGTGCGGCTCCGGCACATCGCTGCTACTGTAAATTTCCCTGCTCGTACGGGATTCATCCTGAAGTCCACCTCGTCCTCTGAGCCTGTTAAAAATCTACATACATAGCAATTCAATATATTTTGCCGTATTAAGAATCGAACATGTCAGCATCAGCCTCCTTCATGTGATGGCTAATGCAGTTTTTTGATGACATCTCAAGTGTCGAATTGATCAGTGCGCTGGTTGTCTGTGAGAAAAGCTGATCTCAAATGCATCGTAAAGAATTATAAAGTCACTCACAGAACTTGTTAGCGGCAGTAGGTAGTGTTTAAAATGTTGTTAGAGTCTTTTCCACAAGTCCAATAAAAATAAATAGTGGAAACAATCAAAATATTGGCTTTGACCAAAACCTTAATTACATTTATTGGCAGCCTGTGTTGGCCTCGTAAAATGCATAATGTGTGCTAACTGTTTGTGTTTGACGTGTGTGTGTGTGCGCATGCAGGACCGGGAGACAACGTGCCGGCGGTGTACGGCCTGGATGTATCGGACGTGTCGAGGTGGGAGGAGACGGTGCTGAACCCTGCACTGCAGATACTGGACAGCCTCAGCAAGGTGGGGCCTCGACAGTCTGAACCAGCTTCCGTCTGTCAGCAGCTTTCATCTGCTGTTGGGATAAAACGATAGGTCTACTTCCTTCTTTACTCCCTTTTGTTCCTGTCATTCTCATTTTTCATTGCTTAGTTTGTGGTTTTTCCTGTACTTCATTCCATCCCTTTACTTGCCTTTGCCTCAATTTCTTTCCCTTTTTCCTACGTCGTTATTTGTTCCCCTCCTTGTTTGCTTGATTACTTGAAATTTTCCTTCCTCCAGTAATTCCTACCTTTATGTCCTACGTTTTCTTTTCCGCCTCTATACTTTGCATTCCTTCCTTTCCTTCATTTTCCTGGTTCCCTTTTTTCCTTCCATTTCCATACTACCTCATCCAACTTTTACTTCCTGTTCTTTTTCTTCATTTGTTCCTTAAATTCTCTTTTTGTTTCAATCTCTGTCTCCTTTTCTTTCTTCTCTTTTTCCTCTCGTTCTATTATTCTCACAACTTCCTTTTTCCCTTTATTACCTCCCTCCCTACCTTTCACACCTGACTCTAGCTTTCATTTTGCTTTTATATCCTCCTTAGGCAATACTAAATAGTTAAACCCAATTTTTCATAAACAATGCAATTACAAGACAATTACAAATGGTTTCTGCTTTGTTGTGTTTTGTGGCCACATGAATGAATGCACATGCATTATTCACATTCTGCCTCCGGTTTTAAACTATCTTGCTGATTGACAGTTTGTGGCAGTAACGTGCCAATGAACAAAGCAATGCACAAATAAAGGCAGTGATGAAAATGACTGCTTGCTAACAAACATAGATGTAAAAGATGACTGTCGTTTTATGAGGAATGAAATGTCTTCAACACGTTTGTCACACCTCAAGGATACACACAATTTCTTTTGTTGAGTAACACTGAATGTGAGAAAAATGTCTCCACAGGACACATTTCAGCAAGGGCCGCCACTAAGTTATTTCAAATATTGATCAATCTGACTGTTATTTTCACTGTTAATTGATCAATTGTTTAATCTATAAAATTGCTTCTTTTCTCCAACCAACAGTCCTAAAGCCTCATTTACAAGCAATAAATCTTTACATTCAAGAAGCTGGACCCAGCAAATGTTTGATATTTTTGCTTATATAAATCACTGAAATTTTGATAATCAATTATCAAAATACTTGGCAATTAATTTTCTTTCCATTGACTAATCGATTAATTGACCAATCAATCACTGCAGCTCGAGTTTCAGCACCAAACCCTGAAACTAAAGCTTGTGTTGCTCAATCATTCAGGGTGATGAGCCAGCTATTGCACCAATCAGAGTACAGGGGGCGGAGCAGAGAAACAAAAGAAGCCGCCACTCATGTGATCTGTGTGACAAAGTCATCATCGGTGACCTGGAGTGGACAGGTGAGGCTGTCGAACCACATCCTACAATATGACAACATCACGTTCCATTTATTTCTGATTGATTGCATCAGAATGCAGTCTGGGAATAACGCGCACCGGTGATGCATCTTTGAGTCAGCATTGAATTTGAAAGAGACTGAAGTAAAACCACCGTAACACTGTCACTGGCATCCATGCCACTTTCTACTGTTTCTTGTTTTCCAGCACGTTTGTGACATGGACTGTGACACACACACACAAAAAAGGCTAATTCATCTTCTGGCAATGAGAAAGGAGATAATTGCTTATATTTAACACGTATACCTGTGTTTGAAAAGCCTGCATATATGTGCTAAAAATGGTATTAGGTTTAGGTACAACTAAAAATAAACCCCTATGTTACAAGATTCCAAAGGGCTATAAAATGTTTGATGACATAAAGCATGATGACAAATTGGGACCCTGACTCATGACTCATTTTGGATCATTGTCTGCATGTGTCACTGAGATGAAACTGTGTTGTCTCGTGCCAAATATATCCAGCAGTGTCCTCTGTTTGTTTTCTTTACTTGCAGCTCACCTGAAGTCTAAAAAGCATCACTATTTCGTGAGGAAGAAGAGGAAGTCTGATCCAGACTGTGACCAATCCCAGGTCACCACTGCACCTCCTGCCTCTGCTACTGCTACTGAGGTTGCAGAGAGCCTCCCAAAGGACTCTTGTGCCAGTCTCGCCTCGGGCTGCGGTGAAGCCTCTCAGGAGTCTTCCCAAAACGCCGGGACAACACAACACAAGGAAGTACCTGTGACATTTTGAGAGTTGCATAGACTCTGGACTACATACATCTACATTCAGGTTCCCACCACTGTTCTGCACTGACAGCTGGGTGTTTCCTTACAGTCCTTGTGGGACTACTTTCTCACTTCCTATAGAGTCACATTGAACTATATTTTCTCTTTGAATGTCCTTATTTATCAGAATATTTCCTTTTGAATGGGATGACAGACCATATCAGCTTTGTAGATGAGGAATTAATAACACTGATCCGTGCTGAATGTGGATAACAAAGAACATATTGTTCATGGGTAGTGAGTATGGATCGTTGAAGCTGTTCATTTTTGTGGTAGATATGCCGATCGTCAGGACGATTCAACACTGTGGACATTGTGGAGGATAAATGAGATGATCTATGGCTTGTACAGACAAAGAAATATCATTTTTAAGGACTCTTTCTTCTACAGTCTGAAAATGTATTTTAAATTCTAAGAGAGAGGTTTATTTTTCTGTTGGCTGCAGAATGTGCCTTAAATGAAGTTCCCATCTTTCATACTGTTGCTACACACTGTTAGTATTTAAGTTCCTTTGCACTTTTAACTTCATCCAATTCATTTTGAAAAATATTTAATAAACCAAAGGATCTTAAAGTTTCTCAACCAGTGGAGGCTGATGTGTTTTGTGTCACTGAAGTGGAAAGGGAAAATCCACAAAATTGGATTTGGGAGGTTTTCACATGACATCAGGGGTAGTTTTACCTTAATCTCAGCGAGATCTCATCGGTATGCTTACGCAGCACAAAGTATTGTGAGCTGTTTGCCTGCTGCCACCTTGATTTACTGTCATTAAATCCATTTCTCCAGCTCCTTGTTTGACGACGACTACTCACCTGATTTGTGCTGTTGTCTCTCAGTAGAGCTTAGCTGAGCTCATTTCTGCTCTGACAGTGGTATAAACCACCGGCTCAGGCTGCGAGAAGGAGAGAGTGTTTTCACAGCAGTGATTGTAGGTCTTTGTTATCCAGCGGCATGTCGTACCCCTTTCAAATCAAGGTGTGCCTGCCTGCTGTGAAACCACTTACACAATACCTGGCGTCGCTCCAAAGGCCTCTTTTGGCGCTCCCTTTCCCTCTCTTCACCTGCCACTTTTTTCTTCTCACCACGACAACACCGGCCCCGTTCCTAAGAATCAGACAATTGTTCCGCATTCCCGGCCAACACTCCATCATCTCTCTCTGTCAGCTTTCAGTCGGAGTCTAAGACGTATTCTTTCAGTACAAGTTTAGTTCGCAGGCTCCCAGTGTTTGACCTCATCCACATGACTAAAAATATTTCCAGCCATATAATAGCTGGAAATGTGTGTGTGTGTGTGTGTACGTGTGTGAGTGTGTCCCACATTCTCTCTTTCCAAACTGGGTCAGGCCTCAAGCTCACTGGGAGCTTAACATACAGTATGAGAGTCACACTGATAGCAAAGGTCACTGTGCAACTGGTGTCTGGTTTTTATAACCCTTTCTCTGTTTGCACGCTTTGTTTTTCTTTCCTCCTGTTGTACATTGTTTTACGCAGTTTTCTTTTCCCTGTGGTGATTTTTATTTTTTCATCTCTATCATCTCTCTAATTACAACTCTGGTTCCAAAGAGGTTGGGACTCGAATCGTAAATAGAAACGGAATGCAGTCATTTGCAAACAAACTGTGTTTAGCAATTGTTCCCCAGTCCATGTGTTAAAATCCTTTATACAATCGTGTTTGACAAAGTGTTGAACCTCGCTCCATCCTCGATTGTGAATGACTGAGTCGTTCCAGGATGAACATTTCATACCCAATCATGATACTATCACCTGTTACCAATGAACCTGTTTACCTGTGGAATGATCCAAACAGGTGTTTTTGGATCAGTCCACAACTTTCACAGTCTTTTGTTGCTCCTGTCTCAGCTTGTTTGAAACGTGTTGCTGCCATCAAATTCAGAATAAGCAGATATTTACAAAAATTAATGAAGCTGATGAGGTCAAACATCAAATATATTGTCTTTGTACTGTTTCATTCAAGGACATGTATGTTTGATTTATGCTTTACACAGCGTCACATCTTTTTTGGAATCAGGCCTGCAGAAACCACAAGAGTGATCTGTGAATAAGAATATTATCAGTCATCTGCTACACTTTGTCTTAGGCAACTTTATGTGTGGAATGTTCTTATCTCGAGTGCCTCAGCGAGTCTGGCCTGGCACCTCCAGGCACTGCTGAATCACTCCGCATTTAAAGAAGGAAGCTTGCACAACGCAATTCAATGACATAAGGCTTTAGCCCCTTGAACCACACTTACACACGCTCTTAGAAGTGGAGAACTGGGGCAGCGTCCACGGTCACAAGGCTAATTAGCGATTTACGCACCGCGATGCAGTGGATCATCTATGGACACACACACACACAGTGTACATGCACTGAGTGAACTCATTAGCTGCAGACAGTGAGCACAAAGAATCAACACACTAAACCAGCTTTGAAATGGGAAACCTGCAGCTATGGCCTCCCACACACACGCACAAAGAAGTGCTCTGAAAGTGGAGTTTTCTGCTTTCTTGAGTATTTGATTAGATGACGGCTGCTACTGGAGCAGGCTTAGAACTCTCTTATGTGTGCGCGCGCGTGTTTATGTAGTCAGCGAGCCGCACAATAATTCACCCAGGTTGAGCGCTCCATTTCTGTCTCTCCCTCTCTCGGTCCGGTCCTGCCCTATAGCGGCTCAGTTAGCTGTATATGTTCACAGAGCACACACTGTCCTATACGTGAGGCCCTCTGTGGGGGAACTGCAGGCTGACTTATGTAACACATGCTGCAGCCTATATAGATGCTTGTTGTCTGTGTCTGGCCTGTTTGCCGTGGAGCTTTGGCCTCTGGTGCTGGCTGTACTGCATCCAATGTATGCTGCGAATGAATGATTTGATCAGTGATCAGTTTTTCTCTGTGTCTCACTTTGACGTTGACATTGTGAGATATCACTTAGTCTGTATTATGATGGATGTATGATAATGGTGTTTGTGTGATTTAGTGCTGAAAAGATAGCGGGTTTTGATAATCATTAAATTGTTTGTCATTGAGACGTGAATATCGTCTGTTTATACTCTATAATCCTGTAAAAACACGTTGAACTTGAAACAAATAATTTGAAGATGCCAGTTGGGTGGAAATCCTACCTCATCAGGTCAGCGTATTACATGCTGACCTATAACATGTCCAATTCTTTGCATTATGGCTAAATAACTGCAAAACTAATGACATTCTCATCAGTCATTTTTTTAAGGAGGAAAACATTACACTTGCTAAAAATCAGCATGTTGGCATTATCATTGTGAGCTGCCAGCATTCTTAGTTGTATTAATATTTTATCGACTACATGATTAATTGGAAACATAAAGAACAGATTCATCCTAATAACGCTGATCTTTAGTTGCAGCCCTGATTTAACCGTTAAATCTATTAAATGAATAGTTTGACATTTTGGAAAATTTGCTTATTCTTGCCAAGAGTTCGATAAGAGGAACGAAACCGCTTCCATGGGTGTATGATAAATGCATTAGTGTTAAGCATTAAGCACAGCTTTAAGACTAGAAAGAGCTTGGCTTGTTTTTTTAATCAGCACATTATAGCTCATATTTACTCTTCAGGTTTTTTGCGCATTAAATAAAAGAGATGTTAATAGGTGAGTTTATAGGAGCTGGGGGTGTTTCTTTTCCCCTGAATTGAACTTTTATTTTCCCAGTTTCTATGTTAATGATGCTGTGTTGTTGAACTTGCCAGGGCCTCTCCGCCCTCAGAGCTCTGCTGTAGTAGTGTGTCATCCAGTGACTGTGCGTCTAGGTAATTTGAAGTCCACTTAATCCTAATCTCTAATCCCATTTGACTAAACATTCTCTGCCATCTGGCCCTGGCGAGACAAAAAAAACCAAAACACGCTCGCACGCACCTGAATGCACGCAGACAGACATGCAAGCAGCTAATCAGATAGAGCAGCAGCTGTGGTCCAAGACGCTGTTGACTAGCAAGAAGGACCTTTTATTTATGAGACGTATCAGTTCTGCTAGTGCGGGGTGTTTATAGATAATACAGAAGGCCAAGTCTTTGGCAGAATACTAGACACCACAGAGTCTTATGATCTCAGACGAGACGTTTTTGGAACGTGAAGGACTTAGTTAAGAATGTGAAACATTTTTTTTTGTCACTGCAGGCAAGACAGTGAGGTCAAATATCAGGCTGTCAGCTTTTGTGTGTATCGCGAGTGTTCTTGTTTGTGCCCTCTAACATTATTTTCTCATGTATGGAAGATTGATGTGTGTGTGTGTCCCTCTGCATGCAAGCATCCTCTGTTCAGGGTCAGTGTTTTGCAACCTATCAGGAAGACAATTCAAAAACTTGGGTGTTGCGTAACCAAGTGAGAAACACAACACTGTCAGGTGTGACTCAATCAGATAAGAGTGCATTGTGTTTTTCTGTGTGTGTGTGTGTGTGTGTAAAAGTTTTTTTTTTTTTTGTTTCATATTAGGAACATAATAAGAAACACACACACACCTCTGTCCCCTCTCATGCTTGTGTGTGTTTGTGGTTCCCTCAGTGTAATATGTGTGTTTTTGTACCTATATGCATTATGGATTACACACACACACACACACACACAAACAACCAAAGCTGCACAATGAGGGATGAGTGTGTTGCAGCCTAATCCAGCCCAGAAACGATGTTTTATAATGTTTCAATGCAATCTGATGTATGCATCCAGAGCCAAGTGCAGACCATCATTTATTGATGTGAGTGCGAGTGTGTGTGCCGGTGGGTGTGTCTATAGGGACAAGCAAGGTTCAATGAGTTCATGCAGCTCCCTCTCTCTCTTTTTGTCACACTGTCTGGCTCCTGTAGTGGCTGCCCTGTACGAAAAAGTGACAGAAGGACGAGGAGAGGAAGAGATGTGATTAGATGTGAAAAGCCTCTAAGGAAAGTATCATAGGTGCAGTGTATGCATGGCTTCCTATAGTCTCTCTCTCTCTCTCTCTCTCTCTCTCTCTCTCTCTGCTGCATATTTCCTGCTGTGTTATGTAATGTGCGGGCCGCTCTGTACTTTTTTTTCCCCTTCTTCTTCTTCTGCCCTCCCCAATCCAGAGCATGACATGCCTTCCTGTTTTTCCAGCAACCCAGTGAACTCTTTTCCCAGGGCAACACTTAGGTGGGCACGCACTCTCTCTGTCTCTCTCACACACGCACACACACACTCAGAGCACGTACTGTTGGCACGTATTGTAAGTAATGTGCTTATTTTAGACAAAGCTGCTTACCCTTGATGTATTGTGTCTGGTGGGCTACATAAATGTCATTGTCTCTCTCCTCACACACTTTGGTTTTGTGTGTGTGTGTGTGTGTGTGTGTGTGTGTGTGTGTGTGTGTGTGTATGGCTCTCATATAACACATCCTCTCCTCTGTCCTCCTGTTCATTTTTTCTCTCATTTTCTGACTGTCCACTTGTTTTCACCTTTGCTCTCGGGCAGGAAATGGGTGTACCAGCCCATCAAGGACCAACAATGTAGTCTGACTGCCTGTGTGTGTGTGTGTGTGTGTGTAAGCATGTATGTGTGCACAGGGAGCAATGTACTCTCTGCAGTGTACTGTATGTGAGACAAAGAGGATGTGTGTGTGTGTGTGTGTGTGTTTGTGTGTCTGTGTGTTTGTGTGTGTCTGTGTGTGTGTGTCTGGATTTCTCCATTGTCAGTGGCTTAAGCGCTGGAGCCGGCTTTTTCCCGCCAGTGCAGTGTTTTGTGGGAGGGGTTTTGGCTGGGCTCAGCAGCAACAAAGAGCCAGAGCTTCCCGCCCGATATGCAAATAGGCCGAGAGTAGGCAGGACAGGGAGCCTCCCCTACTGCAGCGCTTAACGCTTTCGCTGCCAGGGTGGATGTCACAGAGTGCAGTGTTTTCCTTATTGTTCTTCTGTCCTCAGAGGGACAGAACAATGAGGAAAGTCTATAGAAGGGACAGTTGAAGGTTAAGGCTTGGGTTTAGAGTTAAAGTGTGATTTAGGATCAGACTGAATTAAGATTATACATATATAAGATTATATGTAATAAGCATTTAAGTATTTCATTTCATACCAAATAGTATAGATACTATGTACAATTTTTCCACAGTATTTTGTCAGTTATTATGCAAAAATCATTATTATTTCCACACCAGATTAACTTACCAGGGGGCCCCTGGAGCAAACATGTGCCGCTGGACCCCGATTAACCCTCCATTCTTCCCACTCTCTGTGCAATGTGAACACTAGTCCTATGCTGGAATATTAGTTTGCCCCACATTGGCTGTGTGGAAATTCAAACATAAATACATTTAAGAAAGACGAGATCTTGATGCAGGGACCCTCCTCAAGTACAGGGCTTAATGGTTAGTACAGAAAGCAGCACCTTAAAGCTGCTATAATCAATGTTTTATATGTTTTTATATCAATATATATTGCATCCAAATGTGTTATCAGAAGCAGCCCTCTTTAGTGTCTTTCAGCTCATTGTTTTGGTTTTCCATCCCACAACTGTTTTGATCCACTCTCACCGCTCTCATCAGCGTCATTTTGGCAGCAGACGGCTGTGCTCAGAGTAAAAGCTGTAAAACCCCACTGTACACAACCTGCTGAGCACAAACTGCAGACGGACAAAGTTAATGATCAGCTGTTGAGCATAGTGGAGCAGTTACCGACTAGAGAGTCCGATATTTCGCTCAGAAGTTGGTAGAGACCAGAAACAGACCTATAAGAGAGTGAATATTGGACTTGCATTCATTAAGCGACCACAAACATGGCTTCAACTCTCTCTATTGAAAGTGTAAATAGACAACTGCACGTTTGCACATTTGCCATATGTCAGTATTGTATTTACTTGTTTTGCTGCCCCAAGTGGATAAAAAAATCAATTAATGATGTAATGTAGTGATCATGATTGAATTTAATCCATCAACTTCAAAAACACTTTTATTTGAACTACCAGATACTTACGCCACAGACCGTGTATAGCAATCTGGATACTCACCTGAACTTGTTCTAAATTTAACCTCCTTGAATTTCATTGTTTTACTGATACTTCAACAACAACTCTAAAAGCGGCTGCAGTAGTTAAAAGTTGGAGCTCCGCTAGATTTTCACAGGTATCACAAAACAGATGTGCGTCTGTCTACTTTTGTGTAACAGCCCACGGCTCACCCATGTTTTAAGTGTGTTATGCAACCCAACGCAACATTAGATGGCATGTAGACCAATAGCAGCTGTTGCACACGCACGTGCTCACACACACATCCTCACCGCATTTCAAACAAAGGGCCCTATTATATGAAGAAGTTGCTTCAACATGCTAAGCAGCGGGCGGGATGGGGGCTCAAGATGGTCTCAAACACATCAGACGCTGTCACATATTTCAGATATTCACACTCCGTTTGTGTGTTTCTCTATCACAAACGATACCATTGTAGTATGTCTCATGTCTGCTGCAGTATCATGACCGCTTGGCCAGTCGATGCGTGAGCCACATTAGAGCACCCCGGTCAACAGCAGCCATACAACATATGTGATATTTGATCCAAGGCACTGGAGTTATGTAATGTGCTCTAGTGATTCTTTAACAAGTATAGTCGTGCATTTGGCTTTTTTTCTCCTAGAACTAGTAGTTGCCTGTATGAGACTTGTGTAGTTCATGAATTGAACACTGTCGTCATGCAGCATTTGAAGCTTTGCTCATGTGCAACACTTATTGCGAAAGAATTAGTGGAGGTAATAAGTGGATCATTGCAGTGTTGTCGTCTTGTACAGATAGACTTGTTCCTCCTGCAATAAGATTGGAAGTGGTCAGGTACATCTAATCATTTCTTGACTAGATTCTAAACTTTATCAACCCTTATAACAATAGAACTGTGTTTTCATGTGTTTCATATGTGGGCATGCTGCTGAGATGTGTGCGTGGTGTGCAGGGATTTCTGGAACAGCATCACCTATTTCAAGGTGCAGGGAGTCTGAAGGGGTCAGACTCCCTGCACTCCCTGTGTTGCTGGAGTCAAAAACTCCAGCAACACTTGTGGTACAAAGACCGACCTTTTCTGTGATGAAAACCACAGGAAGAGACGCGCTGGTCTCAAAATAAAGTTATTGTTCATGCTGCGCGTCTTGCTGGAGTTACGTTCTCTTCTGCAGACAAACATTACCAGTCTTGTGATTTTAGACTGAAATGAAATGAATGAAAACACGTTATTATTAACATTTTTGTTCTCTTTCTCTAAAGCCACAAAACAGCCAATTTGCATTTTCATTATGAAACACTCTTCCTCGCACACACAAATACACACGCGGGCTCATACAGACGTGTTGCATGCACGCAGAAATGTTGCTCAGAACATTTGTGCGGCAGGTTGCGCAGAGCAGCCGTTGGTAAAACACCCCGGCTGATTTACATTGATTCTGGCGACTGCAACGACTGTGTGCTGATATGAAGCACTTTAGTTTGTGGCGTTTTCATCAGTTAGGTGCGCGAGAGGGACACAAAGAGGGAACAGAGACGGTGTTTATTGGCGTGTGCGATGAGGTGACTCAGAGTTCTGTGAAAGGCGGGAGGGGAAGCCAACGGAGTGAAACCACTGTTGAATGTGTATCACACACACAGTTTGGCTGATAAGGTTCCTTCCTCAGGGCAGGTAACGGTTAATAGCTGATTTGGGTCGAGCCCCCGCGCCACTTGAAGAGGGAAAAGAGGGGAATTTGCAAAACATTTCCGGGGAAGTTTTAGATGACCTGACCTAACAGTGACTGTTGGAGGAGTCTAACTGAAAAGAGAATGTCCCCACTCATGTTCCTGTTTGCTCTGTGATCGTGGAGGTTCCACCTACATAACAATACTCCCCACAACAATAAACCTACAGTGACGTTTTGCATTTGCATGTTTTACTCCCTCATTTCATTATAAAATTTATTGTAAATGACTTCTTTATTGGAAGGCCCAGCATGTCCCAGACTATTGAGAAGGTGTGGGTAAGGTGCTAACCCTTAAATAATTCCACTCGTCTGGCTTTTAATGAGTTTTAATGTCCCATGATGGAGGCTTAACCACCCGGACAAGAATAAAGGTCCAGAGAAAACATTAATAACGTGCAATTTTTGGCACCAAATTGAAAATGTACAGTTCATTTACTTAAAACATCTGCTGCAGTTTCTGTCAAGTCCATGAAGTAACATATCACCTGCTTATCTCATTCAGCCTTCTGTTATTTTGTCCTTCATGTTGTTCATTGAAAGGCGGTAAATAACTGATGTTTCTCAGTAGTAGCGCGGTATTGAATTTGAATTGAGAAAATAAATTTTAGGGAAGTAAAGTTCAGACCCTGGTTCCTTATTTATTACATGACAGTTAGGGCATCAAGCCAAAGCCAAACCTGTGGGTGCTGGTCTGTAACACTCACACACTCACACACTCACACATAATTCACTCCCCTTTCCAAACTACTAGATATTACATTTGCCTACTATCTTTATTATTTCACATCCAAATCACTGTTGATTCAGGAGCGTCTGTGTCTCTCTCCTCACAGCTTCTTCCTTCCTCTGTCTGTAAGCTGTGGCTGCATGTTGCCCTATAAGATGGTACAGTATCTGCCTGCTGCTCTCTTTTCCATATATAACTTGTGACAGGCTCTCCTGCCCTACTTTACACCTACCAGCGCTCACACTGTACAGTACAGCCACACGGACCGTAGAGGAGACTGGGCCGTACGCCTGAAGCTAAAAACCTAGTTTATACCATGCCCCTCCAGATGCCCCAAAACTAATGTTTCAGTATTGGATGTTTTGTGATTATCAAACGTTGCTGCTTATTTGGAACAACAGATCAGTTCCATCATTAATTATCTGTTATTTCATTTCATTAGGAAGATCTTCTCAACTGGGTTAAAGTGGACCTCTTCTGTTTGATCCCAATAAAGCAGGTTACTCATATGTATTTATCTTAATTGGGTGTTTTTTGCAGTCTTTCAGAAATTGATCTTGTGCTGCCCCCTTGTGGTAAGATGGGGAACTTATGTCATGAAACAGGAGAACAAACTGTACCATCAGAAGCCTTCAGTAATGAGATCTTTGTGGTGCAGTATGATAAAGACAGGTGATATAACATAAAGAGTGATGCCGTCTGAAGCTTAAACTATGAGAGGTCATGTGATGGTAGTTCATCAGATGAGTGTTTCAGACAGGATGGAAACCATAAATCAAGACAAATCAATACATTAGTGTTGGCAACAACACTATAATAATATAATGTATGATCATATGTAATGTCTGCTGATTGATATTTTATGCTTTCACATATTTCAGTTTAGAATGACAACTGAGGCAGAAATTTACTGTATTTACTTTTCATGCTTTTTTTGAAAGGTGTATTGGTTAAGGCTCAGTTTGCTTGTGTGTATGCATATATTTTTATGTTTTGTTTTAGTGGCTCCTGATTTTTTTTTTTTGCATCTGCTTCCCTCCACACAGGTTGGATGTCGATGAGCAGATAGCAGCTCAATCAAAGAGCGCTTTTCCCTCTTTTTATTGTTTCATCTGAATCATTTATAGAGGTCAGTGAAACTACATTATTACACAGTGCAGTAGTAAAATACCAAAGAAAAGATTCATTTAAAAGAAAGCATCATTTTGTTTAGCAGAATTTCTGCTTATTTGTTTGATTGCTACCTCATTAATGACCTCTTACATTCATTTTAGGATTTTTGAGAACCACATCTTTACACTTTACAACACACAAAGACTCACACAGTATTGCCCTTATTTATGAAACTTATGAAAAATGTTCAAGTCTGTCATAAAACAATAGTCCAGTGCTCATGAATATTGTAACAGATTTGACTTGCTGTAGTAATTCCTCCTGTTTGTACTGAATGAAAGAAGGATCTGCTGTCTTGTTCCCAGATCAGTTCCTAATGTGTTTCCAATGGAAGTGATGAGGGACAAATTCCAGTCCTCCTTTTGTGCAACAATGTTTTCCAAAGTTTGTTAAGATATTATGAGGTTTCATCAGTATGCGTTAATCAAATCAAGTGGATATCTGCCAAATATATTGCCTTTTTCTTTTTTCCTATATGTGTTTTCCAAAAGGTGTTTCCGAAACACAAAGAAGGAATTTCATAGTAAAAGACAGTAACTTTGGAAGATATCCACTTGATTTGATTAACTCAGACTGACGAAGCCTCATATTAGCTTGAACAGGATGAGGACTATGGGTTTTGTCCCCCCACCTCTTAATGACCAGTATGAACATGAGTAATGACTACAGTATGAAAATGTTGTTCAGTGTTCTTGTGGAAATCTACTTATTTTTAATAAGATAAATTGTGAAACTATCCTTTAAAAAATGCTGGCTTTATGTGTATATGTCGCCCATTTAAGTGTTAGTTAACTAAATGTAGTTATGTCATAATGAGGTAATGCTCATTAGCAAGGCAGCTCAAACAGTAACCAGATGAGCTGCAGCACCTTGCAGCACTAGTCATGTAACGGAGTAAAACTAGGTGTTGCTTTCAGTGCTGCAGTCATAATAAACCTCATGAATAATAGACCTCATGGATGGAGCTCTAAAGCTCGACAGAGACACAACATCAGTGGTTGAATGTAATAAATGACAAGTTTATTGTTGCACAAAATGTACAAAATAACAAGCAAATGGACAGCCCCTATCCCCCCCCACTTAGCGGCCCTCCCCTCCCTCTGGTTCATTCGCCATAATGAAGCTGAATTTCTGAAACCTATGACTACGGCAAGTCCAATGGTCCAAGCCAAACGCATGGTAATTCTGAGAGACAACACATACCCAATTTCAGCGTCACTGAACAATTAAAAATGAATAAAAACACCTTATTTACACATTTCTGTCAGAACTTTTACAACATGCCATCTATATATTTATACAGAATATGCTTGTGCACATACCCCTGTATAGAAAATATATTATAAGATCAAATTAAATTAGACTAAGGGCTATAGACATCCAAAGTACAGCACTTCTTTTTAATCTCCTTTTGAATCTTTTTTATTTTCATTTTTATTTCCCACTTATTCAATGACTTAGTTCTGTAACGACCTCGTACTAAAAGAAAGAACTCTAGCTGTATGCAGATATCGATGGGGTTTTCCTTGAGGACCCAAGCTGACCATGTAAGATGCCTGCTGAGAAAAGCCTCACGTATTTACACTGGAACACTCGGAGCTCTCCCTTGAAATGCATGTGTGTAAATTTGGCCGCCTTCTGACTTGTGTGCGTCATTTTATGTTCTCATCCTCGTGTGTACTGAAAACGATGATCAGTGATGTTTTACAAGACATTTCATCCCCTCAAACGCCCCCCGACCCCCACCTCGACCTTGTCTTGATGGTGTAATAAAAGCAAAAACCAATCAGCTTTGGCACTGGGGGAAGAAGTAAGTGTGCTGTGGTTTTCCTAGAATGCCTTTCTTGGATATTACAGGTCATTCATCTCTGTTTGTGCACTGATGTGAAGTCAGAGGAATAGCAGAAAGCAGATCCGCTCTTCCTCAGAATTTTAGATTTTACATATTAGTGCAAAAAGCAATGGAGAAACCCTTTCTTAAAATGATTTCTAACGAGCTAGGACTGTGATATCTAAACCACATTTAGCACCATGAAGAAACAGAGAGAGTGAATGACGTTGTTCAAGTAAAGCCAGACAACTCACGAGATGTATTGTGCTGGAACATATACAGCGTAAGGGCACACGACGTGGATGGATGTTTTTTGTGCCAAGGAAAAACCACATATCCCATGAATGGATGGGTGGGAATAGGGATGAGGGCGACGAGGAAGAAATCAGGGCAAAAATGGAGGCATCCTAAAAAGACGACTCTTGTCCTTGCCTCCTTTCCTTCAGCTGCACCGATGCAGAAAAGAAACAAAGCAGGCAGAAGCAAATCTCCGGAGTGTATCCATCACATTGCTTCATAAATCACTTGCAGGTGGAGATCGGTGCAGCTGAAGGAGACGGCCACGCTTCTACGTCTGCAAACCTCGAGAGCTTAAAACCCCTCCGGTTGAACTGAGTGTGTGAGGGGGCGAAGGGAAAGTCTCCGGGATCAGTTTGGGATCAGATTTGAGGGGAAAGGAGATGGCATTGTTTTCAAAGTGTGTGCAAAAATACTTGTCAGACTACTGCTGGAACATGAACCCTTTTTTTTTTTTTTGTACATTTTCAGTTTGCTTCGGTTCTGACCTTAAATTTTGCAATATAGCTTCCTCTTTAATCCTACTTATTTTTCATCTGCTGCTTGTGTTTCACTTGTTTTAATATATATCTATATTTTCTTTTCTGGCTTTTTTTTTTTCTTTTCTTACTTTACAAAATGAGAGACAGAATGATGGACAGCTGACAATATATATAATTATTTTCCTCTTCTTATTATCAACAGGTTTGTCTTAACCTGGAGATGATTTTCTTTGTTCGTTGTAAACAAACAGGTTTATCAGCCACAGGCGTTTGTTTCCTCCTCTCCTCTTCTTCTTCTTCTCCTCCTTCAAGTGCACTCCTTCTTTCCTCCCTCTCTCCACTGCTCTCCTCCTTCTCATTGCAGGAGGGCCCTGATTTGTTTGGAGGTGCTGTCATCATTTAGATGCCGTGTTGTATACCTGAAGAAGAGGGCGATGAAAAGAGAGATGTGTTGAAATCCTCGTACATCCTGTCTCTCTATATCTTTGTCTGCTGCTGAAACACACACACACACATGTTCATACACACCTCAGTGCATTCAGAAGTCCCTCCACGCTGTTGGACGGCTGCTCTTTCAGCACCTTGATGCAGCCCTTCATCTGCCCGACACAAAGACAGCACAGGGCGTTAGAGAAAGGTCAGCAGCCTCAGATCAACCTCATGTCCTGCTGCTGCTGCTGCAGCCACACACTGACTTAAAAACACATTTATAACACCAGTGACTTCATCTACCAGTGTCGTGTTGAAGATGCATCATACATGAGGAAACACGTGTCTTTATAAGGATGGACATGACTTGTGAGCATTTGAAACAAAGAATTTTTTGCTCAGACTGTTTGATTTAAAGAAGGTCTCTACAGCTTGCAAAGGTAAATGTATTTACAGTATTTCAGAAGAAAAAGCTAAATTGAAATTAAAATGATTTTTGTGTATGAGAAATGTTTTTCTCTCAGATTAACTTTGGAACCCCTTTGAGGATTTCGACCCATTAGATCAATATCAAGGCCAATCCTCCAATCAAATCTTAATCCCATCGAGGTAGACCAGCATCTGACACAGCATTTAAAACATAATTTGAAGCAACATACAAGCCCTAAAGTTCAGAATTGGGCAGCTTTACTGCAGGTTTTATTGACTGTGATGTAGAATCACTCCACACCAAACTGTGATGATGTATTATCAGTAGGAAATTAAATATTGATGAAAGCACATCATGCATATTTGTGTGCAACCTCGTCACAATGTCATATTAGAACTAATTCAAGATCTATCATTAAAAAACAATGTATTGATCCCTCAGCTATACTTCTTTGGCTTTGATGAGCTTTTTGTGGACTTTGCCATTTTTTAATGAAAGCCAAATATAAGCCAGATTTCATTATGAAGAGTACATCATCAAGTGCAGATGTTTACCTGACACAGAGCCAATTTGGGTTTGAAATGTCATTTTCTAAAGTTTAAACAGATTTGTGGTTCAAGTCCTATGGAGGTAGAAATCACAGAGAGCTGTGTCTGTACTCACATCGATTTTGGAGGTCTTGGCAAAAGCCCCGACAGGGTGAACATGGTCATAGAGAATGATGACTCCCACCATCACCCTCATGCAGAACAGCATGGTGTCTGTGTTGGTGAACCGACAACGGTACTCCCTACGACACAGACAGTCATGGAGGGAAAGAGTTGAACAAGGAGAAAATTGTTAAATAATGACCAGAGGACGGGACGGACAGAGAATCAGGGGTCACCAGACAATGACAGAGAAGATTGCTGCTGTTACTTGAAGCACTTTGAGATTGCTTTGACAAGTTGCTGATGACCTTTCATTCACATAAAGACATCTAACAAAAACAGATTAAACATTTTAAATTTAGCATGAAGGACCCTATGAATGATTTACTCTATGAATTAGTGTTATTCAGTCTATTGAATTAGTGGCTTAAACTTGAGAAGGCCTCTTTTGTATTCACTTTGAAAGGGCTTGTTAATTAAAATCTAAGCTTCTGACCTTTGAGGAGAAGGACAAGGAAGGAAGAGATGGATTGAGGAAGGGATGACAGAGTGAAGGGAAAGCGTGGAAAGCACTCACGGAGTCTCCAGCATGACACGGCACACACAGGCCATGGTGCTCAGGCAGTCTGTGGTGTCCTCAATGGGCAAGGTCTTGTTCTGAAGGATGGAAAAGAGAGAAATCAGCACAGGGGAAAAAGCCTCTCTGCTTAAAAAGGACTTTTATTTGAATGTTTGGAAATCAAACAGAGGATGTTCCCTCACTATCAAATCACTGACAATGTTCTCTGTAGTTTATGTGCTGATTGAACAAAATGTTCTACCACAAGGGGGAGACAAAGTACATCTGCAGAGTTTAGTAAAAGTATAAGGGTGGTAAAGCAACTTTGCTAAAAGGCAAACCATGACCAGCATGTCCACTAAATTTTGCATGAGTCTCAAAAGTATTGAGGTGTAAAGTTGAGAAAAGACTGCTTTCTCTAAAATAGTGTTTTGACAGCAAAGGAAAGGAGAAGGGAGAGGTTTTCACGCAACGGTCCAACCTGGACACTTGAGGTGAAGACTCTAGCAAACAAAGACATCCACTGTACTGCCTTATATTAGCACCACTGATAAGGACAAGTTATATAAGTTATATGTTATTTCTAAAGATCTATATTTTTTGCAGTGTAAATGCACCAAACTTGACTATGTGGTGATTTGGTTGTAATTTCTTTAGGTTGATCAGATCTTGCGTTCATTTTTCTCACATTAGTATATTCCCTATACCTTACTGTACTCTGTGCTCTGTAGGTCTGTAACAACAGACTGTTTGCTCTGGACTGCATGTCCTCTCTGCTCATTTAGCACAAGACGTCTCGACACGGCCCACAACTGCGTGATGAGTAAACAAGAGTGTAGGTAGGGTGATCAGTCTGAGTCTTACTGGTCAGTCTCTGATTAATGTTTGATTTAGTTATAGTGTGTCATTGCTTTGTTGCACAGATTTGAGAAATGATCTGAAGCAGAAACACACAGGTCAAATTCTAAACTAATGACTGGACAGATTGTGTTTTGATGAGCATAAAAACAATGATGTATTGATTAAACTACTCAACAGTGTAAAATAGTTAAACGCAGCTCCACCTTAACAACAATCGAATCTTATTCAAACATTAATGCATCAGTAATACTAATCCTATAATTTTATATGTAATTGTGTAACATTAACTCTCTGTCTACATTGAGCGCATTTTGCTGATAACACTTACATACTTTTACGATCTTCTACAAGCTAATGAGCTCAATACTTTCCACCACTGACTTTGTCTCCAACCATCATCTGAGAAAGGAAACTACCTTGATTTATTTGTTGGATGCCTTATAAAAATTTAAATCCAGACTCCAGCTCAGTTCTGAAAGTTCCTACTCTTTATGTTTACCAAGCCTTGAGAGATTAGACTTATATATGGATCTGACTTGGGAAGAATTGGAAATCTACCTCTGAAACAAACTTGGTGGTGGCGTTACTCAGAGTCTTCAGCATGGGTGTTGCTTCAGCGTAGAACAGGGACATCCGATTGGCCATCTCGTTGTTAACCTCGTTCTCTGCCTCCAGCTGCGTGCCAATACAAAATGGATATCTTTAAAAAGCATTAATCATCCCATCCAATAATTATGTCACCCAGTAATGATGAAGCCAATATTGCTGTAATTTGTGTCACTCGAATGGCAAATGAAATATTGCTTGTAAATCTTGTAAATCTATTGCTTGTAAATGTGCTGTTAGGAGGAAAGGAACATCTCCTCGTCAGTCATTAATGATTTAAGAGAGAAAGTGAAACCATGCTGCTTAAGCTGAACATTTGATCATGTATGCAACATCAACATCCTGAACCAGATCATGTCTCCGAGGCCTCACCTGCTGGTTGTTCAGCCTGTTCCTGCTTATAGTCCTCCTGTAGTAGCTGAAGTCATTCTGAATGGCTGGATTTGTCATCTGCATGGTGAGAGAGGAGGTGATTTGGGTTTTCAAAAAGGCAATTCAAAGAAGATATGGATTTTTCAGGACAGTAAAGGTCAGTCTCTGAGGGCTGTAATTAGATCAAGAGTGAATCTCTTCACCTTTAGTTCATCAAAGCTGAGCGTAAAATGCAGGATCTCAGCAAACTGTTTGGCCAGGGCCTGCTCTCTCTCCAGGTGCTGCATGGGAGCGTACGGCGGGCTGGTCAGCGCCTCCAGCAGGCTGCGCAAGGCGTTCTCTGCAAACATACTTAGATGTCAGCGATGTATGTGCACGAGCCGGAATCTGCGTGTCATATTGCTGCTGCTGGGCAGGCTTTTATCTCCTCGTGTTCAGACCGCTGTAAGTCTCTCTAATCTGGCCCGGATCTGAAGTCTCTTTCATGTCACCAGATTTAAATAACAAAATGCAGCAGCAGCAGGATTTTAAACTGGTTCAAACAGGGGAAAGACACCTCGGTCCAGTTCCGTCACCTCCTCGCTGGATATCACTGGATACCTGTTGGGCTTTTAGAAACGGACCCAGCACGTTGGAAGTACAGCGGGATCTGGCCACGGGCGTTATGACAGGGTTCAGATCCTCAAACAGGGCCCTCCTGGCTGGGACTTAACATTTAATGTGACCATAAATTTACCATTAGAACCCTCAGGCTTTGGGACAACATGTCTGTTTAACTCTAAATATGGAGGCTTGTTTTCCTCTTAACATTTTTAGCCAGGCTAGTGACATGGCTCTCCTGCTGGTACTGCTGCTCTGTTGATCTGTCAGTTCACAACTTTGAAATATCTCAACTATAACTTCAAGTATTGCCATCAAATTTGGTGCAGACCTTCATATTCCCCTCAAGATTAATCCTAATGACTTTGGCAGTCCCTTGACGAGTCTCCACTGATTTCACATTGCACTCCAATAATTGTCGGACTCACAGTTTGCAGACATTTTTGTCCTTTTTATCCCCTGAATTCTTCTTCCTAACGTCTGGCACCTATATTACCCACTGTGCAACTCAGCCATCAACAGTGTGGGAATAGAGGTTGTTGTATTAACCAACTTATTTCACAATCTTCCTCTTTTTCTTTATCAGTCTCACATATTATTTAGTACAATATACAGCATCACAGAGACACGAGCATGGTCGTTATATGACACACTGGACCTGGCCTGGAGAGTAATTTGAACCTTTTCTGAGGTTCAACATCTCTCTTTTTGCTCTCTATGACCACAGGCATTGAAAATAAATTTCACTCTACAAGACAAACTAAATGAGCATATACTGTAACTCCACAGAGATCACACTGCGGCCTCAGCATCCTCACGGACACCGTATCAGTGACCATACATATCCACCGTGCCACATGTGCTATTGAACCTAAGGCTTTTCATTGCTTTGCTGCCTCTAACAAATCAGACACCGGAGCTGGACCTCAGAGGCTGTATGTGGTAGTAATGCCTCAGAAGCAAAGTCTCCAGAGGCCCCATCCCTTCCTCTGCATTAAAAATGTAGAAGGGCCTTCTATAAATACAGCGCTGAAGTGTTTCATCTAAAGGGCCCGGGCAGAAGCCCCACTCTCCCTCCTGCTGTTAGCACAGAGCGCATGGTGCCTACCCAGAGTACTGATTCCTGAGGCTATGTACTGACAGATTGGATGGAGAAACATTGCAGCTGTTTGTTTACCGCACACGCGACCTCTTGACCTCTTGTTATCCCCCTTTGATCAAATACATAAGTAAAGGGTGGTGCTAGGGACAAAAACTCTCTACTCTCCTAATCGTTAAGATTTGATCCCTTTCTCTCAATAACATAGGCGATGTCTACAAGATATTTGTCCTGCTGTCTCACAGATACATTAGCTGATACATTATCATTAATTATTAGCTAGCCCTCTTTCTATGGTAAGCTGAGAACACGGTGTCCATGAGATCGAAGTATTATTGGAAGGCAGAGCAGAGGCGGCAGTCGACCTCTCTTCCTCTGCTCATACTTCTCTCGCTCTGCTCTCTCCGTCTCTCTCTCTCTCTCTCTCTCTCTCTCTCTCAGAGCTGGACGACCATGTACCACTGTTTCCGTAGCAACGGCTGCCTGGCTGCTGGGTCAGGATGCTGCAGAGATGCCTGAGAGGACATCATAGTGTGTATATGTGTGTGTGTGTGTGTGTGTGTGTGTGTGTGTGTGTGTGTGTTAAGGAATGCTGCCGGAATGAAACTGCATGTAAAATCACGCTGGCGGCACAAGACAACATGGAGTGGAGCTGTGAAACAACACTGACAAGACAAGATGAGCTTCTCCCCATTGCAAATCTACCTCTTATTTGGGGTTCAATGAAATTGTAATTAGAATATATTTCTTTTTACAGCATTTGTCAAAATCTCAATGTATTAATAGTAGATGTCTGTCAACATATGTCCTTTACACTTCTATGCACTATAAATACTAAATAACACTCCAATACAGCCATTTCACACAGTTCTGTCACAAATAGGGACCAAGATGTTACAGCTTTGTCAGACTGTAACAAAGGCTCATTTGAGTCTTAGCAAAGAGACATGAACTATGACTGATGCTCCTCTTTCTGTTATTTCTTCCTCCCTTCCTCTGAATACTCATACACTTTCCCCTGCTGAGGTGATGTGATGTACCTTGAGGTAACCATAGTCAAGGCCTCGCCTCTTTGATAACTGACAGTAACAATGTTTCTAAATTCAGATTTAGGTTATAGCTGCAAGCAGGCTATAATTCCAGCTCCTATTGGACCTCCAATATGGCCACCGGAGAGCATGTTACATCACCTGAAATTACTCCATAGACTGTATGTTAGAGCCATGCTCACCCAGTCGGAGGGAGAACTCGTAGAACCTCTTCAGTTTGGCCACCAGGGGGCAGACTGCGTTCCAGGCCTTCTCCTGTAGAGCAAGGTCGCCTGGGTTCTGGATGGCCTGTGGGCAAGGAACACATGCAGAAGCACAGATGTTACTTTCTAAAAATGATTGAAAAAAACCCTCCCCATTTCCTCTCTCCTCTCTTCTTTAAAGCAATCTTTTACTTTAGTGACATTTTCAATATCAAATTCAACTTCCATACAATACAAAGTGATTTCAGTTCTGCAAAAATGGAATTTTGTACTTCATGTACTCCACTTCATGACATATCAATGCATTATCTAGTTATTGTAAAAAATAATTAGACACAGTTACAGTTAACCAAAATATCCAACAGGCATATACAACAAAGTAGGAACATAATTCCTCAAAGGATAAGGCTGCTGTTATTCTGTATGTTTCTTATTATAAACAGAATCATCTATACATTAGTTCAACTATCAATACTTCCAAACTTTACACCACTTCTGTGGCACTCAGCCTCAAGCCCCTCTCTTCCCATCGAATATGTAAATTTTAAAAAATGACTCACAAAAGTATAGTTCAATTTTTAGAAATAGCTTACTTATTTTCTAAAACAGCTGGGCACTGAAAACAGGAGTGCATTTGTTGGGGACTATTTTCAGATGTGACATTTGTTGGTGAGCAGAGCAGCAGGTGAGTGTACGTAGGATTTACTGCTGCTATATGTTAAACTTTAGCTCCACAGGCCAATACTTGTTAGTGGGATCAATTCATTGTTGGCTTTGGTCTTTCATGGGATTTACTGACAATAAGAAATATACAGAATATTGCCAGACCTGTCCTTTCATCCTCCTCTGACAATGGCATAAAAGATGGATGCATGTATGCTACTATGCCATATTCAAAATTTTTCGCTCTGGTGGGATGAATTAAATATAAAACATTTCTAAATTCTAACAGTGACCTCACAGTCCTGCAGCAGCCAAGATTTAACACTGAGGTGCACATTTTAGAAAAATGTGATCAAGCTCAGTGAAAAATAGTAAGCCTAAGTGTTCATAAGAAATGCTTCCAGGTTCTCAAGGTTAGGAAACAAGGAGAGGAAACGATTCAGCGCTAGTTGTTAACAAGAGCAACGCCGACAGCTGAGCAATCAGCAGCAATCGTTTATGCTGCAGAGGGAACTGGTTTGCAGTCGTGTGTCGCTGAGGAAGCTGGTGTTCATCAAGACCAACACACCAGCTTTCTGTCGGATGATGTTTACGCCTCTACCATAACATTGCTGCCAAAAACAACATATTGCATGAAAGGTTTGAAAAAATACTTTCACACATTTCTGTCTCCGCCTATATTTATTGCACGGGTGCACTACATGTCAGAATTTCCCCCTGGCAGGCCATGTGAATCACACATGAGCCTTTTTTTTCCTACACTGCGTCTCAGCTTGACAGTTTATCGACGTTCAGCCCTTATTGACTGCTCACTTCTCGTATCTCCTGGCCCGCGCCATTATAGGACTGCAGCTCGGCTAGGATCCCATGAGCCTCCTCCAGCACAGCGCTGACCTGGTTCCACACGGCTGTCTCTGCCTCCGTGGGCTGGGCATCTGGGAGAGGAGGAAGGAAGGAAAGTGAAGGGGGAATGAGGGAAAGAGAGAGGAAGAAGGGAAGGAAGAGAGAGAGAGAGAGAGCGGGGAGTGAAAGTGTGATGTAAGATACGGGCAGGGATGAAAGCATTGAGGGGAGGTGATGGGAGAGATGGAAGGGAGGTGGAGGGTGAAGAAGAAAAGGGAGAGAAGATTTAAGGAGAGAACAAGGTTAGTGATGTAGGAAGAGCTGAAAAGATGATATCCTAGGAGGCCAGATAAAAGCCTGAGGTAACTAATTATTTGCTACATGACTGCAATAAAGGTGAAAAGTCCCTACAAGTAGTGGACATTGCAGCCGTACACATCTAAGGTCGGAATCTGGCCAGTAAATGGATGATCCAATTTACCCACCACAGAATTATAACAAGAGACCTTCAAGCCACGCTCTGTCACACAGTGAGGTTTGATTACAGTGTGTGGTCACCCAGAAAGGACCAGACGATGACAAGTCGGTTTCACTTCAGGGAAACTGTTTGGATGAGGATGTTACAAGTGGTAGTTAAACATTTTGATGGTCGTCAGGTCCTGTAAAACTGCCCGGATTGCATCACTTGGAGAGTGTGTCTGACTCCTGAACTGTGATCGTCTCAGCTGTTCATTCAGAGGGGATTTATACAGGCCTGGATAGGTGTAATTGTGCCATCAGATTGATGTAATAGGCTTATCCATCTTTTTCTCACTTTCCATTTCCCCCTCCACGCCTATGACTGTGTAGAGACACTTTTTTTTTGCCCTTGAGGTTTAATTGTGAGAAATGTTAAAACAAACAAGCAGCAGGGAGGACAACCTCTGGGCATGCTCGTTCTTTCTCTTTCTCTGTTTCACGCGTGCACACTGAGGCAGCACACATACTGTAAACTCAGTGTTTTTGCCGCAGGGCACCTCCCAGTCACAGTTCTGCTTTGTTTGCCCATGTGGCGTGCTGCATGCATACAGGAGGGATTAAGTGTTTGAGGGACACAATTTAGGATGCGTCCTCTTGAGTCATGGTGGTGTTTGGATTTCTTTTCTTCGAGCAATCCGTGTCCATGTGTGACTCAGGTATAAAGTGAGAGTGGGAGTGTGCCCAGGCAGCTCTCTACATGCGGTGGCACCGCTGATTATTTTTGCACCCCGAGGCATTGCCTCCCTGCAGAGAAATAGTAATCATGGAATATTTGCTATCCTACGTGCACACTGGCTGCCATAATAAGCACAGCAAGCGCTGCTATTTTAGTGACAGCTTCTCACTAATGTGCAATTCTCTGGTAAACAACAACACATTTTGTTTACTGGGTTCAGTAATAATTAAATGAGCACAGCTTATGCACGGCTTTAAAAGAGTAGTTCGCCTTCTTGCTAAACTAGTTAAAAAGATCAATACCACTCTTATACCTGTATGTTGAATGTGAACCTGGAGCCGAGAGATGGTTAGCATAGCTTAGCATAAAGACTGGGAGCCGGTGGAAACAGCTAGCCTAGCTCTCTGCAAAGACTTTTTTGAATTATAGTGCCTTTATATAGAAAGGGTTTAATGGGACTTAAGTGTGGGACTATTCCTTCCAAGTGAGTTTGAATTTTTTTCAATGTGGTTTAGTTGTGGATTAAAAATGAGATATAACATGTATTTTACAGGTGCTTGTAGGTGGATTTTGTCACCTTTGGACAGAGCCAGGCTAACTAACTGACTCCTGTCTGTAGCCTCAAAAGTGAAATTAAAACAAGTCAAATAAAAAAAGAGGAAAGAGAATAAGCACACTTCCCAAATTGTCAGACTATTTCTTTAAGGTATCTGTGTTGCTTTAATTTATCATGTGAGGATGAGGGTTTAATGTTGGACGTGGTGACCAATAGATAATTTCAAGCATCATATTTTCATAAAATTAAAATGAATCCACATTTTGTCATCACATTTGCTCCTGATCCTTCAAAAGGCTTTAACACAGTATAATGATTTCAGGCATCAATAGCGTCATGAGGCCTCAGTGTAGAGTCGAAACCAAACTTTGAGCCGTGTGACAGAGGTGACTGTGTCTCTGGGTTGAGGAGGAGAGCTCACAGATGGCACAGGGATGGTTTGGGGAAGTGAGGAGGGGGGGGCATGTGTCTAAAGCTGCCATGCCTGACTCTGACTCACTCCACTTGCTTTTGAAGTAAAGTGAATCACAGGCATAATAAATGAAGGGTAAATTCAGCCTGTTTGACAGCTGACGTCTCTTGCCAGCAGTGAGCTCTCTCCCACTCCCACTGTAACACACAGTCAGTGAAGGAGGAGGAGGAAGCCAGCTGTTAAAGGGGGGAAAGTGGTTTGAGGAGGGGCAGAATATGTTGGGATACACTGCAGAATATCTCCATCTGAACAATCCACTCAGTCTCATCATCGCTCTTTAAATCTTCTGCATGTTTTTCTTTTGTACTTTTTTTCCACAGAGCTCGTAACATGGCTGCAGGCTCTTGTTAACCATTCTGGCAAAATGTTTTATTTGATGCCAAAAGTCCAGAAGATTGAAACACCGAGTACAAAAATGAAATGAATTGTTAAGATGGACATTTTCACACTGCAAAAGTTTAGAATTCACTGGGAAAATGAGAAAAGGGGGGATAGAGGTGGTTTGATTTTTCAACCTCTTTCGCAATCGTTCTCTCTTTCTTTCAGTTTTTCAGTCTCGCTCTCTTGCACACATTACTTGTAATGCACGCACACACACACACGCACACACAGAGATAGGTCAGACATACAATAGGCCACACAATAGGGGATGAGGAGATGAGGAGGTGGAGGGATGACGATAGGCTTTTTGTGAGCCATCATCATCCCCGAGCAACAGAAACCCACTCAGGACCGGCATTCGGTTTATTTCTCCACAGTTTTTGTAGCTTAGGAGCCGAGATCAAAGCATTATTGTTGTCATTTTGCTACAGCATCACCATGCCATTGTGCATCTGTCTGCGCCTAATAAGATGTGGCGCGTGTGAATAAGACCCTTCAGAAAGAAGCCAAATGACTTTCAAATGCCAGTCCCTGGAGCAGAAATCAAAAGATAAAGGAGAAGAGCTGAGGAGGGAGTAAAGGGTAAATAAGGACGTAAAGATGACACAATGGTCAGCTAAGATCAATGGAATGAGGAAAACAAAGCAAAGGCAACAAAGAGAAAGGGATAACTGAAAAAAATAAGAAGCGGATGGTCTCACGTTCAAAGTCAAGGAAAACTATTGGGCCATGCTCAAGTTCGGCGCAAGCCAGCACTTTCAGGAGGTTTCCCATGAGCCCCCTGGAACAGAGAGAGGGGAGAAGTCTGTGGGTGATGAGGGGATGGGTGTCGGGGTTGTGCACGTGTTCGTGTGTATGTGT
Source organism: Holacanthus passer (assembly GCA_025331565.1). Lineage (NCBI taxonomy): Eukaryota > Metazoa > Chordata > Actinopteri > Pomacanthidae > Holacanthus > Holacanthus passer. The sequence goes on along the minus strand of JAFREQ010000023.1, from coordinate 6,059,319 downwards.
GTGTGTGTGTGGTTCGTGTGAGAGGTGAAGGTGTCAGGGTGAAGGACTGGATGAGAGGGGATTGTTGGAATGGCATGGTGGAAGTATGTCCTGGGTGAAGCATGGCAACATGGACACAGAGCTTCTTTAATCCCACTCTTATGGTCTTATAGTCTGCTTTAAATAGAAAAAGTCATTTGTTGTCACTGAGGAAGGCAAAGGTCAAAGGTTACAGAGGATGTGTGTAAATGGGACATAGAGGAGAAAAAAGTCCATTTAATCTAAGTTTCATTTGCATTTTTTCCTAATTTTCTGGCACCAATCTTAAAATGCATTCAACATGAATAGAAACACATTTGCCAAAAGTCAAACAAAAACAAACTTGAGAGATAAAGAAAATTATTGAAATCATTCATTCATGTAAAAAAAAATTATTTCCTAATTTCCTGGCAAAAATCTTAATTTTTATGGGATTCTATTAGTTTTATTTATTATATTTGTTTCAATAGGAACTGAACAAAAATCTTCCATGAATCAAATACAGAAAATTTTAATTGAAAGAGAGCACTGTTGCGTAGTTTTATTGCATGTTTTATTTTAAAGGTCATTTTATTTATTTCTGTTGAATTCTTGGGAGATTTTGTTGAATATGATATTGATATGAATCAAATCCCATGAAATTGCTTTCTATAAAAGACTTGCATATAGTAAGGATCCATAGATATATTGTATAAAGCTCAAAATATATTTAGGTCATTTGTAACTTTCTTTAAAAAATTATTTGAGGATGTTGTTGTTTAAAAGGTAACAGCTTAAATGAACCCTTTTCTGAAAATGTAATTGGTTTTGATTCACACTAACGGTTGTTTCCCTGACTGTAATCACCTACACATCAATTTTATTTATACCACCATTGGACAGAAGAGCATCAGAAAGCTCTGAGAGTGGGACTAGAGAGCATCTGATAATGACAAACCACACCCACAACACCACTCCATCACACCATCAACAACTCAGCAGCTCGCATCCAAATCTACCTCCCCTGACCCCACCCAGCCACCTCCCACTGAACACCTCTGCTGCACACATGTGCTCTCACATTTCAAGCACACAGACACGTGCACACACCCCAGTGCTCACTTACTTTCAAAGTCCAGGAAAAAATGTGGACAGTTCTCTAAATCCTTGCCAAGGACCTTAATGAGGTTCCCCATGGCTGGCGACCTGGACGGGAGGAAACAACAAAATGCATACAGTACGCACAACCTGGCAATGCGCATGAAAATACACAACATGCACATGAAGAACACAGCAGGTTGTGGCTCTTATTTTATTTCATTTTTTTTTTACCCATCTGCACTTTTCTAATTATCCTTTCTCTCTCTCATCCTCCATCCTTCTGTCTAAGCAATACTTCCAGAGCGAAGTCAGGCATCCCGGTCATAAATGACACTGATCACAGTTTGCATCCCATACACAGTGTATCCTGTATTCAATTAGAGGGGGGGGGCTAAATCCAGTAGTGAATCATTTAGCTCACTCATTGGGACTCAGTAGAGCTGAGCAGTGGTTTTAATCCAGTTACATTACTATAGTAACCTAATAAAAGCCTGCTATGTATGAGCTACTCTCTCCTAATGCCCTTCATGTACGGCAGTCTATGGATACTTTATGACAAGCTCTTTATACTTCATACCCAAAGGCCAGATGCCAGCGCTTTATGAAACCAATGATGCAAGCTTTATCAGATTATACCAGAGGCCAGACATGCAGGATATACAGTGTCTACATGCTTTTGTATACAGCAGCAGACAAAACAACATATGTCAGGTGCTTTCGAATTTAAGACCGTGACAGTCCTCCCTGGTTTCAGCCTCTTCAATCCCACTCAGGCCGGACAGAAACTCACGCTGTGGTGCCAAATATTGTTCAAAACATGGGTGGGCAGATTGTTTTTGATCCGATACCAAGTACTACCAAGGCCAGAACAGCTTATGCTCTATCATGTAGGGGCGAGCCATGTGTCATGATTTTTGAGGTGATGTCATCATTAATAGGCTGAATATATATTTATCATCAGATAATTTGCCAAATAAAAAGCATTTCTTTTTACTATTTTCTAATTACTTAACCACATGCACATTAAAAAAATAGTCCCAACTATGATGTATCATGAGAGTGATTCATTTTTTCGTATGGATCCTACAGACTCTAGTATCTATACTCAAAACAGGACATGGTGGGACATGGCTCAAACCTACAGGACTTTATTTTAAATTAGTGGAGATCCTGATGTTTCCAGAGATCAAATATGTGATGTTTGACTGAATGGTGCAGTCATAAAAAAATAGTGGATTTGAATATTTCCGTTGCAAACATCACGCAGCTTTAATAAAGAGCTGGACCGGGCTGATACAGGATAGATACATATGTGATATTGTCAGACAGTGTGGAATTAACATGATTTTAACAACCTCAAAGCTAATTAAAGAGGACATTTAAGGCAAATGGATATTAAAGAATCAAAGAGGGAGAGGACTGAGAGGTCACATGTGGACTTGTGTGCATGTCACATGAAAAAAAAAAAACACACAATCAACACAAAAACCAAGTGGAATCCAATATTCAAAAATGACTCTCAGCTGTGCGAGCATGAAAGCCTCTCCTCCATCATGGAGGGATTTCGGCAGCAGGAGGTGAGCAGCTGCCAAGTTTCGCTTCCTCTGCCGTACCCTTCTGTGTTTATGTGCTATGTTAGCACGCAGCGGAGGCCTATCAGTTTCCCCCCTGCAAGACTGATTTATGGCCGGCATTAGCATGTTTATGAGATGCCGCCATCCTGCAAAAGAGCCCGGTCTTTTTCGCTGTTACTCAGCAAGAACGGGTGTTGCAATGCAGCACTGAGGTGCAGAAAGACAGGGGATGGGGTTACATGGTCCAGTCGCTGAGACAGCTTGCTGATGTTGTCCAAAGTGGCGACTTCTCTTTCAGATGAGTGCCGCATCTACTGTATTATATGTTTAGCCAATATAAGAGAATCTATTGGGAGGCAGAGAAAGAGAGCTGTGTGCTGAGTCACTGCTGTAACCTGTGAGCATCAGTCCAAACGTGTAAAACGTGCCCCGTCTCCTCCTGACTTTTAGACCACCTGCTCCAAGATAGCAGGACTCTATGAATAAATGAATAACAGATTCATAGCTTCAGCCTGACAAGGTGACTGCAAAGGCGACGTCAAGCTGAGATTCACATCAGAGCCTCGTATAAAGCAATGAAAGCTTTTCTGACATGGGAATGAGTGTCTGCGTGTGTGTGTGTGTGTTAGAAGGTAGCCTCACACCGGCCTCACATGCACACACACACACACGTTAACACATACATATCGAGTCTGGAGCAGCATGTGGTCCATCCCGACAGCAGAGCTCGGCTGATGGTTGCCAGGATACTGTTGGCCTGGTGATATTGTCTGCTCGTCTCAGCAGAAGATGTGGGGAGAAAAAAAAAAGCATCCAGTTTGCTCACACACTGGGTCAGTTGCTTACAACAGTGATCCAATGCGCCAATCTTTACCACCTGAGCAGCAATCAGTCTTGCAGAACACAACACAAAAATCCACCAAGCCTTAAAAAAAAAAAGTCCAGGAAATCAAGGAACTAACCAGCAGCTTCTCACATCTCTCCCTTCTTACCCTGTTTTCCTACGAGTGACTCGCCTCTTCCTTTATCTTCAGCCCTCAGTTTCTTCTCCCCCGTCCTGTCTTTGTCCTCCCTGCTTTGTGAAATCCTCTCTGCGAGTAAATCCCAGGTTAGCGTCGCTCAGAGCGATGACTGCAGTCCCACTGGTTGCCACTCTGCTTTTCTTAGAGACTGATGTAAACTTCTGCTCTCGCTCCTTCTCCCTCTGTCTCTCTCTGTGTATCTCTGTCCACTTCACACTTCTCTTTTTCAGCCATCTATTTTAGGTCTGTGGTTTTCTCTGGTCTGTGTGCTAGATGCTGCGCTTTGTGTTTTTTTTTTTTCTTTTCAAGCTGTTTGTAGAAGAGGATCCTCTGCCGGGCGAGGTTGTTGGTATAAAGAGCGCAAGATATGTTCATGTTATTTGCATTTCTGTCTCTGTCCTCCGGCTGTGTCGTCCTGACGTGGGCATCCCTATCTTTGCGATTCATACGCAAACGGAGAAAACTCCTTCTCTCTTTTTGTTTCTGACGTCGGAATGGGTTCCTCAAAAATAACCCCTCCAGCTCTCCTCTCTGCCTCACTTCTCTATTTCACCACTCAGCAGCACTCTCCCGGCTCCTCTGGCCTTGTTTTGTCGCAGCACATCTCTGTCATGGTGCCGTTCGGTCTCACTGGTGGCCCTTGGGTGCAAACGAACCTAAGTGGCAGAATGGGAATGGCGATCGAGCTGCACAAACACACGTTCCCTTTAAAACTGGTGTCCATGATGCACATTGCAGAAAAGCCACTGGATGTATCACAGGCGCCCTGTTTGACCATTAAGACATAGCATTCGGTGAATTGGGAAGTGTGTTTGGCGGCTACCGGTTGCAGTTTCTCTTACACGCAAACACACACAATGTTTGCAGTCAGCCGGAGTGAAAGTGGAGCAAAGTGCTTCTCTTATGCAACTGCACAGCGCACACAACTCTCATCTGTAGTCCGGCAGGAGAAAGCAAACCGAGGGGCTCCTCGAGTCTTAATAAAGACACGGCTCGGCTCCCACATGGCGTCTGAAAAGCAAACCTGGTCCAGACTGGAAGCCAAGCAGCAGAGCGAGGCCTCCCAGCTTCCTTTCAGCTTTTGCTGAAAGATTCCTCCTGTTACAGACCAGGAGCTTCATCAGTGTGGATTTACTGAGCACAGAAAACTGCTCGTCTTTGCCAAGTCGAACCTCTATTAACTTACCAATAATACCATCTGAACTCCCTCTCTCCATCTGTGTCTCTTTCTCTCTAACCACAATGATCTCTCTTTCTGTGGCACGCTGGCTGACTGGGTATTCATCGGCCTATGAATCAAACCCATTCAGCAGCTGTACTGTACACAACGGATGCAGCGACTGTACTCTCATCTTTCCTCTTTACCCATCACCGTTTCCTTATTCCTAAATCGTCCATCCATCTCCCCTCTCTCTGCCTCGCCCATATGGCGTTTCTCTGCCGTGTCCTTATTTTTCAGCTGTTGTTCTTTTTCTTTCTTCCCCCCCCCGACATATTTCCTCTCCTCATTTTTCATTCCTACCTTCGCTTGTGTTTATCCCTCTGGAACACTTCACTGCATCAACCAGGGCTTGTCAGCTCCACACGGTGGTTACAGCATCAGCACCCACCACCTGACAAAGAGACAGACAGATAGACAGAGAGGAAGAGAAATTAACATAAAATTCAACATCACATGCGGCACAGTGTCGGGAAAAGCAGAAATGTAGAAGAAGTTGATTTTGGTTTGAAGAAGCACTGAGTCAACAAGGGCAAGGAAAAGCACAGAGAAAGAAACAGCCATAAAGGGCAAAATAAACATAAAAGCAAAACATTATTATGTAATTAGGCTGATGTGCTAGTTTGCCTTCATTAACATTTTGGGTGATGATATAATTTTACCCAGCTCGCTTTGCAGTGAAACACCCAGATTTAACCCGCTACTAAAAATGTTATAAGTCTATAGTTTAAACTTGCAATAGCAGATTTTTTTTTTTGCCCACTTAGTGACAGCAGAAACAAGCTGTCATCACAACACTAACATATTATCACCTATGTTGATGTATGTAATCCAACACTCAATCTCCTTTTAGCCCTGTGTTGTTCTCGACTAACTCCTCCTCCTCCTTTGATTGTCTGTCTGCCGTTTGGTGTCAGGTGATGTTGGGTCTTCAGAGCTGACTGTTGTAGCCAAAAACGTCACCAAGAGAGTGATAAGAATGAACACAACAGTCAAATCTAAACCATCACCTGTGACCTGTTTCACGTTGATCTATTTGTATTATATTCAAAAAATAATATTATAACCTTTTGGCTTTAAATGTCCCATGATGGTCTTGATGAAGGGACACCATTTGAGCTATAAAGTTTCCAGCACTTATTACTCATAGATCACAGTCAGAAACAAAAGATGTTTAGCTCCAATCCAGAATCATTCGTATTACACCTCCTAAACCTCAGTCAGTCTAATCTGAGGATCTAGAAGGTGCTTTACTTCCATTTTTTTTTTTACATTTCAATAAAGGACTAAGCTTGTTAAGCTTATCTCATTCATTGTGCATCTGTCACAACTCCAGCGCTGCCTGTTGTAACTATTAACACTGCCGCTGCTGCCCTTGCATCATTAAATCTCATCCAGGGAGAGTGCAGACAGGAGAGAGGCGGGGGCCTTTGAAGAAGAGTTGCCAGGGAAACACAGCCTCTTATTCTCATGGCAACACACAGTCGGGTACCGTTCAGTGTTATCAATCAGGTGGATTGGATGGATGGATGGATGGATGGATGGATAGACTGTACTCTCCTTAATCTCCAGAGTGAGTAGGACACCAAAGCATTGCCTTTCATACTTATGGGGATTGTAAACTACACCATCCACTTCTGGAATTACATGTCCTCCACTTTGCATAGGAACTCCTATTTCCACTGTGTGTTTCCCTTCAAGTAAATTGCCTAATGCTTATTGATCTCTCCTTGCAGTGAAAGTGCAAAGGTCAAGTATCGCACAGGATGCTGAGGTCAAGAGAGGTGACAACTTGAACTAAGGGACTGAGGTTAATTCTCGTGGACGGAGATTAAATCTTTTAAGTGAGATTTAAACCAACACATTTATCAAATATGTTTTATCATTTATCGAATTTAACACAAATAAACGCATTCATCAAATTTATCATCTTTTAAATGAGATTGTTTTTTCTACCTCAGTCTGACTTTGCTTGGTAAAGTCTTCCCCCTTGACATTTAAAACTGTCTCATATATCAACAATGACATGTACATTTTCTCACGTTTCCAACCACAGAGAAGTGGTTGTTTCGGGTACTGTGCACGATAAATGAAAAACCACCTCAGTGCAGCAGTTGTCATGACTCCTGATGGCTTCATCAGCTCAAATTGAGAGCAGACACATAATTTTACTCCGGCTTCAGGGCCCCGACTTCACATTTTGATGGATTCCTATTTTCAATTCTGCTAATTAGTTGAGTGCTTTAGTTTGCCGTTTAAGCTCCACGCCACCTGGTTGCATTCTCAGCGCTGCTTAATCTGATCCATGCACAAACTTCAACTTCCATCTTCGTACTTGCTATACGGCATGTGGGTTTGAGATGCAACCGTGTACATTTTGATCAGATTTGGTTATTCTCAGACACATTTAAAACTTTGATTCTACTCAGTTTTGGTTTATTAGAATACAATTCAATCAAAACAGGATGCTTAGTAAAATAGTAGGAGGTGTAAAATGGTCTTTTTGATAAATGTATTGGTTTTGTATTGGAAATGTAAATGTAAAGTGTCTCAGTGACAGGATGTCTCTGTGGCTTAGAGGTTAAGATGCATGAACCACATCACCCCTGGTTCAAATTTGTCCTGGGACCTTTGTTTGTTTCCTGTCATCTCGACTGTCCCTTCATCGAGCCATCATCATAACCACGCGGTCTAAATTACATGTTGTTTCTGTTACTGTGTGGCTAAAATTTCATGCTTGCTTCATGTGGTAACAACTAAACCATTTCCAGTACAATTATCAACTCAGTCTGCTGAGGAGGTCCACAATATGTGGTTGAAAGCTTGAAAACAAACGAGTTGGATTTTGTGCTGAGAATTTTTTTTTTGTCAGGCAGCTTCAGTGCTGCTTTGCAATGATTCTCCAGAGGAAAGAACGTTATTCTTCCAAACGATATTCCCTCATTTTGAGTTTGGATGATGGGAGATGAGAGCGCCGTCTAACACAAATCTTGCTCCAAAATCTCCCATAGCTGCTCAACTGATCTGAGATCTGGTGGCTTTAAAGGCCCTGTGCAGTAGCATATGAATCTGTTGTTTCTACAAATCAGGTTTTTCCTTTAATTTGTCACTTGACTGAGTGAATACAGTGTTAACATTTTTTGGTTTGTTCGGAGCATTCAAAGTCAAAACTAATCAATCCGATTCCAGGAAGACTTTGCTATTGGCGCTGCCACTTAAGGAGCCCCATCATGAATCAGTGTCATGCTAATCAAATATTAGACTACTCTGCAGTCTCCAGAGAGCAGACGCTGAAAGAGTGGTATAACCTACTGGAGGGACTGTCTTTAAATATAGTTGCTTTTTCAGCAACTTCAGAGCTGATAAGTACTTCAGGAAGAGTTGGTGAGAGAGGGGGGAAAAAGGGAGAGATCACAAAGTCATTGTATGCAGGCATCTGCCTGTTTTGTTGAGAGTCCATGGTACTTATCTCATGTTAGTTCTGCTCACTGAACAGGTCCTTCTTTAAAAAATATTCTTGCTCTGTCTCTTTCACTCTTTCAACCTTTCACCTGCTCTCTCGACACACCCCTCTCTCCACCCTCTGTTCACTCCGAGCCCCTCTTTTATTCAGCCCGTCATTCACTCATCTTCTCACCGCACACCCTTTCAACCTCTTCCTCTGTTCGTGCCTTTTATATCCTCCCTCTATCCTTTCCTTCTTTGTTCTCAGCATATTCTCCCTAAAGGTAGAGACGAGTGCAGGAGGCTGTGGTTAAATCGCCGGCTCATATTTTGTGTTTTCAGAGAAAGAAGAGGGGAAAGAAGAAGCTGCAGAGTGAACTAACCACCCACCTAAACTTTGTCAATCCTCTGCTTTGTTTGGAGAAAAGGTGTTTAACCACTTTTTAAGGCTGACATAAATTATATAATGCTTATTGTTAGTATACTGGATAGTTGTATCATGCAGATGCTGGTGGCAGGATGGAAAGGAAATGGGTGATGATTGAATGCTGGAGGAAAGGAGGAGGAGATGAGAAAAATGAGAAGGATGGGAAAGAAAGGGAAAGAAAATGAAATGCGAGGCTAGGGGAGGAGAGATAAGGGAGGAGAAGAGAGACGAACATTGGGAAGTAGGGGAGACGAAAAGATAGAAAAGGAAAGGAGAGAAATGAGAAGAAGGAGAAAGGAAAGGAAAGGAAAGAAAAAAAGGAAAGGAGAAAAATGAGAAGTGGAAAGGAAAGAAATGGGAAAAAAGAGAGAAAGGAAAAGGATGGGAAAAGAGGAGGCTAGGAGAGGAGAGAAGGGGAGAAAAGAGAAGGAGAGGAGAGGAGAGACTCATTGACAAAGAGCTCGTTTTAGGAGTATAATGGGAGGTGGCAGTGTCAGACCCAGCTAGCCCATCGCCAAAGATTGACCGACGATGG
>JAFREQ010000023.1:5807500-6047500 GCA_025331565.1 Holacanthus passer | reverse complement strand
ATTATTACTGTGATAATTTCTGTGGAGTATATTCTGTATATTATTCTGTAGTGCGGAAGTGGGACACAGCATGTGTCTCAATCCGGCCGCCGCACATGACCACTGAGAGTGAATGAATGGGCTGACCCCTGACCCCAGCGTGACCTAGATTCTATATTCAGCTCGGTGTGTCGAAGCCATCCGCCCACTACGTACCGGGAAGAGCCAGCGTGTCCTTGACTTAGACGATGCTCCATCACACTGCTGCAGTGTGTCTCACATGGCAGAGGATGCAGTGTTACACTACTCCCTGTCCCACTGGGAGGGGCAGAAGAGCGGCAGCAGCTCTCAAATATAGGAAATTGGCTGAGATGTGAGGTATGGGCTCAAGCTGACGCAGAGAAAAAAATAATTTATGGAACAGGATGAGAATGAACAAAAAAAAAAAAGACGATTTGGGATATGTTGGTGGATCCCTGGTGTGAAAGTTTGAGATCTTGGCTGTTTTTATGGTTTATTTCTGTCCAGCGATTTATTTTTGACAAACATTTTCTTCCTTTGTTGTTTGATGCAAAAGAAATGACATATACAGTAGAGTCCTCACAGACTCAAGCTAAACTAATTAGTGAGCATGTGTCTGCGTGCTCATGTGCACAGGAAGGGAAAAAGAAATAATCTGCGTGCATTGTCTCACAAGCCTGATCAAACACTGAGCACAAGTATGATTGCCAGCATCCCAGTGTGCCCACGGCAGACCTGGCATACACGCATGTGAACGAACACACACATGCACGGCAGCAGATAACAACATACAAAGACATACAGTGATGATTGAATGAAAATTAACCATTGGCTGAGCTTCGCTCCTGTCAAGCAAGCAACAATAATGATTTCACACAGAGGTAGAAAGCAGGCTTTTCAATTCTAGTTCTGGCAGGTCGAAATGACACTTAGCATATTTTGTCCTAGTTGACTATCATATGAGCAATGAATTGATGTAAAACTCAAAAATTAAGTCAAAAAAATTGGCTTAAATAAAGTATGCATTTGATGACCACATCATGATGATGTATTTAGAAGACATGGAAATAAATGAGCAGCATTGTTAGATCTAATTAGCTCTTGTCTTCCATAGAGTCACAATCACTCTGACATAACTGTTTGTTTGCTTAGCTTACATATTATTTATGCTTTATTGGTGGCATTTTTAGAAAATTTGACCACTTTTAACCAAAGGCGTCGAGGATGAGGACTAATTGATGTGACGTATTTATTTCTTAGTAGAGCTTGACAGACATGCTGTGCCTGGTTATGGTTGCTTAACTATGACTGGAGGATTGTTGTCCGGCCTATTAGCGAACAGTCAACTGAAGAGAGCGCGGTAGATATTTAACGTTGATCAGCAGCATAACCCGTTATGACTGTTGACACTAAATGCACTCCGTTCATTCACCCCAGATCGTCAAAGTGTATTTACCTTGAGCCTCAGTAACCAAACACTTGGTTATATTACCCAGCAGAACTTATTAAGAGAGCTGTTGGCTTGATTGAGATACCATCGCTAAGTAGATCATTTGCCTCTTCACTTATTACGCGCTAATTGTAATACTGTCTGGCTTCCTCTCCTCCTCTCTTTAGCCTTCCATCGGCCTAAATCGGCTTCACCTTCCCACTGAATTGGGGATATTGATCTAAAATATGACCAGAGGGCCGGCATTCAGGCTGTTCATTGACGTTAGTGGACAACAATTGATCGGATCGACGGACAGCAGACCATACACTAGGAAGTCCTCAGAGAGCAGAACTGAAGTAATCAGGTTACATCCAGAAACTCACCATCTCCTCTTTTATCGCCATATAGAGAATCTAGACAAGCCAAGTCAAGTCATGTTAGAAGTGGACTCACAGAGGCCGGAGAGGATTCACCGTGGCCCGTCTCTGTGTCTTGCTGGATGTAATATCACACATTTCAAAGAGTTTCAGCAGGACACCGGTAACACGGATGATAACAGAGTTTAATAAGATTTTTCAGGAGTCTCCACAAGTGCCATACAACATCGAGAGTTACGTAACATGATCTAAGAGTTATCAGATCTTGGCTCCCTTGTCACGGAGAATTAAATCTCATTGTCTCCTAAATCTATTTTCTCACCAATTCAGTGGTTTACTTCATAGATTTGAGTTAAATTAAACAATCCCTCATTTCAAAACTTGTTGGGCAAGTTTTTTAATCAAGTATTGAGTCTTAAGTCTCATCTGTTATAAAACAAGTGGAAGGGGGAATTAGAGAGAATTTTGGTTTCTGTTAAATCACCTTTTAAAGTTTAGAGGATCCTTGTTCCTCTTTGTTTCAAGATACTGACACTTTGCTTTTTGCTTTCTTGATGAGGGTTAGGTGAAGAAGTCAAGGCCACTCTCATATCTGTACAGTAAATATGAAGCTATAGTCTGCAGCTGGTTATCTTAATTTAGCATAAAGACTGGATGCAGGAGGAAACAGCTCGTCCATCTATGTCCAAAAGTAACTAAATCTGTCTTTTGCATAGCTTTAACCGTCTGCATGTTATATCTGGACCCACCCTCACCACCCTGCACCCTCTGTCACACGACCCCGGCCCCCTTTAACAGGATCATCTCTGATCTGACGGAGTAATCCCTGATTCCTGGCTTAAAAACCATGAGATTACCAGGTGGAGACGGATCACATCACAAATTCCGAAATTAGCTCAGCCCCGGCTATGTACTGGTCCGATCCGAGCTCCAAACTCCAGCGAAAACAAAAAGGAACATTGACAGGAAGCGTGGCAGCTCAAGTGACAGATGTTTGAATGACAGATGTTACTGCTGGACAGATGGGTCAGCCAGTCAACAAGATTAAGAGCGTTTAGATAAAACGTGGATTGTCAGGCATTTTTGAGGAAATCGGTTCAGCCACATGGACAAACATATGGATGATGTTGAAGGATTGAATACAACATGGCTGTCTATCCACTTATTTCTTGCATCACAGTATATCACTGGAGGTCTGTCTGACAAGCTTTTCTAAGTAAGAAATATCAACAATCCACCATCGAATCATTGTTCAATTGTTCAAGGGTGGTTTGAGTTAAAAAGTCCAAATTTTTCACAAAATTGAATTATGGCATGGTCCATTTGCAAGTGAGACAGCTGTAGAAACTACGCTATCAAATTATACACTACACTTGAGGCTTTAAAATACCCTTTCAGTCTGTCCTATTAGCGTCTATTCAGTGTCAAAATGTTTTGACAAAACACTTTTTCGGGCGTGAACCATGACACTTCGAAGTGGCTGCACACATTTCCGTGTCATTGTGCGCGTCACTCATCTGCCTTCTACATATACTGTCAGTTGGGTTTATGCTGCGACTTCAGCCATGTCTAGTTCACTGAAGGCTGGAGGACATCATTACACACCATTACACCTGATGGGCCGTGTTGACAGTGCTCCGAAGGTGACGAAGCAGCAAAAAAGACAAACATCACCCATCCTCATTTTCCCCTTTGCTCTCCTTTTTTTTTCACTCATCCTAACCTTAGATAGCCCCATCCTCTATTCCCAGTCCCTTAACATGTAATAACCAACATGCTGGAGCCATATGATCACACATAACGTGAAATGCATGTCATGATGGAAAATGCTGTGCAGCTTTGAACTTGGGGCAATTGCAGTGATAACATGAATGGCGTGGCTCAAATAACTGTCCATATTATTGAGAAGAAAAGGTTGAAATACATAAGGTGATGTACATTAATAAAAATATAAAGACAGCCTCCTTCAACCCCAACCCCCATTCGCCGTCTTCCGCCTTGTCAAACCTGATAATCCTGACACATGCTAAGGCAACCTAATAAGATACCGCACCTCATATGGACAGAGGAAATGAGACATTGTGAGACACACAGAAGACTAATCCCCCGCAAGACAGCAGGACAGAATGATTGTGCGGTGCTGGAAGACACCGCCACATGCTGTCAACACCATTTCTCAGCGAGCATTTTGACCAGACGAGGGCAAGGGGAGTGACAGAATGTACCGAGGTGATGAAGGCTGGCCGGAGACGCTTGGAAGGAAAGAAACACTGAGACGACGCAGGGACGAATTAATGAGTTAATGACGGAGCGAGAGAGACGAACAGAGGGGACGCACGAGCAGAGATGCCAAGATACAGAGAAGGAAGGAGAGGAGAAGGGGGGTGTGAGACAAAGAGTGACAGAGAAGGAGCGAGGAGAGAGGAGGAAATGCAGACGGGCATGTTTCTATGGGCACTCAGGAAAGATTTGGGGTGAGGGAATCTTGCATCATCGCAGCGGGCCAATGAAAAGGCTCGGTTAAAATGTTCAAAGGGAGTGTCCTAGCAACAGCGGAGTAAATACCAGAGCAGCCGCCGTTCCATCTTAGACCGTAAAAAAACCCCTATACACACACACACACGCAGTGATGAACACACTCGTGTAGTCAAAGCACACACATGTTAGCTGTGTCAGTGCACCTTGCTGTTTATTCATACATGTAAATGGCTTATAATCTGCATATTTTGATTCATGGCCGTACAGTGAGGAGCACAGCCTATGTATCACTCACTGTATGCGATGCAAATGACAGTAATAAATTGTGACAAGCATCAAACATATATTTTCTCTATTTATTCGTGCATATGAATGTGTGATATTCAGCTTGATGGATAAGTTGAGATGGTTGTGTACATAGAAAGTACCAGTATGTGCACAATGTGTGTATGAGTATGGGCACATATTTCAATACACATAGTGAAATAGTGCATTGATAAATGTGAATATATGTATATGTAAATCTGTATATAAGAGTATGTGCATCTCTTGTATGTCTGTATATACACATGGATGAATCAGTATATGTATAGCTATGTGTGAAGACATACCGGCAATTGTGATTTACATCGTGACATAACGTACTGACACTGCAACACGACCTCATCAGACATCAAATTATTGTGTGTGTTTGTGTGTGTGTGTGCGTTTGTCATGAAAGTCAACGTGGCAGTAGATCATCATTTAATCTACTCATATGGATTAAAACCAGAGTCAGTAGATTACAGAGGGATAGGACAGGGGCCAGATCTTTCAATTACACACCTCTCCTGTCTGTTTTTCCCCCTCCACCCACCTATACGCACTCAAACACACACACAGCACTTTATCGTGCTTTCTCTTTCTACCTCACTATTTATCCATCCCTCCATCCTCCGCTCTCTCACTCCTTCTCCCCCGCACACACAAAGAAGACCTGCAGAGTCACACAGTAGCACGGCAGGTACCTTCACCCTTCCTGCTCTCCCTCTCTGTCTGTACACCCTTTCCTCCACCAGGATTTTTCCACATTTGAAAGAATGAAAAACTCCTGAAAAAAGGCCCTTATCCCTCATTCATTCATCCCTCCATTCAGGTTTTTCCTCCCTCCCTCCCTCATTCCTTCCCTCCTCCCTGTTTTCCACTCTAGTCGCATGCACCCACCCCTTCTGATCAGCAGTGCAATCTGGGGCTATTGTTTTTAGCAGGCTGTTTGCAGAGACGTCTTGCACGAGCACACACACACACACACACACACACCTCAAACATCCACCTCACTGCATACAACTGACTGTCTTTTGTCGTGATGCTAACAATTCCTGATATAGTGTGTGTGTCATCATGGAGCTGAAAAGGCGAAGAGGCATGCTTGACATGCAATTTACCCACATTGTTCACAGAACACTCCAGTGCATCATTGTGATGTGTGATGCATGTGCTGTGATGGTTCTAGGTCACATATGTCCTGTGACCAAACATCCACCCATCACTGAAAATATACACACATTAACACACGCAAACATATTTGGACTCCATATTTTCCTGATGAATTCCTGCTAATGCACAGAGGAAGAATAGATTTTTGCTGAAGTGTGTGTGTGTGTGTGTAGATGTGTCTGTGTGTGTGTGTGTGTGACTCTGACTGTGGCAGTGACCGTGCCGCTCTGGCTAAGCACTGCAGTGAAAGAGGACAAGCCCCAGTTGACCAGCCCCATGGGGTTTGATGTGGTCGGGCCAAATTCAGAGCTCCCTCCCTACCCCCAGGATCCTGACCCACGGCCAGTCCTTCTATTCACAGGCACCACCACCACCACCCCTCAGCCAAAGCCCCTTCGACCAACCAGTCAGCCACCTGCCTCAGTCTGGAGTCTAACCTGCATCCATCCATCCAGCCTCAGCCTCCTCCTCCAGCAAAGCCAGCTCTCAGCCTCTCTTTTAGGTGCAGGGTGGGACTGTAACATCCTTCCCTGCTATCAGAGCCAAACGGATGGAACGATGGTGAGAGGTAAAATGAAGAGAAAAGAACGAAGTGTCGGCTCAGCTTACCGGCTGGGCGTGCAGGAGGGGAGGATGATGCCTCTGACTCTGCTCTTCCTTCCTTCTCTCTGGACCGAGGTGAAACACGGATGGATGCGGGGAACAAAAGAGAAGGACACAGAGAGACAAAATGCAGACACCGGCGGCTGGTGGCTCGTGAGAGAGTGAAGCAAGAGAGAGGAGGCAAAAAATAGAGGCAAAAATGTCCTTGTGCTGCTTTTCTCTGTCTTCCTTGGAGAGACTCCTTTATCCTTGTGAGCCAGAGGGCTGTGGATTCACCTAAACACTGAGCACACGCACTGCCTCACGCCACACAGCCCTCCCTCTTCCTCTCTCTCTCTCTGCACTAAAGACAGCAGCTGTTGGTCTATGAGAAATAGAACGCTATGTCCCCCCTCCCTCTCCCCTTCTCCTCCTACCTTGCTCGCTCACAAAGACCCCCACCACACACACACACACACACACACACACACATTCAGCATGTCCTCACAACACCCCCTCCCCCTTTGACTAACATCTCCCACTAGCCTGCTGGCAATAAGAGGAGGGGCCACCACCGTGTGTGTGTGTGTGTTTTTGCTGTGCATGTATGTGTGTGTGGTGCAGAGTTGTATTGTGTTTGACATTGTTTCAGCGGCAGAGTGACTTTTTCTGTCCACACGGTGTGAAAGTGAATCATGGTGAGTAAGGATGTGCAGCAGGGTATTTTTGCAAAGTGTGTGGGTGATTGCCGAGCATCATTTGTACTGTGCTGCAGAGGGGAAGGAAATTCACTTTATTTGTGGTTATAAGCAGCGTGAGTGTGAGGCTGTTTATATTTACTGTAAGACCGAACAGCACAGAGCAGTTATGAGCATAAATGAGCTGTCATTTATGAGGTTTAACAGGTTAGTAACTACTGATTGTATGTGTGTGTGTGTGTGTGTGTGTGTGTGTGTGTGTGTGTGTGTGTGTGTTACCCCTTCCCTCTCTTTTCATTCAGAGAGGATTTGGTATGGTGAAAACTCCCATCAGGACCCTTACTTCAGGGTCGCAGCCTGGACGAAAGGGCATGGTTAAATGAGCCGTGGCTAAATTGTCACTCAGTGTATGTTTGTGTGTGTGTCTGTGGGGGGGACAGAATGTCTATTGTCTGGTGGTCTTGTACCCAGACCAGCGCTGATGGCAGCCCACCCGAGGGACCCGAACAGCTTAAAGGGGCTGAAGATCAAATGCTGTCGTGCTATTCTCAACCACAGTTTGCATGACGGCCAACTTCAGGGCGGAATCAGGTTGTTATAGTGCATCTGAGGAGGGTGAAGGGAGTCTAGTTGGTGAACTCACTACAGCCAGTGTTAATATGTGAAGGGGTTGTTGGGCCAAATGAAAACAAGAAGACAGATGTCATCTAAATATTACAAGATAAAAGATGCAATCAGACTACAAAGTGCTTCAGAATTAGCTTTGCCTCTCATTCACTGCTACTGAAAACCATGCAAAAAGTTACATCAAAAGACAACTTTGGGGGAAAAAAAAATCAAGGTTCACACAGAGTTTATGTGTGCTGAACTCTTACTTGGCCAATCTGAAAGATGTTGGCCTCTGAAAAAAATAAGATCCAACATGGAGGCGTGTCAACAACAAGACAAGCACACATTATCTGTATATAATGATTTTCTGTATAGACAACTAACGTGCTTATAACTGATAATAACACCACTTCATATTATATGGCATTGCCCATACATTAATTTCATCTTCCTTTTTGTCATTAAAAAAGCCAATTTATTCAGTACAGATGTAACAAAGCCTGACATATGGTGTCAATCATCGGAAACAACGGCTGCACACAGGCTCTGCGCTGTCTGCTAACTCGAAATGAAAAGCAGGGGAAGAGTTTATTGTCTAACAATAAATATGGGTCTTCCTGTTTTTGTGGTCGTGTCTGAGAAGTGGATCTTCTGACTGCTACTTTCACATCGCCAAACATTGCCCCACATTGCTAAACAGGCTTTACATAGGCCGCTTGTAATCACATGCAAACGTTAAACGCAGTTTTGTTTTCGCCTCAACTTCCTTGTGATAATACATTATTAATGCTGCAGATGTGATTTGTGAATGCATGATACAAATTTGTAAAATAAGCAGAATGAATAAAATATGGCCCAAACCATGTTGTAGTGAGACAAAAACATATAGGTACAATATATTTCAGCCACTGCTGCATACATGCATATCTGAGCACTGGAGTTTTCAGGCACACATTCAAAGAAAGTCTGCACAGACTCCATATACCAGACTGCACCTGTGCCATCTGTAGTCCGTCACAGAGGAAGGGACCACTGAAACATGGAGGTGTTGCTGCAGTGGTGCTGTATCCGGCCACTGAGCACCACAGAGATGAAAGGGAGGTAAAAGAAAATGAAAGAATAGAAAGCAGAGCAAGCACCACACATTGAAGTGAGAGTGCTTCAGCTTCGTATTTAACAAGTGCCGGGACGAGAGTTTGTCTCTGCAGGGATGTCAGATGAGGTTGAGGAATGGAGGAGAACCAGCATCAAGAGAGTTTTTCATAAGCCACTGAAGGTCATTGAGTGGGAGGTTATTAGAAAACTGGTGTGAGGCTCATTACAATGATGCACATCTCAGTCTGTTATGATGTTGTGTTTAGTTACTGGATCTAAACGAGCTTCCGGCTTAAGTCAGGAAAACAAAAGCTATGAATCTGACAAAAAAGATCTCAAATATCATCTCTGGAAAGCAGCATTTGTGCACAACCTCCTTCACACTAATGAGTTACAGTGGATTTAATCTGACAACATTTTAACTTCATCAGAAAAAACTAAGATGTCATACAAAAAAGACTCAGTAGGCTTGCAGCCATCTGTTGAGTGAACAGGTGCTGCTGCAGGTCCTGAAGACACATCTTGAAATTCGAGGCTTCGGCAGCACACAAATGGTGGCATCTGTTGGTTCTGGTGCGGCTCAAACATGAGCTTTCTGCAGGGCGTTTAGCTCATGACTGTACGACCACACTGACTCATTGTCTTACCAATACGTGATCCGTGTTGCCATTCTAATTTCTCCTTTTGAAAACGACTCCAACGTAGACTGGCATCATTTATTAACTCGGTGCATCGCAACCTGGAAGAGTTTCAAACAACGAAATACTCCAGTTTCACAGTTGTAGCAAGCGTCGCCACCCCCAGTGACTCAAGTATGCACAGGAGCAGATGTTCTCTTTGAAACAAGAGAGAGGACGGTGAGTTCTGCCTGTTGTCTGTGAATTAGCATCATCTTTGATGTGAGGCCTGGTATTGAACCCTCCTGACCAACTGATCTCTGGCCAGCATATAAATTGTGCTCACCACACTGTGAAATTCACACCAGTGTCTGTCTGTCTGTCTGTCTCTGTGTGTGTGTGTGTGTGTGTGTGTGTGTGTGTGTGTGTCAGATTGAACAGCAGATACTGCAGACCCCGGCTGAGACACATGAACGGCACCTGATCTGGTTGCTCTGAAAGACGGCGGCTCTGCAGTGAAGGAGACCAAAATGAATAAATAACTGGTATCCAAGGATACTGAGGGAGGATGGTGAGTAAGTCAATTTGCATAAGCTTCCAGGAAAACTTTCCTCCATTGAAACCTACTGTATACAGTCCCTCAGTACATAAATATGAATTAATGATTGCTAAGCCGTTCATTAACTTTAATTGCACAGAGGTCTCTGTTTCGTGCTCTTTATCTTATATCATATAACATTATCATAATACTCTAAATTCTCCTTTAAAATCATAGCTATGCTCATCATAGCTATGAAACTGAAAGCATTTTCAGTTTGATGGTCGGCATTGATTATAAGGTGAAAACGAGGACAAGCTGCCTTTTCAAGACCCAGCTCGCGATATGGGAAAGTGCAAGAGAAGTATGGAGGTCTTTTTTTTAAAACTGAAATATTAATACCTGAGCATTATTGCCAACCAGCATAAGGTGGAGCACTTGGATTATTTATATAGTGTCTATTATTTTTTAGGTCAGTTGTCCCATCCTGCTTGCCGTTGCATGAATGGCAGAGATTGCCTGTGGTGTGTGAGCCTGTCTGCGGATGAGTTTAGTCTTTATGAAGTCATGCTTTATGAATTATGAGGAGAGGTAAAGTGCACTAGTGCCATTAAGGTGAAATGAAACACAGTGAAAGAGCAACTTGGGATGAGAAACTCAAAGCTGAGGATACTTATTTCAGGAGGATTTTATACAGAAATATTTTAAAGCCAAAGGAAATGGATACATTCAAAAAAAAAAAAAAGAAATGTGAAATCAGTTTTAAGGAATATTTGGAAAACAATCTACAACAGCAGATGGTTTGATGGAACAGGATTTCTTGAAGAGTGTTTGCATTAAAGTGAGCTCATGTAAACTTTGATTAACAGCAATTACTGTGGTCACAAGTGACAAGATAATGGCAAATGCCAGAATACATATAGTAATAGTAGCACAAGAAAAGACGAATCGTGTGTAAGTGTATTGAATTGAGTAAGGATGCGTTTTATGATTCATTCTTTCGATTTGTAAATCAAAGAAAAGGTGCTATTTCTTCTCTGAAAAGTTACATAGTCTCCCTTTAACTGATTTAACACTCGTTCTTCATGTCTAAAGTAGCAAATGTAAAAGCCAGCGGTCGCAGTCTATCCCAGTGACCTTTGACATCCACACTCAAGCTGTCCAAACCGAACATGCTTGCAAATCAAGATACTGAAAAAAAATCTTACTAATTTAATCTACACTAGTTAAACTAAACTAATTACTAATCTGACTTCATTACTGGGAACTGACTTTGCACATCTAAATCTGTTTTCAGATTATAACTGTAGGATCATCTGAGAGGGAGCTACATGAAGTCTGATAAATTGCCTCAAGTGATGTCACTTGAATCATCTGTTGGGCCTGAAGACAGGAAGTTTAAAAATGAATAAAATCCGGGGGTGTGGAGTTGAAGTGAGCTTATCAGACCTCTGTATCCTGCTGCTCATCTCTGCATGAGGCCAGCAACTCAGGGTTACCAGCAGAACACACCCATATCTCCAACCGAGCTGTTGGCAGTCGAGTTACGTTGTGGGTAATGTCAGGTTTTAACAAGGAAGGAATATGTGGAACAAAAACAATGACAGCTGATTCATTCTGATAAGTTGATTATGATCCTTTTTTAAAAAAACTGTCCATCATGAGCCTGACACTGTTATAGGAGTGCACTGCAAATTCAGTACTCTTTTAAATATAACATGGGTGAACAATGATAATCAATAATCTGAAATCAATTGTTATTATGTAGGACTGGATTCACCCAGTCTTATTCCTCTCATTAAAGGACAGAGCATCTGAAGCCTGGACCAGTCACGTTGCACTACAGACATCCGTACTGATGCCCACACAATCCCTCCATGATTCTCACCAGCTAAATGTTAGACTTCTATATTGATGAGTATGTGGGCAGCTGGTGAGCTGGCATCATGCAGACACTGCTCACAGCATCAGAATCGAGAAAATGAAAGCCTGGCGAATGTATATTATCAGTGTGGACCAACTTTGCCTTTTGACACGGAAGCGAAATGTCGCTGGAAAATGCTCTGTCTGTTCCTAACATTACCTCACCCTGACATACAAGCATCCCCGCTCATAGATGCATTCACCTGCCTCTCCTCATCATCCTCTCTCCATTCTCCAGCCTCTCCTCCCTCGCCCCACCTCTTCCTCTCCTGTGCCTATTTCTGTCGTCTTATTTGGAGTCATTGACAGAAGTGTGGTAGCTCGACGCCCCCCAACACCACCACCACTTCCACCCCATCCCTCCAGCCACTCTCCTCCATCCTCCTCCCATCTCCACCCCGCCGTTACAGTCGCTGTGGTCTCCCTGCCCCTGCAACACCCCCGCCGAGCTCACGCAGTTAGTACAGTCTGCCTGTGCTCTCTCCTTATAAGGGCAAAATACATTGACAGAGGCAGAGAGAGGGGGCTGTACCAGTACAGGCAGGCAGGTAGGGGGACAGTGGCTGTAACAGGAGGAGAGATGATGTAGAGGCAGAGGAGCAGAGATTAGGAAATAGTGAACAGGGATGGAAAGGGATGAAGATGGCCAAGGACAGAGGGTGATGATGGGGATTGTGCGATAAGAAGCAGGGTTCAACTGAAGCTTTGGGGCTTTTGAAAGCAAACAACAACATTTTTCAACCGAGGAGGCCAAAGCAGCACATATTCTGTGTCAATCAATTTTCAGTCTCAGGCAAAAAATATTTCAAGAGCTAGTTTTTCTCCCTGAATTTCGTTTCATTTCATTGCAGGAAAGAAAACTCTACAAAGAAACCCAACTTAGACAGTGAGACACTATGAACTAAAAGCTACATTAATTATATTAGAAACTGCTGATATATAGTCTGAATATTGAATATTTGTAAAGCACAAAACAGCAACAAAACTAGAAAAACACATAAATCAAATATACGTAATTGTAATATTTCCAATAGACCACTAATGTTAGTACTTGTTAAATTAACTATTAATAAAATGAACAATTATATGTTCCTCCCACTGGAAGATATTCATTATCCCCAAAGGTCATGTCTGCTTGTCATAGTATCAGAAAACAGAAAAATGTACTTGCTTGTTGGCTAGAAACGCAGCTTAGAAACTCTTTCTGCACCTAATCTGATGCCAGACAGTAGCATCAGTATTGATAACAATACTGTCATCAGCATCATCATTATTTAAACATCAACGTCGTCTTCCTCCTCGTAAACGATCATCGCAGTGATCATATGGCGTGAGTGTCATCATATTCACATGAATATATTCCAGCGCGCTTTCGTGGAGTGTGATCACATGTCACTTTACAATCAATACAGGTTAAGCGCCGCCTCACTCACCATCAATGAAGTATTGATCAGTTATACAAACAAAATGCTTTGTATCCATTAAAATCAGAAATGGAAAAAAAAAATGTCTGGTCAATATGCAATCTCAATGCAATGCAGTATTGACCAAAAACATTAAAGAGGTACACCAGCATTTTAGTGTTTCACTTACATTAAGTTGAGGGGAGAGCTTGCAAAAGACATTAATAAAGAATGCTGAAAATCCATAGTATGGGTCAATGTCCAAAAACACTGGATCCTACACTTCCCATAATGCTACTTGACAGTTTGTAATACAGGAAGTCTTCATTCCCATAATGAGATAACCCTGATGACATCATCAGGTGTGTTATGCTAGTAGTGGGTAATGTTAGCCTCAAGCAGAAACGAAGAGCAGAGGTCTGGTAAACTGACTTCTTCCACACCTCCAGATTTTTCAGTCATCAGACCCAACCAACGCTGCCTCAGGTGATATCACACGAGGCAATTTATCAGACTTTGTGCAACACCCTCTGGAGTAACAAAGGCTTTACACAACTTTGTCACAAATGCAGCCGTACTCCTTACGACCTGTCAACAGACTTGTGTAATGTGATGTGTAATATATACAGTCTGTTATATGTCAGAAGGTAAACACTTCATGCAGAGTCATTTTTGGATGTGCATGAACTTCAATTACAAAGTTCAGCTTCTATCAGAGTGTGGCGTGTGACAGAGAGTGTGTGGGAGAGTAGGGCATCTCGACTGTGTGTGTGTGTGTGTGTGTGTGTGTGTGTGTGTGTACTGGTCCTGTTGGTTCAGCTGGAGCTTCTCTCACACCTCCTGTGTAGCGGGAGGCCTGGCCAGCCTGCGAGGACCGGGCAGGTGCTAATTGGGCCTGGAGCTTCTGAATGGAGACGCCTGCCATGAATGGAAGGGAATGCGTAAAGCGAGGGGGCCTCATGTCATCCATGTGTGTTTGTTCAGCGTGCGTACGGTATATCGGCATCAGTAGTGCCGCAGACTGCAGAAACACATCCCCTCTCTGTGTACTGGTATCTTGTCTCAGTTGAGATAAATAGACCCCTCATTTGGTTGAAGATGAAGGGGTGACACCCCTTTGGGAAATGATGAGGGAAGAGAGATGCAAATCCATTTAGTCACAGGTCCCTAAGTGGAGTAAAAGGCAGACTCAAAGAGGGGAAGAGAAGGGAATCAAACCAACATAACACAAGGCTGCTAAGTGTGTCAGCATCTACGAGAGGAGGCAGGCGTGGGGGGTTGTTAATGGTGCAGGGTTTGTGTGTGTTTATTTCGGCATATTATCAGTATGAAACATCTGCTCTTGTTAATCTTCGCCAACCTGAAGGCAATACTTGATTTACTCTGAGTAATTCCCCCACAGGGACAAAACTCGAACCGACCCTCGAGCCCACGCAACCGAGTAGATCTTAGAAGAAAATAGATCAGATGAACACATCGGATCTTGATTCAGAGGGAGTTTTGAAGATAAGCCTTTTCTCACCATCTCTCCTCTCAGTATATATTACAGTGAACTATGTCCTCCTATCTCTCCATCATGTCTTTCAAACAGCATTCCCTTTGAAGGAATTAGGGAATGAAAACCGTTAAGAGAGTCTTGATAGGTCTCCCCGGTGTGTCGGTTATGTAAAGAGGCTGTGATATAACCCAAGAGGAGAGAGGGAGTTTATGAGATGAGTAAATCGAAGGACAGGCAAGAACAAGGTCACAGATTTGCCCTGATGGAGATTTGCTGATGGGATGACTATACAGTATATGCGTATGTGAAAACAAAAGGCTCTTTTTATGTGAAGGCGGCTGCAGTTAAGAACATAGTGCAATAAAACACCATATGCTCATTTCCCAAACTTCAGAAAAAGAAAAAAATCTGTCAATTTTGGCAGACTTTCCTCCAGTGATATTTAGTTTATATGTGGTGTCAATAAAACACTTAGTGTATTGCAGTAAGATCTTGCTTCCCTCTCCTCCCTTATCTGTGGTAAAAAATATGCCAATAGAGAGACAAAAACACCAGTAACAACATTATCATCCTCATACCCAGAATGCAACACTCTTCAGGCCAATGAGGCTCTGGGCATCTACCAAGACTATCCTCAATCTACCACATCAAGTAATGGTATTTTGGTTAGCGCTGATATTATTGACACTGAGAAGACTTCTGTAGCTGTTTTATTCATGTCAAGATTTCATATTAAAGTTTACAATAAAGTTACCAAGTGAATGTGCCACATGAGCATTTCCATCATTTTTTGTGCCAAAAAATGCATAGGAAATGTCACAATGTGCCTATGCCTTTATTATAACAATTAAAAAATTGAGATTTACACTGTCATTATTTAATATGTACAGCAATTAAAATACAGTCATTGCGGTATCATTTATTTATAGATCCCCACTAAATGCACATTTGTTTTCCTCATTCACTCTGTTGTTGTAGTGTATTTCCTCGGTACCCTGATGTGCAAAATAATTACCCAGCGATTTGAGGGCTGTAATTTAAAGCATTAATGTTCTGACTTGTGAATTACTGGATGATTTAACATCTTCAGGCTCCTGAAAAAATACACAGTTTTAGGTTGAAGTGCCCACCACATATAGACATATGCAATCGGTGACGAGGGGTCCAAAGCTTTGTTTCAGGGGTCACAAGTCAAAAAGTTTGGATCACTGCAGTAATGTATGGCAACACTCATTTCCCTGCCTGCTGTGTCAAAAAAGCTCCACGCGTGACTTACTCACGATGATCCAGCCTGACTTTGAGAAGCCATTGGCTCAAAGTGACATGTGACTACAGTTACTGGGTAAAGGGAACGGGGGTTAACACATTATTTGTGCATGTGTGTGTGTCTGCATCAGTGCCAATGGGGAAGCTGCAGGCGTGGGGGCGGGGTGTCCCAGAAATTGGCAATTGCCCCTCGCCCTTCCCCCACGTTGGGCATCCACATGGACAGTGACAGACTAGAAGAGGAGGAGGAGGGAGGAAAGCCAGAGAGAAGATGGAGAGATGCCAGCATGTCTTCCCATTGGCACCCAGATGATCCTGACGGCCTGCCTGCTGCACCCTCTTTGTGCAGATCCATTAAAACGCTATCAGTTCAAAACAGATCCTGGATTACCACAGCTTTAAGGGTGAGCATGCATATTCCCTATATAGTCCATACACACACAAAAAAACTCACTCCTCCTTCTATCTCTCTTTACACTCAGATACACACTGTACTGTACATCCCGCCATGTGTCCATATGTGTCTAGACTGAAAGTTTCCCAGTAACCCTTAGTCGTCCAGACCTCCCCTTTCCCCCGAGGCTGAGCTGATTAACAGTAATAGGGAACAACAATGCATGATAATGTGAATTATAATGGACCAATGGAGGCGGCCTTTGGCCCCCGCGCTCCATATGAGGGCAATGGCACAGCAATAGTGTACATGGGCCCTGCAGGGACGGGCCAGACAAAGACAAAAGCACGCCAGACTGTAGGTTAATGTAAATGGAAAGGACATGAGAGGCCTGGAGGGGCTGTATATGTCCTCAACATGGTCCACACACATAAAGATGAGGGAATTAGTTTATTTTGAACTGTAAATATATTCATGCCTGCCAGTGTACACACACTAATACAATGAGGTCATCGCGTAGCTCTAGGCTTTCATATTATTAGGCTTAAAAAAATTAATGGCACTCAACCTAAAAACACAGCATTTTCCCGGTTCCTGAAAAGTTGATATTTTAGAGATTATGTGCTTTTTATTCAAGAGCAGCCAAGTATGATCATAGTGTTCCTCACAAGTTATTAGCCTACCATCTTCTCCCGCCTCCGCTCTCCTCCCTCACCTCTTTCCGATGGCCAGCTGTTGTTCAGCCATCCCTGTCTTCCCCGCCATCCTCCTCTCTGGCCACAGCTCCGGGGCAGTTACAACCAGACGGTGTTCAGATGGGAGCTGGGTGGGGGGAAGAGGCTTTAAAGAAGTTCCCAGTTTGGGACAAATAAAGTACATCTATCTATCTATCTTAAGGGGCATTTCAACACCAGGAATAAACAGTATAGTGAATCTAAATGGAGAATACATACACACTGGCTCTGGGATTAGAGGTCTTATCCCAAGTGACTCCCAACTTGTCTCACTCAGGAGAGGTCAAGACATCAGGCTACTGACTCTTGAGAGGATCCCTGTCTGTCTTTGGTCCAACACACACTTAAGCACACAAAGTGAAACAGACAGAGAGAGACAGAATTTGTCCCCTTTCACCTCATCATTCACTCAACAAATTGGACTGCGTCTCCCATGCAGTGTGGTGGTTATAAGGAGCTGTAAAAGATGGAGCTGACAGCTAAGCGATATTAATTAGACTAATCGACGGATAATTCTCTCACTCTTACTCTCTCCAACTCCTTCGTTCTCTATTTCCTTGCTCCTCTTTTCTTTGCAATGTTCATTTCTCTCAGTGTTTCTATCATTCTCTCATTGATGGATAACTACTGTCAGGGTTGGAGGCTAATGATGAAAACTGAGGAAGCTAAAGACTCAGTGGAAGAATCGAGGCCTGTATTAATTACCCTGCTTTATCTTACATAGGACTGTTTAACACGGGATTCTTACTGTTTTGGGAGAACACTGTGAACAGAGAAAGCCTCATGACTTGGAACGGTTTCTTATGAAAGCACATGGTTGTTCATCCATGCATTAATAGTTCATAAGGGAGGATTAAAATCCATTGATTCTGGTGGAAAACAAAGCTTAAAACATCTTGAAATCTAAAAAAAAGGTATAAATTCAAACCTATTTCCTATATGCTATTTTTATCACACATATCCCCCCAAAAATATGTTGCAGTGAGATCCACAGAGCGTAACAGACAACAAACCCCTAGGGCAGGAAAACACACTGTCTTAGTGGATGTCCACTGTTCATCACAGACACTTCACACCCCGGCCAAAACGTATGTGTATCTCTCCCCTCTGGCAGCCACGACCGGCCAGTGTGTGCCAAATCAAGCAGACACAAGAACTGTTTCTTCCCACAGGACATCACACTCAAAAACAGTTAACTCTGCCATGTGAATATCTCTCTACAGTGTCTCTACAAATAACCAGCAATTACTGTACAATTACTATCTATTGTTAAAGCTGTATGTCTACATCTATCTATCTAAAGTTAAGTCAAGTCTGGCACTGCTTAATATCGCACATTTTTTGCATGACACATTGTTTCTTCGAAAATAGTCCCTGACAAGCAAACTCATTAAACCAAACTAAACTACGTAATTAGTGGTAAATAAGGAATCTGAATCTTTAGGATTACATCAACGTAATCAGCAGTCCATGACGCGACCAAACATCTCTGGCTCCACCTGGTGGACATTTTAGGGAAATGCACTCTCTAGTTTCTGGCATTGGCGTTGTCAGGTTTTAACTTGCTACTCCATCAAATAAAAATGTTGATCAAATTTCCACAGCTGAGTGAACCTTTCCTGAGCTTTCTCAACCTTGGATATCAAATCCAACAACTTCAGTAAACATACTACAACACAAAAGCTTCCCAACACGTCCAAGTTGGATCTACATCAACAAAAACACACATTATGAGCTTCACCTGTATTGACTACAGAGCCCCAGTTTTAAGGTGTTTGTTCTATTACTTCACTACTGTGGGAAGAGTTTCTCTCAAGTATCTTTTGTGGTTGACTACATTCACAGTGAGTATTCAACTTCACCACAGCATCTTGTACTATGCAGGTGCAGCAAAACCTAAACTATATTTAAACTATAAAAACAGGGACAGCAGCAGCAGTATTCACTCATTCACTCAAGTACTATGCTGGCTCTGTCCTGTAATGAGCACACAAACCTCTTTATGCATTTGGGCTGATTATGACATGTTTGGTTGTGACCAAGTCGGTCTCATCTATCTAACACAAATTGAACTTCAGTAAAATGCTGTAATGCAAACAACCCTTTCCAATAACAAGCAACCATCATAAGTAAATATTCATCCATCTTTATTAAAACATTTAAATATCATGACTTTTACACCGTGTCTGGTTTCGTAAGCACCGGTTTTCCAGGAAAGAAAACCCAACTTGTTGTTGAAGAAACTAAATAACATGTCAATCTACACACAAAAAAAAAAATCACGGATGGCACAAAGTAACACAATCATGACTATAACTGAGAATATTGTCCTGTTTCACTGGCAAAACAAAAATGTTTAAAAAAAAAAAAAGAAGAAGATATTCCTTGACTTCTGTAACTTGTAGTCTCTGTGTTGTGTCACAAAATATCAGGAAAAAAGCAACCGTTGGAGTAAAAAATAAAAATCAGTATCTGTATTTTGTAGAATAATCCTTTGGAGACACCACCAGACCTCTTCCTTTTCTTGCTCCTCTGTAAACTGTTTCAACAATGTCTATCATCTCCTGCTTGTCCTCCATTGTCCAGTTGATCTTGTTGTTGTTACCGGTGCCCAAATCAATCATGATGTGTTTGTTCCTGAAAAACACCAATAACAACATGAAGTTCTGACATTGTACTGCAGTTCCTCATCTTCATACAGCAACCAAGTTCATTTAAATCATGTTACAACAATCATTGTTTACGTAAGAATTACGTTCAAATTTTGAAATCTGGACATTGAGTGACCTTACCTGAAAAAGAACATGACAGTGCAGGGATCGTACAACTCGTACATCTTGTTGAAGTCAGGCACTTCGGTGATGTCCACCAGGTAAATGACGGCAAAATTCTTTACCTGTCAGGACGTATGTAAGTAGGACATTATTACAATAGTAAACCACCATGGAACCATTGTAACATATATACAATCTAAACGTGAAAGCATTCACCATTAGAAAGAGAACAGCACAACACAAAACAATTCTCAACAATTATTGATTTTCTTTTCCTTTTACAAATTACAGTCAAACACTCCAACACACGTAATATATTGGGTTCTTTAAACAATGCTTAAACTGGCTATCTGATAACCTCCATTTAAACTTAAATGTAAAATATAAACAGGTGTTAAACACACTGTTCATGGACTGCCACAAACCTCTGTGTTTAGTGTACTGGTATTAAACACGGCCACGCTTAAATACGCTTCAAAAAGAATATAGGTTACAGCTTTAAGAAATTATTGCAATGCCTCAGCTTTTCAATAGATATGGACAGCATGTCCTGAAACGGTCTACAAATTGCTGACTGAGAATAAGATACCCCAACATAACAAACATGGGAATCTAAGTTGTTCAATCAGCAATATACAGCCAGAGCAGTGAACACAGTGGTGAAAATAGTGAAGAACCTTCACATCCCTTTAGCAGACAGTATAAATCTGTAGTAGAAAAAATCCATGATTTTCAGCTGAGGTAAAGTCAAACCATTACCTGTAATGCTCCTGTTGGTACTAAAAGAATTTCCAGGTAAGCAGAAGGGATGCATGATATTGGATTATTTGCAGATATCCAATATGTCGATGTTTTCCAACTCGTTTAGTCCAACTGCTGATGCCGATATCGATGTATGTACATATTTTTCCACCTAATTGCTGACAATGACACGCTAATACTCTTGTGCAGGCCTAGTAAGCACTTGTGAACGTTTCTTAATAAATTTATGGTGTAGCACTTAATATAAAATGTTATCATAGTAATTTGTAAGTGCAGAATAAACTGTCACTTGCAAATAATTCATCATTTAAAGCAACCGATGGCAATTAGTCACTGTAGCAACATTTAACCCAGCTAAAAAAAGAACAATCAAGGATATTAATAATGTATAACTCCCAATGGAGTTTTAATAGTGCAGGTGTATGTAACACTCAGACAGTCTAATTGAAGGAATGCATCAGCAGCTTTTTGAAGATGAACACAACAGCCTGCAATCACGATGATAAGATAAGATAAGATAAACCTTTATTCGTCCCTCAGTGGGGAAATTTGCAATGTTGATGTTAGTTATTTTCCATTCTCACTGAAATGGAAGAAGACTTGTTGACTGGAAGAATAGGTGGAAAATATTCTCGGGCCTATACAAATCATTGTTCTACGCTTTTATCCAACGCGACGTACATCTGAGAGTTATATTCACATACCGATGGAATAGCCATCGGGAGCAATTTGGGGTTCAGTATCTTGCCCAAGGACACTTCGACACATAGTCTGCAACATCTAATTATAATCCTGTGTTGTATAACAGAATACATTTTAGTAAAATATAAGGCCTGAGTCAGAATTAGAAATCTCATGGCTGTGTTCTGTTGCTGTTCTTGTACAACTTAATGTTACCCCCTGAAGACAAGCTGGCAGTGTGTACTTCAGTCTCATACTGTATTTACAAATGCAGTGTTCTCTCTATGGAAAGTTATTGTGCATTTGTCGCAGCAGACCAGCAGGCGATGCTACCGAGCATGTTTAGATCATAATATACTGTGTATGGTTTAGATAGTAGCGGGTAGCTAACAATGCTAATGCTACAATACACATAGTTGGATCAGTAACTTATCAAACCTTCTCAGCGATGCTGTAGAGAACCTCGTCCATTTTCATACATGTCGGGTCCCAGTCATGTCCAAAGCGGATCACGAGGACTCGGTCCTCCTCAGACAGGATGGCTTGGTCGACCTGCCAGCCATTGTGGAGATGCGGTAGCATGTACGACATCTTGATCGTCAGCTGTCGACCTGAAAAACAACACATTTCACTTAAGCTTCACTTAACGTGAGAGGCAGCGAGAGTAAGATCAATCAAAATCAAGATTATTGCTTATAGTTTGAGTATGAATTGGCAGTTAGCCTACTGACATTAGCTAGCCAGTTAGCTTTAACGTTAGCCAAGTTAGCCCAGCGCCGTTAGCCAAAGAAGAGAGGGGAAAGATTAAAACTTTATAAGCTAGGAATTAAAACAATTCACGACTAAACACTTACCTTAATTCACAAAGCGATGTTGTATGGCAACAGTAAATGTAAATGTAGCTTTTTAAACACAATATAAAACCAAACTCCGCTAGCTGCTGCTGCCCTGTACCGTTTCGGAAACGTTACGTTGCCGTACG
This sequence comes from Holacanthus passer, assembly GCA_025331565.1. Classification (NCBI taxonomy): domain Eukaryota; kingdom Metazoa; phylum Chordata; class Actinopteri; family Pomacanthidae; genus Holacanthus; species Holacanthus passer. Next base: position 6,025,181 of record JAFREQ010000023.1, on the reverse strand, counting down.
TAGACGTCATCACATCAGCGACCATGTGGACGCGACGTGGTTACGTCACGTGTACGTACTTTTGTGTTTGTTTGACATGTTTCACATTTCAAAACACAAGATTACATTCAAGTGAGGGGGCACTTTAAAAAAAAAAAAAAAAAACAAGATTAGATAAGTGAACACAACATTATACAGTGAAATAATTTTGTCATTATTTCCATGACCATCTTTATATCATTTTCTATTTATAGATTGGTATACACATTCACTTGTTTGTTTTTGATTAATGTAAGGTAAAATTGAAAGTTTCCAACATCTTTACAATCATTACAATGGACTTGGATCATAAAATGCATTTTAGCTAAATGACTTCCTTTGGTGAAGATAACTCTCTTTTACATCTCTCTAACTGATCTCTGGTTCTCTGGAACATGCTATAATGTGATATGTGAAATATGAGGATAGCACTTGCAGATGATAAAAGTTGTCCTTTAAATGATATCTTTTCCTGGAGACAGTCTTTCTCAGTTGCCATGAGGAAAAACATTTGTGACCCTACACATATATTTTTCTTACCAAATATAGTCAAAGAAAAACAGAGGTATTATCTCTGCAACACCTTAAGCAAACTGAAAGCTGGCGTTTCCTCAGACTGCTCATTTTGCAACAAAAGGAAAAACACTCGATCCATGTTGTTGCATGCCCACCTCTAGAGACATGACTTCACCGCCTTCTCTTGGCCGATAAGGAATCAGTTGTCTTGTTTTTGAATTGTAATAGTAGAAATTATTATTAACACATGATGCCATTCTTTTGTGCCTTGATGGGAAGTTTCACATCCAAGCTCTCAGTGTAAATTATACATACATGGTATAAATACTTCTAGAAAAACATATATATTTTAAAACTTTTTTATTGCCTCATTTCCTTTCTTTCTCTTCCACTTCTCTTTGACAGAAAAATGCATCTTTCATATAATAATTTACATGTTGGGGGACGACTAATTCCATTAAATATAGATAAGTATATAAATTAAGCTTTTACATTAAAACATTTAGTAGTCTGTATGCAGTAAATAGACAAGACAAGACATTTATTGTTGTGCAATTCATTACAGTACAAACAGAACGTACAATAAACACAGGTTCAAAGGTTATAAGAAACGTTTCCAGTCTATGACATAGCAGCATATTATGGCACTCCTTAGAGAGAGCATGAATCATTATAAGATATGTCTTAGCCTATCTTTAATTCCACCACTAATCTGCACAATCACATTACTGTGGTTCTGAAAGGACAGGTGATTAACAAAGTCAGACTATTACATGTTAGGCTATTTGGTCTAAAACACACGATTGTTTAACAAACGATAGCCAATTTCGCAATAAATTTAAGATCTATTTCCTAACTACCATCAACACTGTGATCATCCCTTAAAGCTGATATAATTTTGTATGGCTGTTTTTACATTGCACAACATCAGCCTTCAGTTTTCTGAAGTTAAATCTCTGCTGAAAAGAGACCACAAACACAAATCCTCTGCTATAAAACCACACCCTGTTCAGCAAAACAGTTCAGTTCAGACCCCAGGTTGCATGAACCTACTTTAGGCCAGCAGGTGGCATAAGGAACATTCACATATTTTTCCGGAGACCAAATGACTCCATCAGTGGTTCTTTGAACATCCCACGACTCTAGATAAACATATCCAGAGTCCATCGATATTCCATGAGGCAATATGAAAAATCCTGTACACAATAATGTCTTACAATCCCTGAGGAGCGCTGATGCTCGGCTGGAACAGACAGTGTTGGGATGAGGTACAGGTACAGCAGACTGAAACTGTACTCTTGCAGCCTCTAGTCCGCAGGGTGCTCCGGACACGAGCGATTCACCTCAAACCACTCGTCTATGCACCTGAAACAGGAAGAGACAACGGTGAAGTTTTTCTCTTGTGACTCAAGGAAGTTGAACAATGATCTGAATCACAGTTAGCGCTACAAATCACAGCATTTGTCTTTGGTTTGTTTTTTGTTTTTTTTGATAAATTATCTAAAGCTGGCATCTTTTCCAAAACATCTTCATCTAATTAATAATTACCTGGATGGCAATGTGTGTGTGTTTTCTCAGGGTGTTTCATTTACCAACTGACCTAATTTTTACGCTTCTCTACTTGGATAAACGTCATACGCCTGATAAAGGTTTTGCTGAGAGCTGTATGAGAAGATTGATACCGCCCTGATATCAGTCTTTTAAATACAAGCTACCACAGGTGGCAGGTTAGAAGATAGGAAACAGGGAAACAGCTGGCCTGCCTCAGTCAAAAGTAACAAAGTCCACCTACCAGCATCTCTTATGCTCCCTTATTAATATGATATGACTTCTTTGTTTAATTCATACAGGGGGTTATGTGCTGTAATTGGTGGTTGGTAAGCTACTTGTTACCCCCATTTTCAGTCTTTATGCTAAGCTAAGCTAGCTGGATGGTAGTAGCTTCATATTTATATGAAAGAGAGAGATCAATCTTTTCAACAACAAACAAATAAGCGTATTTGCCAAAATGTCGAACTGTTCCTCTAAGACATTTATCAGAGCTTGGTGCATTTTATGCATTTGTCAAACTATTTCCAGCTACAATCTGTTTATGTTTGTGTGTGTAAGTTACCCTTTATGGTAGATACAGAGGCATGGCAGCCTGGCAATGGTGTCTCCCTGCTCCAGCTCTTCTAAACAGATGGCACATTCCCCAGAGTCTCTGGACAGGATGTCCTCTGAGAAAGACAATACAGACAGAGGCAAACTGAGAAAAGAGTTAACTCACACATCAAATCATGCATCAGATGTTTAGTTCAGTCACTGAATCCTGCATAACCATCTGTTTAACCTTTGGTAACCAAATACCTGGTGTCATCTGTACCCACATGAGAGTTGGTATTCCTCCATAGTGTGCAAAGAGGGTGAAAATGCAGTCAGTCCGTGGGAATAGGTTTGTTTTGCGGAATGTTCTCTGTATAATAGTTTGATAATGTGTTTTAATAACAGGGAGTGTCTGATCAGATGAAACTGAGATCAAACAATGAAGATGTTTCCTCTCATTACAAATGTTTAAATGCATATTTGGCTATGACAGGCCCTAATGTCAATACCTGAGGCAAAGAATCATTAGGACTGTTTGTAGCTTCTCATGCGCACATATTAAAATGAATCCTGTAGGAGAGGTAACAGAATCATTTAAATGTTCTTCTAAACTATTTGCATGACACATATGTACGCCTGAGATAAGCTAAGACACACTGTGCAGTCTATGAGCTGCATATGTGCTGTATATTTATTAGCAGCATGTGTGCCGCTGTGGGTGTGTGCCAGCTGAAAACTGTGTGTGCACACATCCGCACATGCATCTACTACTGAAGATGAGGAGCAAACAACTCATGTTTGCAGGCATGCAACACTGTCAAGCCTGGGATGTCTCTATCTGCCGGAAGCGTGTGTAGTGATGTCTCCTGACAGCATACGTTTGCCTTTCCTGTGTATGCACATGCAGGTGTGCGCTAAACAGGTGCTCACATACAGTTAGTCTGCCCTCATGAGTACCTGTCACAATGTGGAGCGGCATCACATACGGTAGCTGTATTTACTTTGATCATTTCATGCTGCACTGTGTGACGTCTTAGCACAGATGCATTTCTGTGATAACGAGTTCTTAGTCTATGTAAGAATCATTTCATGCAAGAGTTTTTAATTCAGTGTCATCCTCATGATCCAGTTGCAAAAACAAAATTGCATGAAAGAAGGGGAAGCCAGAAGAAGTAGTGGAATGTTAATGAGTACAGTTTTGTACTGCATTTAAGTACAATTTCACAACTCAGTCACGTTTACAGAAGATAATACTATCCACTCCGTTACATTTATTTAACGGCTATAGTTAATAGTTACCTGTAGATTAAGAGTTTACATTAAAATACCTGTGATGATCTTGCAAAATTTGACGCAATGTAATTGATTATACTACCTAACAGTAATTAAGTAGTTAGAATAGGTCCATGTCAACCAATTACACCATTAAAATGTGGCTTATGAAGTAATACATTATAGGTAACAATCAATTATAATCATATAATAAACTATTTTCGTGGTGGGGTTAAATAAGATAAATAGAAGGGTTCAGAAGATGCTTGCATGGATAAAAAAAAGAAAACAAACCAAATTTCTGTTACAAAAAATTCTGCAAACGTTTTGATGGTTTGCTGTGAAACATTGGATATTTTTACCTTTTCAGGGCTCTGAAAAAAGTTTAAATGAAACAATCTATGAAGGAAAAAAGTCCATACTAAGGCATAACCTGTCATGAGGGGTTACAAGTAGACACTGATTTGTTTTAAGGGGCTACGAGACAAAATGTTGGAGACACTGTGGTCTTTAATGATAAATGTAATAGAAAACTTTATTTTAGTAAAGGATCTGAATACTGGACATTTGTAGTCTGGTGTCAGGCAGCCTGATGCACCCGCCTTGTTATCGTTCAGTTTCACATGCTGTTTTACATGTTTATCTTGAACAAAATGAACATCTTACTGTTGTAGGTGAGGCGCATTTTGCTGAAACACCTGAGCAGGTGCTTCTCTATTTCATCTGACGCCATGAACTTGGAGCAAAGTGGACAGTGGAAGCCTGGGAAGAAAACACAAAGACAAGAACATGAGGAACCAGATGTGCCAACGTCTCTCAAATCATTTTTTATTGATATGTACACAGCAGAGGGCGTGGGACAGTTTGCATGAGTTTGACCTTACACAGCTCCACTTCACCTCACACCTGCATACACTTGTTAACTCTGTCTGCTGTAAACAATCTGTTACAATCTGCATAGCTGATCATACAATCTTTAGGCGTCGTTGCTCATTAAAAACTAACTACAAACACATTCTTCACCTCAGATGCCTTCATTTTTACTACACTGCAACAGAGTATGAATTCAATAAGTCATTTATTAATTCATAATATGACCCACATACACATGGCTTCTCAGCTGCACAAAGACTAATATACCAGGTGCTGCTTTACCTGAGATAAGATAACCTCCTGTTTAACATTATAACACCTCAGACAAGAAAAGGACTGAAAATGCATCACACACGCAGGCAGCTATTATCGCCACGTCTGGTGTGAACCTCATGTTTGTGTCATGTGTTTGCAAGGGAAGTGAGGAAATAGCACAAGACTCTGGACACAATGTGTCAGGCCTGTAGAGTCACCATCACACAGACCTGATGAGCAAAGGTTATTGATGAGGTGATTAATAATTAGACTTCCTCATGAGGGAATTTGTCTATGCAGATAGACCAAAATTCAGCTGTGTTTTTATTGCTCGTGTTATGACAGAATGAGGAAATTGGGGCATGTGTCATTTAAAAGGACACCAACAGCAACAAGGATTCAGAAAACACTGTAATTTATTATATAACTATATAACTTTTGTTTAGGTTTTTTTCTTTTCCACTGACATGGATGTTAGGGTGCAGTAACATCCTTATTATATCAGTCGTGGTCCTGTTATGTTGCAGACTGGTCTGGGAGACAACCCACCAGTTGAGAAGCAGCTTGCGGATTCAGGAAGTTTGTCTGCATGTGCGTGTATGTGCGTGACTGTGCATGCGCGTGTGTGTGTGCGTCAGGCAATGTGTAACCAGCAGGAAGCTCTTATCTGCTGACCTACATAATGCACTCTTCCCTCTCAGCCGGAGAGAAAAACAAGCCAGTTTTGCAAGACAGAGGAGAAGCAAAACGAGACAGGCGGCAGTGGAGTACAGTAGAGCCACCTGTGGCTGCAATAAAAGAGCAGAAGTGTTGAACAAAAAGGGCTCAGTCACCACACTGCTATAAACATGTGGCAGGTATCACATGTCAAATGGAAAAATACTAAGCAACTCTGACACCAATGATTATGATATGGTGTAAGAGTATGATTAACATATGGTATCTTACTGTACATGAACTAACATGTTGAGTGCCATGAACACAGTAGTTAGACCAGAGATGTTGCATTTGTGCCACATGAGATTAAAAAATGACCCCTGGGTTAATTAATGACAACATGCAGTGTAAAGACTGCACAAAAGATGGGTTCAAACAGCATTATGCAACACTATGTCTCAGTAATGAGTAACATAGACAAAGCGTACTTCAGGAACAATAACAAAATCCGGTAATTCAAAGGTTTCATAACAATGCAATAACACATTACTCTTATGCATGTGTTTGCTTTCTGTGCACATGTTTTATGTTTTTATTGAACTGTTGTGAATGTGCAGCGAGCCGTGCAATCTTACCTCCCAGCAGGTGAGGGGACAGGTGAGCAGGTAAGGACCCGATGAGCAGCCTGTGGCTCTCAGGAGGCAGCTGGCCCTCGTCGTCACCATCCGTGCCATCGAGGCTCTGATTGAGGACTCGAGACCCGGACCTGCCGCCGGCCGGTATGCTGATCCCGGAGCCGGTGGGCCCTCCGCCCGTGTACCGGATCCGGGGCCCGTCCGGTCCGTTGGTGTACCTGAACCCCGCGATCCTCTCCCCGCTGCTGGAGTTGCCGGACGGGAGGTCGGAGCTGGAATAAGCCCGAGTCCTGCCGTCAAACACCGGGCTGCTCTGTTTGGCCCCCATGCTGCCTCACACTCACCTCCTCTGCGTGTGTGTGTATGTGTGTGTGTTTAAAGTTTTTTTTATTTTTTTAACCACGACACATGGTCAGAGTGAGTTTGGAAGAAGTGACAGCAACAAAGGAAACCAAGCTTTGCACATGAACAAAGACGAGCTGGCCCAGCATGTTAAAGTTTCACGTAAAGTGCGCACTCACTGACGTTCAACTTCATTTCCAAATGGTGTTTTTCTTTTCTTGGCAGAGCCCTTCCCCTTTTTCTTCAACAATGGAAAAATAACACAGATTAAAAACCTCTTCAGTGAAAAGTCTTCACTCCCTCCGCTTCAGGCCGGGACGTTGGTGCGAGTGTTGGCCCTCAGCCCATCTGGTTCAAGTTTGTTTTTGTGCTCGGCTGTGGCGTCTGGAAAGAAAAATAAAAGCAGGGATTGCCCTTCTCCCCCCAGAGGCAGCTCCGTCAAACTGCACGAGCTCACCTGGATCAGTGACGCTCGCTTTCAAAGTAAAAGCAGTGAACTTACCACTTATCTGTAGCACAATAAAGTGACTGTAATGCATTTGCACTGCAAGTATCATTTTGCACCATACTTAGTATTTTCATTTTATGTTACTTCATACTTTACTTTTCACATTTTTTTACCTCTGTCACTATTTTCCATATTAAGATTTTACATGTCAAATATATGATTGGTTCATAAAATGTGATGCAGTAGTGCTTACAAGTTATTGCACCTATAATAATCCCGTAATCAGTGGTAGAGGAAGCATTCAGATCCTTTGTAAATAAGTAAGTAAAAGTGGGCTACTAATACCACACTGTTTAAATTCTCTCTGGTACTTTAAAGACGTGTCTTGAAACTGTTACTTAAGTAAAAGTATGTCAGTATAATCAGGAAAATGTACTTAAAGTATAACAAATAAAAGTACCCAATGCAGAAAAGTGTCTCCTGTGACCGTTACACTAATCCTAACAGAGAAACTGGAACCTTGTTTTTTCCATGAAAAATGACTTACACATGACGCTGTTAAGAAGTTTCCTTTATAACAACGCATCATATTTTATAAGCTCATATTTTATAAATAGAATATCTCAATTTATAAAGTAACTAGAAACTTAATTACTAGAGTAGAAGTGAATCACATGGAAAGAAAAGATTCAAGTAAAGTACAAGTAGACCACCTGTATTTAAGTACAGTACTAATGTACTTATGTTACATTACATCACTGGCAATAGTAATATATTACTGAATATATTACTTCAGTAAATGATCTAAATACTTTTAACACTACTCATATATAGATACACATACAAAGCACTGTCCTTAACATTATTGATTGGTAGTTGCTTTATTTTGATTGTTTGTTTTAAATTTGAAGTTTTAATGTATGAAAAGGATTATACAAGTTTATTGTCATATTATTATCTCAGGATTGAATTATTCTGCCTTATCACTCTGTCACTTCGCTCTGTCGCTCTTGGATGTTTACACTAAAAAAGTGGAAAATTTAATGGGTCAGTTCACCCATGTTAAAATTCTATAAAATGCCATTATTTGAGATGTGTATATATTTATGTGCATATTTGTGTCTTTAAAAGGTCCACTGTAAACTAGAGGTTCAAATTGTACTCCATGAGAAAAGCTACCAATAAAAAGCTCAATAGACAGCTGTTGTGCTTTTACTTTGAAGGCGGAATCATAAATTCCTGTCTGCAGTCCCCTCTGCAGTCTCCAGCTTCACGCAACCTTTAATGGGTGCGTCAGGTGGCTCGTGACGTCAGCCCCAGTAACACCAGCAGGCTGTTGGCAGCAGGTCACCAGTCCAGTGTGTGACATGAAAAGGCCTCCATGTTAGGAACCTGTGATCCATTAACTCAATGAAGAAAAAAGAAAAACACCCGCGAGACGTTCTGTTCACACGGTTTATTGAACAATTTCACACACATCGGAGGACGAACAGAAGATACACTGCATGAGAAACATTCAAACAGGCAATAAAAAGACAAACATTTACAAGCCAAAGTAAGAGGGGCTAAAGATGAACCTCAGAAACAGTCTTGCAGGTGGAGGGAGTGGTTGGAGGGCGACGGGGGAGCCTGAAGCATCGCAGTGCGCTGGATGTGACCTACAACAACACACCGTGAGAGGAGAGATGACAGGGCAGGCAGAGGGGTGTCTGTGTCAACTAATACTTCCTCTTCCCCGTCAAATCACTCAGGGGGTTCGGGCGTGCACGAATTTAAGGGTTAAGAGAAACCTCGAAGGAAGCGGACAAGTTCAAAGACGACAAAAAAAGAGGTTTTGTCTCGCTTTAGCAAACTGTGAACCGCCAACAACCAGGAAGGAAGACTAGAGGACAGAACTCGGGCGTCATGTGACAATGAGACACCCAAACAGGGGGAAGGGCTTAAGCTGCAGCACGGGCCTTTGTTGTGATGGTCATATGATAGTAACACTGATTTAAAAACGTCCTCATAAAGTGACTTTGAGGTTTGCTCGGGAAACGCGCCTCGAGAAAATGATCCATGCTACTGTGAAGCTGCGAACTTTTTCCGCACGAGGAGCCGAAGTGTAAAATGCTTTCGATCGAAACCCTATACGACTATTTTTAAGTGTGTGTCTGAAAGTTTGAGAGCTGCCCCTCGCCTGAACCTACGCCACGGCCGTGCATCCTCGCTCCCTCTTTCCCTCCGCGAGGTGGAAAATGACACCGCTTCTCCCTCCTTTCCCTCCCCTCTCTTTATCTGCGTCACTCCAGTCGCCTCAACCGTCAGTTTTCGCCCATTTATCTTTCACCTAGCTCTCGTGTATCCTCTGTGTCAACAGACGGGCGGAGAAAGTAGGTTATCTGTTGCGTTCGCCTCCAAACCGACTGGGGGGGGACGTGTGTATTGCGGTAACGTCTCACTGTATTTCTGCATAACAAAGCCAGCTGAGGCCGATGTCATATTGCTGTGCTGTGGAACTTTAACTAACCAGATGGTGAATGATTATGATATTTTGCATTGTACATGGCCACTTCTCACGTAGCCCCAATGTGTGTGTGTGTATGTGTGTGTGTGAGTGTGTTTGGTTGGGGAGGGAGGGGGGTCAATGCAGTGCAACAGAGTGCACTCTTTGGGAAGCAAAGCCACTGAGACATTCAAGAACATGGTGGTGCATTTTTAGCAAGTTGACTGTAAGTATGTGTGTGTGTGTGTGTGTGTGTGTGTGTGTTGGATAAGAGTGTGTTGTCGAGTGTTTGGGCCGACGAGCTGAGGCCCAGAGCTTCAGAGCAGCTCTGCCCCAGCTGCAGGCCTCGTCTCGGGGCTCATCACTGCTGGCTGACCCCCATCTGCTGGTGGTCCGGCCCTGGTTCCCCCTCCATGTCAGCGTGGTAATGCTCAAAACTGTCGTCTTCTAAGTCTGGAAGACCCAGCAGCTGGCGGGGGCAGAAGGAGAGGGTTGTGTTAGAGGTTGTGACATAAGTTGTCTCTGTGTGTGTGTGTGAATAGCACCAACACAATTTCTGTTCATAATTAGGTTCATCTCTTCAGGTCAACATACTGTACATTCAGTGGAGGAAAGTAACTAACTACATTTGCTCAATTAGCCCTTTACCAGCTGTAATATTGAAGTAATGCTTACACATTAATGCAGCCATAGTTATAATCCAATAATATAACATGCGTATGATTCTGTAATGGGCCAATTCAGCATACTTTTACTGTTCCTTTGGGTATGTTTTGATGCTCACACTTGTCCTGAGTACTTGTACCACCACTGTGGGTTTCATCTCGTACACTAAGATCGACAATCCCTTAAAATACCCTTAATTAATCCTTAAATCACCCTTGAAAACTAGCAAGTCCTTAAAGGATACACTTATTCACTTTCTTGCTGAGGGTTAGATGAGAAGATTGATACCATGGGGGGTAATGTGCAAGATGATATCTTGGCCTGGTGAAGTAACCTCTAGAAGTTACTGCCGCTGTGGTGCAATATTTTAAGCAGTGAGCTTCAGGTTGGCAGATTTTGAATCTTATGATGAGCTGCTTCTCCTTGTTTTGCTCAGCTAAGCTAACAGGCCCAGATCTGTGTGATTGGATTTGGAAATAAATCACTTATAACTTAAAAGGAACTTCTGATTAATTCTAGGTGATTTATTATATAAATGAATGGATTATAATGTATTTAAGGGTTTGATGGGACTACAGCCTGATTTAACATTTTTATCACAGAGCCTGAATTTTCAAGTTACTTAAAATCTAAAGGCCTTTTCAAGTTGGAAATTATTCTGTTGCATTTGATTAATTCTTAAGGATTTTTGCCCCTTGAAGTCTTTTATGCTGATAAGCCATTAAAACTACATACTACACACATTTGCCACTTTATTAGCTACACCTGTTAAATCTAATGCAATTCAGTGCAACAGCTCTGGCATAAATTCCACCTTTACGAAGTTCATAATGTTCAGTCTTTGTTGACATTGGAATGTGTAAACATAATTATGTGTTCATTATTGAGGTTGTAGTTTGCAGTGGTGATGTACCAGACTGCACTAAATTTAGAGATGTTTCTATTTTTTTGTCCTCCCTATTCATATACATGAGGGGAGCAGAATATTTGAAACATCTCTCAATATAATGTACAATAGCAGGACTAACTTTGACCTCACTGTCAAAGCATAAAATTGAATTGAACACCTCTATGACAGTGTCAACAAAAACTGAACATTATAAGCATCATAAAAGTAAACCTTAAGGAAAACAGTAATATATAATTGTATTACATTGTACAGGTGTACCTTATGCATAATGCATAACAGTACCTTAACTGCATCATGATTCATGGCTAAATTAATGGATGTTTTCAGTAAAACAATAAAGGAATTAAGTTTCACAATGATAACCTATTATGATTAGTGTTAGGTTAGTGATAACCTTCAAATTCAGGTTTCATGAAAATAAAACTACTCCCACGAGTCAAATAGACAAGAATACTGTAAGAATTCATAAAAGACCTTGAATCATTTTTACATCCTGCTCCTCTTTAGTGTCATGTGATAATAAGCAGGGCAAAATTAAAATGTCTGAATTCTGCGTTTGTCTGCACCAGAGGGAACACAAGCTATCAGATTTGTCACAGAACCCAGACGCAGCGAGCAGAGGTCACCGTGCTGTGGTTAATGCGGCGTGTTAAAAAGAAAAGTGTGATTTCCACGAGCGCCACTTTTGTTTCCTTACAGGTCTGAAGGACGTGAAGACCTTCTCCAGCACCTCCAGCAGAGTCTTCTTCCCGCAGGACGAGATGTAGTCCTGGGCCAGCTGTAGGAAGGGAAGACAGTCCTCGCTCTCGCTCCACACATGCTACACACAAACACATAAAACACTGATTAGAAAATATTCATGTGCTCTATTGTCCTCCACCAGTGTCGCCTCGTGTCGGCCGTACAGTGACACACAACTTGCAGGAATTACAGAGTAAACAAGTAAAGCTGGGTCAGGGGCGAAACCGCACAGAAAAACTAGAACAAAGCAATTAAACCAGATAAAGAGACATTTCTTCAAGGACATGGGGTGAAAATAACACAAACAGCGGTGACACAGTAAGATACACTAATACCTGAATACTCACCAAGGAACGTAAGAAAACAACCACAACAAGTAGTTCATGAATATATCTAAATCGAGGATTGTATAGTAGATAAATTCTTTCTCATTGCTTCCTTTTTGTATACATATATTATATTAGGTATGGTTTTTCATTAGTCTCAAGAGAAAGTGGTGCATCATGATGAGTTGTTACTAGGAATGAAGAATTAATTTGTTTTGACCTCAGCATTGCTTACATTTTTTGGATCCCTTTAAGAAAAGTAAAGCACCATCTCAGCACTGTGGTTAATGAATTTTAAGCAGGAATGCGCCAGGAACGTATGAATGAAAATATTATTCAGAAACTCTTTGTTCAGGACTGTGTGTGCTTTGTTGTGCACAGTCATTTTGCTCTCTTTTTGCAGAAATAACAGTTATTACCACAAAGCCAGTCTAGTCTGAGGGTTGTGATAAGTGTACAACCTGGATTTATACTCTACTGGTCAGTTAAGCACTTTATGGCCCATGAAACAGTATTAAGTCAAGGTAAATCGTAATTCCTTGATATCAGATGTAAGAGTTGGATTCAGATTAAGATCAACTTCCTCATTAGTGCAAGTTGTTGGCTGCCTCCAGCTCTGAATTGTAAGAGAAACGCCACCGCCTGGGGCAATTCTGCTTCACTTACGGTTAGTGTTGTTTAATTGCAGTTGAAAGGCCGCACTGTTAGGTTATGTATTAGGTAATGTTATTTGGGGCGCCTGGCCAAGTGTGCCGAACGACCTGGAGGAAAACAGCAGCGGGAGTGAGACAAAAGCAGTTGATCTAAATGTGTGGTCTAGAGAGTCTGTCAGTTGTACTTGTCATTTAAAAGTATGATATTAGATTTTTCTGTTTTATTTTAGGAAATCATTTGGAATTACTGGAATTTCCATTTACATGAAGGTCTGAAATGTTTTCAGGTGAAAATTACTGATTTTAAGGGATGAACTGACCACAAAACCTCAATTTAACCTTTTAAAGGGTCTTAATTTTGGGTGGAGGTGGGGGGTCATGTGAAACACCATGATAATGAATGGATAAATTAATGCTCTGATCATTTTAATACATGTACAAATTAAGGGTTTTTTAAGATAAGATATTCCTTTGTTCCCACAATGGAGAAATTTGCAGAGTACAGCAGGAAAGACGATAGAGTAAAAATATAGTAAATAAAATTTGACTAGAGGAAATATAGAAGTATTAACAGTATTAACAATTCAAACAAGATATACACATAGTCAGGATCAGTTGAATTACAGATTAGATGAAATATTGCACAGCAGTGAAAACGCCCTTAAAGTCGACTTAATGCCATGAAAACAATGCCATGATATATTACAGCCTATGAGTTGTCACCTTAAATGTCCCATTAAAAGCACCTTAATGTCATCATCATTAATGGGTGAATTAATAGAATTTTTTAGGTTAAAAGTAAGGTGAGGCAGGGATAAATCATCACATCAGAGTTGTAGGAGTCAGGTGAGAGTCATGTTGGTGAGCCCTGGGAGTAAAAAAAAATAATATTCACAGCATTGTAGACAGAGCTAATATTGAGGCCTTCGGCTGTTACTGCCCAGGGACAGTTGTTCCAGTTTGACACTGACGGATGAGTTCTCACATGGGTGGGTGTGCCTCGGCTGCACCAGCAAAACATCATCTTTCAGCAGATCTCCCAATGCAAATCCAATCGCTCTTGTTTATCAGCGGCTCAACACTGTATCACATGACCCGTGTGACTGAAAACTACAAAGAGGTACCCTGAGGGAAATTAGAGAGCTGGAACTGTGATGCACTGGCATGATGGTGGAACTGATCTTACAGCACCCTCTAGGGAAAGGACGGGGTAATGGTGTACAGTTTTGAGTGGAAAACAAGATAAACTGGGAAAAGGTGTGTGTGTGTGTGTGTGTGTGTGTGTGTGAGAGAGAGAGAGAGAGAGAGCATGAGACACCCTGCTGATAGCAGCATTGATCGAGCGAGAGTAACTAGATCTCAAGAGTCTGCAGAGAGACAGAGAGTTATTCTAACTGCTTTGAGAGTGCAGAGCAGAGAACTGTGTGTGTGTGTGTGTGTGTGTGTGTGTGTGCATGAGTGCTAGGGCTGCAGCAATTGACATGCATTAGACTCAAAAACAGGAGAGAAAGTGGGGTGTGAGGAAGATAAAGTGAGACACAAGGTAGGAAGATGGAAGACAAAAGTTGCCGTTAAGAGACAACCAACCACATCATGTATTCATGTACCTGCACCTTGTGTGTATTTCACCTTCTGCTATGTTTTTTTCCTTGTCATGAGTGGAAAGCCCCTGCTCAAGCGGCCCTGCTCTGCCGTCTGTGGGACAGGCCGGGCGAGGCCTGCAAACACATAACGCAGCCACGGCCGGCGTGACATAATGTGTTATTGAGTGAACAGACGCCCTGGCTCCTGGGTCATCTCCATCTGCTCCCCGCCCTATTAGCCCCTGTCACTGAGCAGGAGGAGGGAGCAGGGCGGGTCTTGCCTCAGGAGCTTTAGGGCTCACAACACCACCACTGCACCACACTGCTATAGGATATAGAGCTGTGTGTGCGAAGGCAGATGATGAGAGTGGTGCTCTCACTAAAGACACTCAGCTCATCCTCCATATTGTGTTTGGAGTTTGAGGGTTTTTAACGACTTCAGAAGTTTATGATGCATAATGTCAGTCCGATATTGCTTCCTTTAAATGTGGCTGTGATAAAAAACATTAAGTAAAATGAAAGGATTTGGTATTTCTCTACGATTCCCGTGTGGACAATTCTTCCAAAATATCATTTCAACCATCATGCAGGGAAATGAAACTAACAGAATATAGGACTGAACAGTTAAAATTTCACAGCATCAAAGATTTAAATTTTCATACTTTATTTTTGTCCTGGCAAACATTGCTTTTATGAGAGTGGGGTTTCACTGGGATAATCTGGCACTAACTCCTTCAAAATAAAGACATGAAAATGCGTCCCTTGTTATGTCTGCAGAACATCCACCTCTCTGATGAAATAAATCAGTGGATTGATTTTGGAGAGAATTATTATCAGTCTGGTGTCAAATCTGAGTTTGGGCTTTTAGGCCATTACTGATATGCTTAACCTAAAAATAATGTAGGCTAAGGAAAATGTCATTTTAGAAGAAAAGCAGTTAATATGCTACTTATATCTCCACAGAAGTAATCCTCAATTTTAATTTAAAGGCCTACTTTGTGCTCCAGATGCAACATAATGGTGTGCCAGGCTTTTATTTTGAAAGCTACAGGCCTGTTTTCTCCAACCTGGCTCTCTTGATGGTGTTGTGGTTCAGAGGGTTATCGCAGTTGATTATGATGGAGGAAAAAACACCATCCACAGAGAGAGAGAGGAGGGGAGGGGGGTGGGGGTCTGTGGGGTGTGCACCCACACTGAAATGACATCATCCCCTCTAATCTTCCCCCCAAACCCCCCCCCTCCCTCCTCTTCCTCCCCCTCCTCCTCTTCTCTCTGCTGTGTCCATCAGCTGGAAAAACCGGGACCAACCGGGACAACCCCACCTCCATCCCACCCTCGACACACCTACACACACACACATACACACTCACACACTGAGCTCGAGGCCCTGCAGAGGCTCACTCACGAAATTGTCGGTGCCTCCGGGACACAGCACGTAGAAGGAGACGCCGGGCTCCGCGTAGAAGTCCAGCCGCCTCTCGTCGTCCTCCTCGGCGAAGATGAGGTCGAACGGGTTACCGGAGCACCACTTCTCCGCCGCCTCCACCAGATGCTTGAACTCCATCCTCCGTCGTCCGGTCTGCTGCGGTGCTGTCCCTGGCTCCGGAGCTTGCTCTGGGTGTCTGTGGCCGTCGCGGCGATGATGCTCAAGACGCAAAAAACAGCTGATGGGCCCGCAGCATCAGCAGCCTCCACTACCGCATCTCCTCTAGCGCGCCGCCTGCATGGCCCGGGAGCGGAGACAGTCACGGAGGAGGAGGTGGAGGTGGTGGTGGTGGTGGTAGTAGTGGTGGTGGTGTTGGTGGTGGTGCACGGTGGAGCCGAGCGGGTGTGCTGCTGCTGCTCAGCCGTGCTCAGAGCCCCATTCCTCGCTTCCTCCCCACGTTATGAAATCAGCCCGTCGGTCGCATGCATGCATACGCAGGAGGACGCCGGAGAAAACGCGATGACGAACAGCGGAGCCGGGCAGCCGTCCATATCTGAGGAGCCGTGCAGACCAATGCAGGACGACTGGGTCATGTGAACCTGCTGACAGCGTGCGGGAGACAGGGGACTGGATGCTTTAGCACGTTTATACATTATGCAATATAGAAGCTGCTGCAGGAGGAGCAGAGGAATGTTAAAAGGATATATATGATTTATATGGGAAAAAGACTGAGGTCATCCTGAACAAATAAATGAGACCTAAAGACCAACACTGCAATGAAATACATTCTTCTTATTATTATTATTATTATTAGTTCACCCAAATCACAAAAACAAAAGCTTATTTTATATGATACATAATCTCACATGGTATAATTAATGGAATGAGCTGAACCAACTCTATCCACTGACAAAGACCACAAGATGTGGTTGAGGTGGACCTTGTGATTTTTTTTTCTTCATTTCATGAAAGTACTGTTTCCAAAGCAAATAATGAATTCTCAAGCTCAGAATGTAAATTATATAACAACAAAAAACACAACAACAATAATAATAATAATAGTAATTATATTATAATCATCATCACATAAAAAACTAAATGCAATAACATATTCATTCAATAATCACTTCAAAAAGAAGTTCTGAAAAACTGATTGTATAATAGGATCCACTGGTCAACACAAACACTCTACCAGTGTTTACAGGAAACAGTCTGAGCCTCCAGTCTGAGCCCCCCCTGCTCCCAGGAGTCCTCACCACCAGAGGGCGACTGAAACCAACTCACAATCCCAGGCTGGAGCTGCGTCAAGGTGCCAATAAGTAGCTTCAATGAGAGCGGAACATTTGAGCGTGTTTCAAAATAAAAGCGTAAAATTTGGGGGAAAGTGGGTAGATATGGACAGAAAACGTGTCATATAAGTTTAAGATTAAGTACATTAGCGTTACAGACCATTATCTAAATGTAGTCTAGGTACTATTGTCGTATCATTCCTAAATTGATTGTCAGGTCTATTAGTAGGCCTACTAATTCTAGAATAATAAGTTGTCAATGCTTATAGGCTTTCAATTATGATGGGATAAATAATAGGCTTTTTTAAAACCTTAACAATAGGATGAAAAAATCTAAAATGTATTTTGTGTAGGTTTTGTGTTTTAGGCAACATCTTTACATCCCAATTTCACAGTAGGTCCTGTAGCCAATACCATGCAATCCAGGGCTTCCAGGTGTGAGTATGAACAACTGAGTGAAATTTAAGATGTCTTGAATTGCTACGCTAAACGGGCTTTTATTTTGAAAGTCCAAACCAGAAGTAGCACTGTTGATCGTTACAGTTAGTTAAATGCTTTCTTTTCCACAGTGGGTCCTGTGTCGATCCCTAAGGCTCAGATCCTCCACAGTGAGAGCAGGATCTCCCTGCGGTCAGACGCGCTCCTCTGCAGACTGACTCTGATCTGACCTCTTTACAGACCTGAAGCATGCTCTGTGCTCTGTGTGGAGGTGAGTGATCACTGCTGGACGCCCCAGACCTGTCCAGCACCCCGGGGTCCTGCTTTGTGTGCACCGAGGACCCTCAGTGTCTTTCACCAAAAAAAAAACCCCTCAGATACCCCGAAAATGGATCCTTTACAAAATGGGACTAACGGTGAGGAGGACTCTCAGTGTGCGGAGGAGGAGGAGGAAGTGGATCCAAGAATCCAGGTGAGGTTTTGTTTTTAAATAAATCCAGATGTTGCCACCAGTGAAAGTGACATTGAGCTGAAAGCCCGGTGAAAAGAGCTGCCAGGTTGTCAGGTTAACCTCGCATTTAGAGGAATAGATAGAGACAGTAAAAGCCAGTAACGTGAAATGTTACCACTTTATTATATTACAACTATATTATAGCAACTGCAGCTCCACTTAAAATAATTGTCTGTTCACTGAATGTCAGCTGTGCTTTCTAATCATGATATGCAATGTGTTCCTTAACAGATTTAAGAGTATTTGTCCTTGCTTTCTCAGCACACACACACACACACACACACACACACACTGAGGGCTGCATGCTCAGTAATGTGGTAAACAGAAGTCACACAGTTTAGCCTCCAGATACACAATCTGTGTTAACCATACGCCCCCCCCTTCTCTTTCTCTCTGTGCTGTCATGCCATGTTGTCTGTAAACAGGGAGAACTGGAGAAGTTAAACCAGTCCACAGATGACATTAACCGCTGGGAGAGTGAGCTGGAGGTAAGACCAAACACCAACACTGTTATCATCATCATTAGTGCCTCTCCCTGCTGGGGTAAACACTTCCAATGTAATGGCTGAGCTGTGCTGTAAGAACACCCATCTCAAGGAGCCATTCAGTCTCACTTTCACATTTGAAAATCTAATGTCTTACTCTGAGCAAGTGAGGAATCCTCTTAGGGCTGTGAGATCATTCATTTCCAGTACGGTTTGGCGTGTTGCAGGAATTTTGCCTAGCAATGAGGCTGCTGCGTAGAAACAGTTTGCACGGAATGTCTTGCAAAGATGGAAATTTTCTAAATGCAGGAGCTGCTTCTGAGGGAAAATGTGGAAAAACTGAAGCAGTGGCTGCCACTCCTACGTAATGACAGTGCACTGTTTGAACTCCCAGCATTGCAAGAGGCATAACTATGATCTGAATGTTAAGTATAATATTTGAATGGCACATTTGGTGCAATCGAAATCCCGAGTGCTCTCCTCGTTTCCTTGCGACTCCCTCAGCCTTTCTTTAAAAGCATGCAAACACTTTTTAAAGAGGAGAGAGGCTGTAAGATGGAGCGAGGAACAACAGGAAGATGGATGTTACAGCGCTCCCTTGGATTTAAATGTGAGCTTGGAGGGTTACTGTTCAGCAAAAGTAAAAACATTCCAGAGGCAAGCCACAGTTTTTCTTTTCCTCAGAGCAGGCCTCTTCTGTTTCTCATTAGACCTTCACTCATGTCCGGACACCATGAACCAGAGCTGGAATAATTATAACAACAGATAGAGAAGGATGCTTAAACTATGTTTTCAGACTAAATACTGGATAATTATTATAGATTTTTACCCATCTAGTATGAAGGAATCAACTCCTGTATGCTGTTTTTTCTTTCAATTTTTCAAGCAACAGTTGTGTCAGTAGAGTCACATAAGCAAACCGAAAAAGAAAGAAGGAGATTGATCATGAGGCAGAGTGAAAGTCAGGAGCTGGAGAATATGAAAAGTGCCGGGAGCAGGCTGCAGGCTGTGTTCCTGCAGAGTCTGGAGTTGATTAAGGACGATGCACAGTTGATTCAGGGGATTGAGGGAAAGCTGATGCAATGAGGTTAAATCCATGCTCGGATATGAAGTTCTCTATTCTGCCAGCGTAAAGGTGAAACTCTCATGTGCCTCTGGCAGAGATGTAACATTGTGTGTGTTAGAGATAAAGAGACAGAGAATGTGTGCCACGGTTAAGTATACTATACGATCACCAGAGTACAGAATAAGGTTGCGTGCAGTGTCACTATCTTATATTTGCAGGAACAGGAAGTCAGGAAACACAGTGATGTCACAGGAATTGTGCTTCCTGTCGCGCCCTCTCCCTTTTCCCCCTTTTGCCCTCTCTTGTATTCCTCCGTCAGTTTTACGAGCAGGATGCAGGTGCTGCTGCCTTTCAGACTCTCCTTTCTGTGAAGGAGAGACACAGCTGTACACACACACTCACACACACACAAACAAACATACATGCACACAGATGGCGACCTCAGTAACCCTGCCATATACAGTAGATGAGATGTTGATAGACCTCATCTATGAAGGTCTACTGTCATGATGGGCTTGGGCTTTATGCCAAAAAACGTGTGTGTACACATGCACACACTCACACACATGTTGCCACTTATGCTATTTAATTCCCTCCCAAAGAATGAAAGGTTTGCTCACAGCATGCATTGGAGCAAAAATATAACTGAGAGACAGTTGTCGTGTGTATTAATGCATGTGCTCATATTTGGGTAATGGTTCAGAGATGACTTGAATTAGAAGAGCCGCTTTGAAGGCGTAAGGAAAAGTTGATCAGGGCCAGCACAAGCCACAAGGTGAGACAATGTGTGGCTAATGCTTAACACATTAGACACAAGAGAAAAAACTCTAAACTAAATTACTGAGGAAATTACCTAAACAGATTTTCAGCTTTCATTTAAATGGTTTGACCTTGACTTGCTGAAGTGCCTTGACTGAGCTACAGTATAGACTAACAAGAGGAAGGGTCCGCAGCTATGCTCGTGGTCCTGTGAGGCTGTACCAAGCACAGCAGTGCTTTGAGCTGGTCATCAACATGCAAACACACTCACTGACAGTGACACCATGCAGATGTTTAGGGAGACTTGATTATCTCACTCAACACGGAGTACAGCTGGGGGTGATGGGAATGTCATTTGCTCAGCACCGGAAAAATTGAAATTTTGTCCTGATCATGGCACTAGATGAAGACACTAGAACTAGATTTCTGACAAACCACTAAAAGTTCTTATATCTACTCATTTCTCACCTCCACAACATCTTTTAAATGCAGTGTTATGATGGTGGATTGATCAATTTAAAAGTTAATATCTGTGTGTGTATGTGTGTAGGATTGCCGTCAGCGGTTTCGTGCCGTTCTGGTGGAAGCAACAGTGAAGCTGGACGAGCAGGTGAAGAGGATCGGGCGAGCTGTGGACGACTCCAAACCGTACTGGGAGGCCCGCAAAGTAGCAAGACAGGTGCGCACACACACCTACACGCACGTTCACAGGGGAGAGCTGGAGTGACTCTGAGGTCGGCAGACAGAGAGTGTGAGGGCAGGCTTACTGAGGATTAGCAATGAGAAGTTTAAAGAGCTCAGCTTATATCTACTTAAAGGGAGCGCGGTCACGTGATGTCTATTTTTAAACTCCGTCTTTCTTACCTCTGTGTGCTGTGTGCCACACACACACACGCCGACTCAGTGTGGGGAAGAAGAATCGCACTGAAACTGCACGACTCGCCACATTTTTCATAATCAACCTCACACCTGCTGTATTGTAGACGTTTCTGTGTTTTCATGCTTGCTGCACTGTTGCAGGTAGATGCAAAGTAGTCGACTTCCCCAAAGGTTAGTGCGCTAAACTGTGCTGTTCCCTCTCCGGTGGGTCATGTCCTTTACTGTCTAATTGTTCCAGCCCGTTGAGACTTAGATCTGATTGGATAGCACCAGAAATTTAGAGTCCAGCTCCCCCCTCTTCTCAGCCAATAAGGAAGAAGCTTATGAGTCATTCATCTGAAGGCTGACATTTGTGTGTCAGAGCTGAGCTGTCAAACTGAAATAGATTGTGTACGTGCGTGTGCCCGTGTGTATTTGTGTGTGTCCCTGCTTATCTCTTGCAATATGAAAAACTACCTGACAGTGGCATCTGTTTCTGACAGTAACACGTGAGAGTCTGGGATTACTGTGAGGTTTTTGAATTTTGATGGGACCTGAGTTCACGTGAAGGGATCAGAAGTCCTCCCTGGCTTTGTGTATATGCGTGTGTGTATGTGTGTGTGTATGATCAGGGGGATTCAACAGAGCAAAGCCGATGAAGGCCTCGGGTTAAACTGGCATGTTGTCTGGTAATGATTTATGGATGAAAATTTAATATTTAATACATGACCTATTTTAAAGGGATTCACATACTTACCCTCAGTGACCACACCAGAACACACACACACACACACACACACACACACACACACACTAACAGTATTCCACCTACCCCCACCCATGAGCCAGTCTCAGCCCCCAACCCCCCATGTTTTCCCCCTACATTCCAGCAGACTGTGTAGGAATTTGCCTATACTGTCCTATCTTTTGTCCTTTTTACCCAGCATTCTCTTCTGCACCACTGCCTGTCTGTCTGGCTGTCTGTCTCCTGCACCCCTCCCTCACTCTCTGTTTCAGTCACTTCTCTCTACCTCTTCACCCCTGATCTCTCACCTCCCGAAAACTGTAAATGGGGTGACTTTCTAGAGACGAAGGTGTCAGACAGGATGACAGTGTCTGACATGTGAATTAATAATGACTCATGGTTACACACACACATATTTACACACAGCAGCCTTTAGTAGGACAACATGAACACGCTTCATGCATATGGGAGGTGACGGCATTTGGCATTTCAGACCCAAACCATTATATTGTTTGCCTTAGAGAGTCAGATATTGTGGCTCCATGACATCAAGTTAATTAACTGATAACAGCGCTCAGTCACTGGCACGCTGTCTCTTGCTCAGCAGGCTTTTGTTCCTTAAAGATAATGGCAAATTGTCTCCCTGACTTTTGATGCGTGCTAATCACCAGGGGGCTAAAGATGTGTCATTTGCTCAGTTGTTTTTTGCAAAGCCAAAGAAAAGTAGAGCCTCATATAGTCACTGTGTTTGGTCAGCTTAGGTACTATGAATGAACACTAACCCTGCATGAGAAAGGAAGTGTCCAGGAAGTCCTGTGAAGGACAGGCACTTTTGTATGACTTTTTTATCTCCAACTTGACAAAACCCACTGATGGATAGCGTTAAAGTCTCAGTTCCTTCTCCATCCGTCTCTGATGGTTTTTCTTCATCAAATATCCATCGTCCTCCTCCTGTTTTCCCTGCGCCCCCTCTCTTCTCTGAGCCTGGGAAATGGGTCATGATGAGGGACAAAGAGGAGGGATTCGTCTTGCCAGTCAACGTAACAGATTGCACGCAAAGAGCGACCGTTATCTTCCCACTCCCTTCCTCTATCTCTTCACCTTCTCAAAGGGGCCTCGACAGCCATGGATAGCGTTATCTAACCGCTGCAGCGCTCAGATATCACATCGGTGCCGGCGCAAAAGATGCCAGCTTTTGGACTTCCTGCGATTTGTATGAGACGATGCAGACCTGTACTTGCTCACGTCACTGTTCGAGCCTTTATCATAAACTTGGCTGACAGTGGCCAGAGGTCATGTTACGGAGGTTAATGTAACAGAAAGCCAAGGAGGGCCATGAGAAAAATGTATAACAGCTGAGAGGACTACGCTGACCTTTTGGGAGTCTGTTATGTCAAAGCTGTTTAATGTGAAATGTGTGGCTCGTCTTGACAAACACAGAATTGTCATCCAACTAAGCAGTTCCCCTGAACCCCCAGAACATTTTTGCATGTTTAAGCTCAATGTATTGGTTTTACACCCCCATCATTACTGTCTCAGTTCCTTCGGTCTGTTCTTATTTTTTACAGATGCAGCAAATAGCTATTTTAATAATGAAAAAGCTCAGATTAACCCAGGAGCCTAAATGCTATCTGTTCAAACAGACCGTGTTGACAACTAGCTGGTGAACATGTGTAACACTTAATAGGCAAAGATAGATATTTCCCTGATGAGTTGGTGGAAACCAAAACAGAGCTAAAAGGAGAGTCAATATTACACTTGTGCATTGGCCAGAAACATGAGTGTTTGCTGACATGATAATATGTCAGTGTTACAACTTTTTGTGCACCCTCTTAATGGCCGAAGATCAGTGAATATAGGCTTAATTAACTATATGGTAAAGTCTTATCGTGTGCTATTATCTATCCATAACAGACTCTAGATAATAGAGCTTGAGTCAAGTTTTCTCTCTTTATTATTTATTGATTTTGGGAAACAGTTCAACAAAAATACATTTACATTTCAAAGTGTTTATGTTTGAAACTGTGAAATAGTTTATAGTTTTAAGCTGAATGGATGGCTTTTTTTCCCCCCAACAATGGCATACAATAATCCATTCAAAAGACACAAGGATAGAAAAACAAACTAGACCAGCAAGTTTGTTTCCATGGTGTTATACAGTCAAGACAAACAGACAGTACAGTTAAAACAGTGCTAGGGGAGTACTGACAGACTTACCATGAACAGTGTGTTAAAATATCAAATGGTTACACACCATTTACAACAACTGATTCCCCTTAAGTTTGAAAGGACATTTATACCATTAGAATGTACTTTAGCCCCATACAGCTTTTAAAGGACTAGAGGAAATTATCAGGGGCACAGCCTGTTGTTACATAATTTTGGATGTCTCTGACGCAAAGTAAAAGTATTTGCCAGATAACTTGGAGCAGCACTGTTCACAGATGTGTTTGCCGTGACTGTTTTTTTTTTACCTACTAACCATCTGAGTGTCATAAAATGAAAGCTGGGTAGGAGGACAAGGATGCTGTTTTTGTTTCTTCTGTTTGTGATTCATGTTTGATATGTAGAAGTAGAGCATTTCCCAAACTATCTATCATCTTGAAACAAAAAACATGATGTCTTTTTGGTTTATTGCCTTTATTACCGTACTTTTTCCCGAAAGCCATGGTGAAGCAACATATTTTCATCTGGAAGTTCCCAATGTTGATGTTAAATCCTGGTGATATCATCAGCTCAGTTTTATATTTTTCCCAAAAAAAAAAAGATCTCCATTAGATTTACAAATTACCCAGCCAAAATCCTCTTATTTATATGTTATTCAAGGAGATCTGATTGCAGTTACTGTAAGTGCTCAATCTTGCTATTCAGCCAAATACACTGACCTTTAAGTCACGCCTGTCAGGCCAGAGAGAGTGGGTCCAAATATGTCCAGCATGATGAGAATAATCCTTCTATTGACTGTGACTGTGGGCAGGAAGAGCCCACTGACAATGTGTCAGATTTTCTTAGTGACAAAGCTTCTGTTTGTCCATTAGATCAAACCACGGTTGTCTTTCTGTGTGTGTGTGTGCGCGTGTGTGTGTGTGTGTGTGTGTATGTGTGTGTGTTAATGTGAGTGCAAAATCTCTTCGGCCCTCTATGGCTGTCATAAGGTATCAGCTGTGGTTCCTCAAAAGGAAATATAGGTCATGAAGTACACACACGCTGAACACAGCACAAGGACTACTGCTGCACTCATGCCATGTGAGGACAAACACTGAGACAGCTTTCTGGTTGATATTAATAACCTGAAAGACAATTTTATGTTGTTTGACACTGTCACCACGCAATGATTTAAACTTTGTCTCAGTGTTTTCATACTTTTCATGCCATCAGAATTTATGAAATCTCAGTCTATCATGAAACCCCGAGCTCCACAGCAGTAATATTTATCACCTGAAATCTGTATTGCTTTCAGGCAGGATGCTTGCGGCTATCTCGCTTTCACATTTAGTGGAATTATAACTACCCCTTTATCTGAACTCTAGGCCCAGGTCGAAGCCCAAAAGGCCACTCAGGAGTTCCAGCGGGCGGTGGAGATCCTGCGGGCAGCCAAGGAGACCATCGCCCTGGCCGAGGAGAGGCTGCTGGAGGAGGACAGCCGCCAGTTTGACTCCGCCTGGCAGGAAATGCTCAACCATGCCACACAGAGGGTATGAACGTGAAAAAAGTTTCCATCCTAACAAGTTATTTGGGCTTGAGGGTGAAGTTTAAACCACTACCGACTGAAAGCAGTTGATGTGGTTTTACTGCAATTGTCAATCTTTTGCTTGGTTTCTGCAGTAAAAATAAACCTTTTATGATTATTTCAGGTGATGGAGGCAGAGCAGGCGAGAACGCGCAGTGAAGCCGAACACAGGAAAACAGCAGCCAATTATAATTCCTGCATCAGCCATATGAGGCAGTTAGAGAAGAAGCTCAAACGCTCCATCAACAAATCCAGGTCTGTGCCTTTGTTTCCT
This sequence comes from Holacanthus passer, assembly GCA_025331565.1. Lineage (NCBI taxonomy): Eukaryota > Metazoa > Chordata > Actinopteri > Pomacanthidae > Holacanthus > Holacanthus passer. The sequence goes on along the minus strand of JAFREQ010000023.1, from coordinate 5,999,135 downwards.
TTTCATTTTCCCCCTGCTCAGGCCTCGCTGTATGTGAGCGCATTTGTGTGTGAGAAAGAAGGGGCTAAGTTTATGTCATCTGATGCAATCCAGATGTTTCATGCATTGGTTGTGTGGTGTTGGGGTGTGCTCCCTTTGTAAGAGCCAAGGAATGTGACTGCTCACAAGAGGAGTGTTATTCCTCGAGCAGTTTTCTCCAGTGTCAGTGGGCAATGTTTTTCCTCCCTCTCTCTGAGTTTTTCTACTTTTTCTCCCCCTGTAGGCCGTATTTTGAACTGAAAGCCAAGTATTACCTACAGCTTGAGGTATGTATGTTAGCAGACTTTTACATAATTTTAGGTAACTTTACTTGACTGAAATCTCTCACATTCATTCATGGTCCCATCAGGATAAATTGTAATAACTTCAGTAAACTCTTAAACGTTCATCTAGCACCATCATTAGGTCATAATTTTGTGAAATATTTACCCCTGATAGTGTAATTGTCATGCTCACTCTAAAATGTCCATAATTCATATGTACATACAGTTTTTTAAGAAACTGTGCTTAACTTCTCATAGCAACTGAAGCGTCTTGTGGACGAGCGCCAGGCCAAACTTGTGGTCGCAAAAGCTGAGTATCGGGCAGCGCTGCGCAACCTGGAGAGCATCTCCGAAGAGATCCATGCCCAGAGACGTTCCCTGGCCATGGGAGCCAGGGAGCAGGGCGTCGGTGCGGAGGGAGATGGAGGCAACGATGACATCGCCAACTTCAAGATGGAGTCAGATGGTCTTTCAAGTGAGTGTAACTGAAGCTTAGAAATGAATAGTCATCCACTTCATCCATCCACATTTTTTTTTGTTTGTTTTGTTGGTGCATCTGTATGTTTGCATGTTTAATGTGCATATCTGTGTGTGTGTACGTGTGTTTCAGTGGTGTCAGTATCAATTGACGAAGAGGGCAGTCACAGTAGCAGCTCGGAGGAGGAGACCGACCGAGACATGCCCTCCACACCTTCCTCATCCTCCTCCCATCCTTCCACCTCTGCCTCCACCACCCTTGACACGCCCTGCCCTTACCCTCCCTCCTCGCTCTACGGCCCCTGCTCCTACCTCTCCTCCTCCCCCCCTTCCTCCGCCCTCTCCTCCTCCTGTCCTGGGGGCCTGGAGTTCGTGAGCCCCTGTAGCTCTCATGACCCAGACTCAGTGTGTGGTTCTGGGCATGCCTCACCTCTCCTGGGCCCTCGCAGCCAGTGCAGTGGAGCTTCCTCTCCAGACTGCGACCAGGAGAGAGGTGTGTGTTCATCACAACAGTGTGTTCATGTGTGTGGACTTCTGATTCTTCATCTTTCTTTTCTATTTTTGCAGTGTAGCATGAAAGAAAATATGCTCATACCTTGGAAACCTAGCTTAGCATGAAGACTGGAAGCGGGGGGAAACAGCTAGCCTGACTCTATCAAGAGTTCACAAATGCATGTACCAGCACTCTGTACATGGACAATTTTATCAAACCTGGCAACCAATCTGTGGCGATAAGACTCCAGGAAGTCACTATGCAAAGCTATTGTTTTTATATTTCTGCTTGTGTACAGATCAATCAAAATAAGAACAACATGTTCAACTAGTGAGCTTCAGGTGCAGGTTGGTAAGTGTATTTTTGAACTTTGGACAGAGCCGGGCTCAAGTTTGTGAGTCTTAATTGCCAATTCTATCATGTGTGATGTAGGAGCTGATTATTTAGGAAAAAAGAAACAACTTCAATCATTGCCACGAACTGTAAAAGTGAAAAAAAGTAAAGACGATGTGAGAGGCTTCAATCATAAATTAAAAGAATTCATAAATGGTATATTTGCTCAGAGCAGTGTGGATCTAAATTGAACTCACAGGTTTTATCCAACATGGTATTATGCGTATTTTTATAAGCCAAAAATCAATATTTTACACCATGAACTTTGATAATTATCTGGCAAAAATCACTCTTATTGCTTCCAAAAAGTATTGATTCTATCCCTCAGGAAGATGGAGAAGCCCCTGCCTATTTATAATAAGACGGTAAAGCTTCCTACTGAAACTGAACACTGAAACTATTAGTACAAAAAATAATAATTTGTCTGTACTGTGGAATCTGAACTGTCCCAATTGGGTGAACTTGAAATTAGTTTTTTTATTGTGTAATAATTTGCAAAAATAAGGTGAATGACATTAACTGAAAAGTGTTTGGTTCCATTTTAGTCAACGAGAACAACCTGGTGTACTGGTTTATTTTAACATGCAGATTAATTCACTATTGCATGTCTTCTGCTTCTGTGCGTGTGTTGCAGGTGACAGAGCAGAGGGAGCGGAGGCGACGCTAGAAGCCGGTTTGAACAAGCTAACCTTGACTGTAGCACGAAAGGAAGAAGGGGACTCTGGGGACGAACAAGACTGCCATTACATTAACCCTGAAATTTCCTCTCCCGCCTCAGCCGCTACCATTCTGCTACTCAACAGTGTCTAATCAGTCACTTAAAACACTCCCTGTACCCAGCTTCAAACTGGACTCTGGACTGTGGCAGAAGACATGGAGCGGGGCAGGGTGAAGCACACAGTCCCGGCTCCAACCGACCTGACATTATATCTCATATCGTCTAAACATCAGATGGCGTCATATTAAAGGTGCTATACGTAGTGTATTTGAACGTCAGTACATCATTGTCAAATAAATTGTGAACACATGTTGATGTAAACAAATGAGAGCAGGGGCATGAGGATTGGCCTCTTTTCTTATTATTAGTGCTAGCATTATTCAGAAGACTACATTTCTCATAAACTTTCTTGCTTCCTGTTGCAAAGACAATGTTGCACGAATTTCACTTGCTCTCTTTCTGTTAAAGGAGCAACACATCTATTTTGTGCCATAAAGGAATCTGTGTTGTACAGTATGGCAAAATTTCTTTCCTTTGGTATCTTGTAGAGGCTGTCGATCCTCACAACAATGGTGTAACTTGTCTACAGCTTTATAGTGACGTGTCAAAGTTAAACATTTATTGATGTTAATATGCTACAGTTGGCACCAATAAGAGATGTTTTGTATTAATGTGTGAACCTCATGTTTGGATGTGATTCTCCATATAAGGATCAAAATGGGACAAAACAAGCTGTGGGATGTTGGATTACATCTTGTTCTGCCTTGATTGTTGAGCTCCTCCTGTGACTCCTAAATGTTTGAAATGAAGGATGGGACTATTTTGGTGGGAAAGTTGTCAAGGAGGAAAGTACTCTGAGCACTAAAGAAGAGACTATCTTCAAGTAGGACTGAAACCTTTGAGAAACAAATGGTCTTCCATTTGGATTTGTGAATGAGTGAGTGAATGTATTCTTGAGCACGGCCCACCATCTGAGGTGGTGGTGACTGAGAGAACAATTTTTTTGAGTGTGTCTGTTGCGTCTTAGAGAAACGCTCAAATACTACCCTGTAGTACAGATATTCTATATTTATACTCTTGTATTCTTGTATATGAACAATGTTTTGTGGTTACTGTTGTTATTGTTTAACACAAAATAAGCAATAAACGTGCTACACGTAAATGATTATTTTTTAGCAGTCTTTGTTAGCACTTAGGGGTTATACATTTAAATAGTGGTCATCAAAGCCTCTTTTGAAATTGGCAAAATATACTTTTAAACAGAATATTGGTATGGAACAAATCCATTAGGGAAAATATATTTCATGCTGTGTGTCTTTGGGATGTTCTGGGAACTCTTATGCAAAAGCAGTGGTTACAGGAAACTCTGATCACACACCACAGTCCTGTACTGCAACCACAGTTGAGTGAATTGCCTATTTTGAGCACTTACTCCCTGAAAGAAACAGTTCACAGCTTAGCTGAGCACAAAGACTGGAAATGGGAAACTTGGCTCTGTCCAAAGGGAACAAAATCAGCCTACCAACCAACGTCACTAGCTTCCTAATTAACATGTTATATATTGTTTATTTAATCTGCATAACTGTTTTAAATGGGGCTTATGTGTCTATTTCTTTGCTGTGAGCAGACTCCAGGAAGTTATTGGTCCCAGTGAAGAAATAGCCCCATGAATAAGTATATTTACCATACTGTCAAACTCTTCCTTTAATTAATTTAATGAATCCCTTTAAACAGATTTGCAAAGCAAGAGCCTGTTAGCACAGATATTATACAGTAATGACAACCAGTTTTGCTGAATCAGAATTACTGCGACACTAGCAATTAAAAGTCAAGCCTGTGAAATCATATTAAATCAATAAAATCATCAGTCATAATATTTAGCCTACCGTACTGGAAAGAGGTATGTTAAAGTACTATGTGTGATAAGGTGTGAAATAAAAGGTATGGAAAAGAGGGGTACAGCTTCAGTGTTTGTGGATATGTAAAACAACTTGTCAGAGCAACCTCACTTTAACCCATAACCTGATCACAGTTCCTTAAAAAACCTGATGTGAGTTTAAAGCAAGCTATGTGTTTATATAGAAATGTATAAATGGCAGACGTCCTCTACCTTTCAGCTGTGCACCGAACACACTTTATGTCCTGCAGCTGTTGCAGTGTTATTTCATGACTTAAGTTAGTGCCCTGCGACTCAGCTCAGACACTGAGACTCCAGTGGCACACACTTTCTTCCACAACTTTATTTCTTCGGCCTGTCTGCACTTTCTCCTGTGAGCATTCTGCAATTATGCTGCATCCTGTGATTTCAATATCTGTACCAGAATAGCTCAGGACCCAGGTCTTAGAGAGCAGCTCTTTAATAAGAAGAAGAGGAAGAAAGAGAAAAAGAAGAATGTTCTGTGGGATACTGACATCTAGTGCCATCTAGTGTTCATTGCATGAATCGGTACCAATGAAAATAGTTTTTTACTGGTGCTTAAAATAAAATAAAAACATCAAAAAACATCAGCGGTGTCACATTTTACATACTCAGGGATGCTCTTTCATTTCCTGACTATTGGACATGGCATTGTCCGTGTCCAATTTTCACAATTTCATCTCTCTAGATGAAGGGTGTCTGTTTGCAACAAGACAAAAACAGAATAAAACCAACCTTTTGCTTTGACAAAACACTGAGGTATCTACCCAAACTTGCAGACTTAAATGATTTGAAAATGATAAATGAAAATCAGCAGCTTACCTTTGATATGTTGGAAGATGAAACCTCTGAATAAAAATTGACTAAACTCTGTTTTTGAAAGACTCGAATAGTTTGCAACAAATAACAAACTGCGATGAGAAGAAGTTATAAAGTGTGTGCGTGTTGTTGCAAAACACTGACACACTACCCAAACGTTCAGTCATCTAGTACACAGAATAATAAACACCTTGATAATGTCTATAAAACCCAGCCCCTGCATGAGCAGCAGTTCAGAACCTACTCTGCTTTTGCCCTGTGGTAGAGAGATTACATTTTGTAGCAACTGCAATGAGAATTATGCTGACTACAATTCATAATAGCTGAGGGTATACTACATCATGCACAGTGCCTCAGACACACAGGAGCATTCACAGTAATGGCTCAAAATCAACTGGAGAGAAGAGCGTAGAAGCAGCTGTTTACGATGCATCTCTCTCTATATATATGAGTGACAGTTGTCAATCTGCCTATCTGCTCTGCTTCAGCGCTATGGACAGCTCCGCGTCCACACACATCCATTTCACTGTTTTCAGCAAAAAACAGCAACAATTTCACCATTTCACAGCACACATATGCCCACTTGTACACCGAGCTTACAATGACTATATGCCAAAATATTAAGACACCAACATTTTTATATCACTTGCATACAACACATCTACCTATATATGTGGAGCGTGCACTCCCCCATTTATTGGCCTGTTGCAATAATCATCACACTCATCCCTCTTCTAACTAATTATCAAAGCTACACATTAGCACAGCAGAGAATAACAATAAAAAACGTGTGCTTACCTGTTAATGTGGCCAAAACAGTCCAGAAAACTGCCATTGATCCCTTGGCCTCCTTTTCCCTCTTTCTTTCTTTTCTCCTTGGGTCTTGGGCAGTTCTGTGTCCTTTAGCAATCCATCCTCCAATCACATATGGGATACTGTGAGTAAAGCACCTTTAAATCTTCGATTCACTTGTTGTGACCTATTTGCTCTTTTCCGCGAGACAGCATGTGTTTCTCCAGATTCTTTGCCAGGCTCCCAAAAAATGCCTTATGGGCCAGGGTTTTATCTCTGGGTCGGCCTGCATGTAGGGGGACACCTTGAAAACACTTCTCTTCCCCTCTGGCTCAGCTGGCTGTGATGGCCCAGGCGCTCTGATGTGGCCTCCAACTCCCTGATCTCCCAACAAATGGCTTTATGTGCCATTATGATTTTGAAATGATTTATAGTCCCCATTTCTTTCATCACATCACCAACTGCGAGCTCCAGCTGGTGTGCAGAGCATAGCCATACCATGATGTTTGGGAACAGTGTCAGTTGGTTTGTTATTGATTACTGTATTTGTGAATGTGTCCTCCTTTGAGGATGTAACGGAGCATGAGTCCCATTCTTTTGCCATTTTCTTTTCGATATTTTGCTTTCTTCCCTCTTGTGTTAAATCAAATTGCAGACATCAACTTGTGACGTGCACAAAACTCCTGCTTCAGGCGGCCCTACGTGACCTCTTGCTCACTCCCTCTTTTTTAGAAAATGAGATTTTAAAACGAAAGTCTGAAAACAAGAGATTTGCCAGTAATTTAAATGCAAAATAAAAGAATGACAGAACAGATAACATTAGACATTACACAAAATTGATCTATTTGAGATTCTGATAGTGACCAAGGAGGTGATCCTGTTCCAGCAGGATCCGGCACAAATTAAGACCTGCATGCTACACCTTGGGCAAATCATGCACAGACATGAAACTGATTTGCACCGAACTTTATGTTCCAATAAATCTTGGCACCACAGACTCCAACTGCAATGTTATCATAATTTCTCCCTGTGGTCCCAGTGCTAGCACCTTAGATAATCTCTCCTCTAGTCTAGGTGCCTTATCTAATGCTTCTAAAGAGGCACACAAGCTTGTTGTCTCAGTATTCTCTAATAAATGTCTTTTTAAGACTCACTTTTATCTTGTTTACATCTTAAGCTCTGGATCTTATTTGTTTATGTTTTTACTGTAAAGCACTTTGTAACTGTGTTTTTGAAAGATGCATATAAACAGTTATTATCATTATTACTCCTACTAGCTAATGGTGAAATTGCCCTTATTGAGTAGCAAATAGTGATGCACATGGACAGTCAGTTCTTCGCTCTGTATCCAACCAAAACCAAGAAAATATATGAGGAGTTTTTCAGTAAAATGTGTTTGAGTTTTACTGACTTGATGACGAGGCCTAAATTTAATGTCCAGGTAAGGTATCTAATGGTGTGTGCTCCTATTTCTGCTGAGTAGTCACAACTTTCCTGCTCTGCAATGTCCTGCATGTGGATAAAGTGTCATAAAAACAATAACAGCAACCTTGAACCTCTCAGAAGTCCTACATGCTCCATATTTTCTCTCAGTCTTCCCCTGAAGCACACTTACACGAGCTCTGTTTACCTTGGCACTGACTGCGCTACCAAACGCTACAATCCACAGCTTTTTTGGGTCATGTGACATGAATCACATGATAGTCGCGCGAATAAGACCCACCCTCTCGCATTTGATTGGAGGATGCTCCTCACGCCACGCTGTGATTGGTTAAAAGAAGATGTTTTGCGGTTTGTTAATTCATTTGCGTTTTGGCGAGCGAAAGATTAAATGTCATGTGTAATTGTTTAGTCTGATCGCTTTTTTTATATGTATTTCTGATCTCACAGCAGAAACGATGTGTTTCTACGTTGCTGCTGTTCTTTTGCTGGCTGTTATAGGTAAGAGTTAACTTAATTTGCCACGTATTTTCAGTAGTTAGCTAGCTAACGTGCGTACTACGACAGTTAGTGTTATTACCTAACGTTTGGTTAACTTAAGAAATACTTTTTTAAACATATTATCCATGCCTTCAAATACTATGCAGAGTACAGTGGGTCTGCTCTTGTCTCCTATACCTGCTGGTGAATGTCACGCCAAACTTCAGGCAAAAATCTGTCCATTTAGAGTTAGCTTGCTTCTCAGGATAACAGCATGCATCTAACATATGGCATATGATCCCGGGAGAAACTATAAGATCTACACTTTAGCTCGGTACAAATGCAACAAACATGGTCCTATGTTCTTCTGTAGTTGTTTCTTCAGTTGTTCACTAAGTGACAAAAACAATGTGGGGGATTGTGGGAAGTGTTAAAACATGAAAACTAGCTATGAAGTGACTCAGCTCATGATCTACTGTTTGTAAGTGATATGGACACACTGTCAGAGCAAATGTCCAAGGACAGCTGTCAATATTCCTGAGTACCTAGTGAGATTCATTGTGTGTGACCTTCTTGTGTTCTTTTCAGCTGCAGAGGGAAAAGTCCCTTCCCTTCCAAATTTTGGGAACAGCTATCATGTCAAAGGTAAACAATGCATCATATTACACGATCAGGTCACTTTTTGCTCAAAATGTATCCTCGTTGCAGAACTGTTTCACATTTCCATTGCAGGAGTGATATCTCTGCCCTATGCTGAAATCAAGGAGCCATTTGAGGGCTGGTTAGATCTAGCGGCAAAGTCCAGCCGAATAGACTACTACCATGGTAAGAAACCACTACCTGTGGCTTTGTCTCTTACACCTGACTCCTTGTTTTCCCTGCTTGGTTGGATTAATCATGTGAAACTAAGAGCCTGTTGTGTCAGACCAAAGTGGCCAGAGCGGAACATAAGCACTCAGTACTTAAATAAAGAAGTGAAAAACAATGAATAAGCGCTTTTGGGGAACTTCTGTTGGCTCATGTTACATACTCATGTGAGTTTGAGTCTTTTCTGTGTTGTTTCAGCTGCATTGTAAGCTGTGTATTTTGTATCCGTATCATCCCAATGAGTGTCAAAATTAAATTTCTCACTTATTACTGTGACTTACAACTTATTAGTTATAATCACAAATGGATATGGAATAAATGTCTGGGTGCTTTAAGTAAATGTTTTATTTGCTGGCACCCTCTTCTTTGTTTGACTTTCAACCTACCTACATGTACCTAGTGTCAAGTTTAGAATGTGTTTATCAGATTTCTGTGGACATATGCACGTAACTTTATCATAAGCAAAGCAAATACATATATTAACATCTTTACCAAAGGTGGATAGAATAGTCAAGTCATTACACAGCCTATCATTACTTTACAAGTATGTATCCGGCAAAGTTAAAACAAGCACGTACACACTGTAGCATAAGCATAGTCTCAAACTTGTGGACTTAAACGCAATGTAAACAGACTGTGTTTACAACACTTTTACAAAGTGTTCCTGAGTCCATATAGTAATGTCCTTTATACAACCATGTGTTTGACAAAGTGGTGAACCTCACTGTTTTGGGATCATTCCACAACTTTCACAGTCTTTTGTTGCTCCTGTCCCAACTTGTTTGAAATGTGTTGCTAGCATCAAATTCAGAATAAGCAAATATTTACTAAAATCAATGAAGTTGATGAGGTCAAACATTAAATGTATCATCTTGAGATTGTACATGTCATTACCCAGTATCAATAAAGGAGGTAAAAATGCCTTTTAACAGTTTAACATCTCCCACGCTGATCATCAACAGGCCAGGTGTCAACATACCAGTTGGGGGCAGCACAGCAGTGGGGCGTTGCCTATAAAATCAGTCCTGAGACCACAGAGGTACAGCAGAATGTGATGACATGTTTCCAGATCAATGGAACAAAGGCTGAAGCCGTCAGACCACAGGGGTCGCTGCCTGATGTGCAGGGATTCCAGGTTTGTGTCTGTTTGTTTGTCTTATCACCATAAACAAACTCGAAGACTGGCAGTCGTTGCTGAATTACTGAAGAAAAACTACTACTTGCTCTGTTGCAATGTATTCTCTGACCCCAATAAAATGTGCACTGAGTGCAGACTGTCTAAGTTTTAATATTTACTGCTGCTTTGTATTTGTCGTCTTGCGTTTCATCCATCACAGAAACTAGAGCAACATTCTCTGCATACATGCAGTCTTAATGAGGGAGAGTTAAGTTCATCGTGCTATTGACTCTTTTGCATCATCTCACAACCATAGACCAGTGCAGTCTCATAGTGATGCTGAGGACTGTGAAAAACTGGGCTATGAAGAAAAAAACAGAAGAACCATCTAACCATGATTTATTGCTGTTGGAAACATACTTAAAAATGTTAATCTCCCCATAGTTCCTGAGGATGGAGTACTATGGAGGTTCCCTGTGTGAAGTTTGGCAGAACATGACCACTGTGGGTAACAAGAAGAACACATACACACTGTGGGTCACTCATTCAGAGAGCCGTGCAGATGGCAAAGAAGATCCTGCCATACCCCTCCACTATGAGATGATGGGATTCAACACGCTGCTGGGGTCACATTATGACAAATACTTGGTGGACTACAAAGAGTTCAGCACTCATGTGGACCCCAAAGTGTTCTCGCTGCCTGAAGGTTGGTGCTCTGCTCTAGCTGCATACATCAAGACTCTTTAGAGAAATTCAAAGATGGGGAACAAACACTGTCTGTTTTTCTCCTTCAGGGATGAGCTGTGGGGGATTTCCTGGTCCAGGAGTGGAGCACCACATGTTGGCCAATCCAATGAAAGATCTCATCCACTCCTCAGCATCGGGCCACTCGCAGCGCATGTTCAACCATTTCAAGGACAAGTTCCAACGTCAGTACACCGATGAAAAAGAACATGAGGAAAGGCAGCATGCTTTTGTTCATAATCTCCGGTGAGAGCAACATTAAATACTGAGTTGAGTTGTGACGCTGATGCAGAATGAATATAATCTTAAGGGGCATAGGCATGCTACGTAGCAGTCCAGCACAGGTAGGTGAAGTTTTCAGTGAAGACTTTCTCATAATCTGGTGATTATTTTCTTGTTACTGTAGGTATGTCCACTCCAAAAACAGAGCAGGGCTGCCCTTCTCTCTGGCTCTGAACTCTCTGTCAGATCGCACCATTTCGGAGCTGAATACCATGAGGGGAAGGAAACAAAGAAAGACCCCAAACAGAGGGCTTCCCTTCCCCGCAGAGATTTTCAAAGGAGTGAAAGTACCTGAGTCATTTGACTGGAGGCTTTACGGTAAATATATAGAACTGAAAATGTTTACCAAAGATGCATCTTCCATTGCAAGACACCCTAGTTTCTACCTCAGCTCTGTTCTTGCAGGTGCTGTGACCCCAGTGAAGGACCAAGCCATCTGTGGCTCCTGCTGGAGTTTCGCCACCACAGGAGCACTAGAGGGCGCTCTCTTCCTAAAGGTGAACAGGCTAAAAAGCAGCTTGCACTCACAGTCACTGGCCACGTTCCAGTATTTTTAATTGAAAGGGTTACCTCCTTATGTTCTTTGAAGCCGAAGATGTTAAGCATTGCCATTCATCTGTTCATGTTTTGGTGGATTTGCATTGCAGTTATGTTTGAGTTATATCATTGGCATCTTTCTAAATATTTAAGAAATGATAAGATGTAGCTTTAATAATTTTGTAGCTGTAGGGGCAAAAATACAGAACATCAAATAGAAACAAAGAATATAAAGTGCCAAAAAGTCAAATGCACGATGAATGAAGAAAATAGGGCGGACTTGTGAAGTTACAAGGTAAGAAGGTACGTTGTTGTGACAATTTTCTGAAAAAAAAAGAAAACACCAGTAGAACAACACAAAAAGGAAAAACTTAAAATCTAAATTATAGCAATTCAATAAATTCCAATTAAAAGTTAGAGACAGAATGAGTTAGATTTCCCTAAAAGCAATGTAAACATAATTCTTCTCTGTCATCACTTATGAGCCTCCATAAGTGTGTGGTGGTATATTTATCTATAGAGCCCCTATTTTAATATGAAGGAATCATTCTTACATTTGACAATCAGAGTCTATTCAATGGACTCTGTGAAATAATTTGACCATCTGATGCTCTTTATTTGAGGTGTAGTTCATTTGCCTCTGTTAAGCTTAAGAAAAGCACCCCTGTGAGTGAGAAGAGGTCCTCCCCCTTCAGAGCAGGGGCGGGTCCACAAGACGGTTCATTGTGCCAGCTTCACTCACATTAGACGGACTTGACAGTGTGTAGGAAGAAATAAAACTGAATGAATGTCAGCTTTGGCCCGCTTCCATCCCGTGCAAGGCAGAGCTCAAAGGCATTCCTTTTCCCGTGTTGCCGAGCAACTCGATCCCAACGCTGGATGGTTTGTTATGGGATTTGATGGCACCCCATTGAAGTGACTAAATTCTTTGACTCTCACACACCCACCCTTGATTTTGTCTCTTGCTCTGGGCCAGTAGTTGTCGAAGTGCTGGCCTGATAAGGACCTAGAAAAAAAATGTGAAAACACTTGGGAGGTGGGTGGTTATTAAAAATTAAATTTACTATTAAAAATAGTAAATAATTAAATATATGGGTTTGAATTTATGCAGGATTTACAGAGTTGTTAGGGTAGAGGGGAATGTTTTGGTGGAGTGCTATGTAATGGGAGAAAAGGAGGCATTATTTGTCGGTGAAAGCAAGTTTATAATTGCTTTTTTGAGATGCTTATATGACCTTCTTTGTGCGAGTCCATTAACAATTTTAACTAATCTTTTGGGCTTTAAAATGTCAAAAATGTTAATGTCATCTTAAAACTATTTCAATCTCTTAAAGTAATTTTCTACTTTTCCTTTTTTTTAAATTATAGAACATGGAGAGAATCAAGCAAATCCGATCATTTGATGTTTAATCTTGATAAGGTTATATATGTGATTTGTCAGTCACCAAAATAATGAGACCTCAGAGGAATAAGATGCATGAGCTTCTCTGCGGATGACTAATTGTTTCAGTGTTTGCATGTACAGTTTGATTGGGCCAGGAGAAAGTGCTGTTGTGAAGTCCCAGCAGTTTGTCTCTGTGCCTTTTGCCAGCATGCAGCGCAGCAGCAGGAAGTGACCTGCATGAGGCGACACCCCCCCACCCCTCTCCTGTCCCCATAGGCAGCTTCATAAACAGAGTCACTCCCCAGGGGCCAATTTTACATTTACTTCTTCGTGATCCCACAGAGTCTGCCTAGCAACCTGCAGATAACAGCTGGTGTAAAAATGTTCATTATAAATGTCACTGTTCAGTCTCGAACCATATGTTTGTTTTTTTAATGATTTTAGTATTGTCTACATGACCTTTTGTCTTTTTTCCTCCTAAACTCCCATAACCTGTGTTAAGACATTTGCTTATTGTTTGATAACGTTTATTTTCAGAGGTTTGTGCAGTGCCATAAGAAGCCAAAGCTGATGAAACAGTTTGTGTTGTATTTCAGAGAATGTGATTGGTGCGGAGCAGGCCAGGTTACTAGTCTGTGTGTGGAGTGTGATCTTGTTTTGCTCTTATATTTCAGACGGGCTCCCTGCAGGTTTTGTCTGAGCAGGCACTGGTGGACTGCTCCTGGGGCTTCGACAATAACGGCTGTGACGGAGGGGAGGAGTGGTCAGCGTACGAGTGGATCATGAAACACGGAGGCATCCCCACAACAGAAACTTACGGAGCCTACATGGGAATGGTGAGATGATTACCTGGGGAAGCAAAGTAAGCTGTAAAGTCAAAAGGCAGCTGTGAAGGTGTTCCATTTTATGAAACACCCTCACACATGTGAGCCTCCATATTCAAGAGATGGCAAAGATGCATTTTCGGTTATTCTTTAAGTAATTTTACTCACATGGAATTTTTGATCTACTAAAATTTTGAAACTTTAGCAAAGATCAAATTGGGGATAATTGCCAAAATAAATCATGAAAAGGAATCTCGGAGCTCATCTAACATCTGAGCTGAGGCAGCAACATTCTTTTTCAACACATTTTTTCAACAGATTTTAAGTTCCTGTGAAACATGATTCATGATGATCCATCTGCACCTTATTATGTCAAAGAAATGTATTTTAAAGCCCCCTCCTACAATGCGCCTCTTTGAGTGTTACATGGCCTTGATAGCAAGATCAGCATCCCAAGTCTCTTACTGTTTACCAGTTACCTAATTCACGCAAGAGGACACATACTCTGTATAACAGGATGGTTTCCAGTTCTGCTGCGCTACAGGGTTTAGTTCTAAATGTTGTTTCCTTCTCCACAGAATGGATTTTGCCATGTGAACTCATCCCAGCTTACAGCACGTATCCAGAGCTACACCAACGTCACATCAGGAGACGCAGAGGCCCTTAAGCTGGCACTCTTTAAAAACGGGCCAGTGGCTGTTGGTATTGATGCTTCACATCGATCATTTGTTTTCTACAGCCACGGTGTCTACTACGAACCCGCTTGTGGTAAGTTTACCTCTCATTCATGCTCATACTTTTCACAACGGTCTCTGTCTCTCTAACGCGACACGCTTCTTGTGTTTTCAAGGTAACAAGCAGGACGATTTGGACCATGCTGTGCTTGCAGTGGGATATGGCACCCTGAATGGGGAGCCATACTGGTTGATAAAGAACTCATGGTCCACCTACTGGGGCAATGACGGCTACATTCTCATGTCTATGAAAGATAACAACTGTGGCGTCACCACTGATCCTTCATATGTCACACTGGCATAGATTTGCCCATTTCCTCTATATAGAAATCTCTTTAATGCCACTATGAGGAAGAATGAAATTTAATGCTGGATGTGTTGAGGTGTGATTATTGCATCAAATTGAGCTGTTTGGTGATAATGTGTTCAATGTTGCACTTGAATGGTGATTGAAGATGAGATGCTGCACAACTTGCACACATAAGTTCACTTTTTCAAACATGGTTTTCAATGGTTTATTGCTGGTGACACATGGTTACAGTGCCTTCATTTGAGTTGTACATTTCATGACACATTTCCACATATTCCTCTACATTACAATTTGTTGCATTCAGATGCAATTGGCTGGAATCAATGGAATAAAAAAAGTTTTCCAGTATTTGGCTTCTGTAATATCCCTGATCTAATCTACTCTCGTGCTGTGGGCAGCAGTAAGGCATGCTTTCTAAATCCATGCAGTGGAATAGAAGGTTATCCCCTCCACATATACATTTCCCACATTCCAAGCATACTGGCTTCACATTTCTTTGCTATAGGTATAATAGATTTTGAAGAATCAAATTCCTTTTGCCTGAGTAACAGAGCATATCACATGACCTGTGCTTATGATCCATGCCTTTTCAAGGTAGTACTAATTCACATACACAATAACAGCCCTTAAATGCTTAGAAAAAATGTAAAATGTACTAGATATTTCACAGATCCAAGTCATCATTGCAAGACACTGATATTTGACTATAATTCAATATAATAAAAAGAGAATAAAACTCTACAATGTTGAAATCAAATCTCTTCACATGCTGATCAGTCGCATCTCATAGTTTCCATACAAAACTACAACCTCGATTCCAAAATGGACGCTGTGTAAAACCTAAATAAAGCAGATTGTGATCATTTGCTAATCCTTTTTGACATATTTAATGTTTGACCATCAACTTCACTGATTTTTGTACATATCTGCTTATTCTGAATTTCATGGCAGCAACATGTTTAAAATAAGTTGGTACAGGAGCAACAAAAGACTGAAAGTTGTGGACTGATCCAAAAACACCTGTTTGGATCAGTCCACAGGTAAACAGGTTTATTGGTAACAAAGGCCAGCATCTGTGATGGTATGGGGGTGCGTTAGTGCCCATGGTGTGGGTAATTTGCACATCTGTTAAGGCACCATTAATGCTGGTACATATAGGTTTTGGAGCATCTGCTGCCATCCAGATGACGTCTTTTTGAGGGACGTTAGTGCTTAGCTAAGCAATATTCTTCATGTGTTACAACAGCATGGATTCATAGTAAAAGTATGCAGGTACTTATTTACGTTTTATATGGCATCCCAACTTTTTTGGAATAAGGGTTGTATAAATGAACTACATTAGTCTAACAAAAGGCTACATTAGGCATAACAAAGTTAATTAGTGCATGCAATCTCACTTGACTAGTTTTATTTCTCTTGGCTCAAGAATGAGAACATAGGAAATGAGGCAGTTGCTTGTTCAAAACAGCATAAAGATGCAACAAAGCTATTCCACTAACAGTCCACAGACATGGTTCACATTTATACAAAAATATTGTGCTTTTACGAAATGCACAAAATGTAATAAATCCTTCAGTCCTGAAAAATATTAAGTCAGCAGCTGCATGACAGGACTATGTGTACTGCATTAGAGAGGAAGTGGCAGCCTGCTAAAGTCTATTTGTCCAATCTGACTCTTTGTAAATGTCTGATGTCTGTAGATATATAAATCTATACAAATATGCAATCTGTGCAGTCTTTAGAGACACTATTTATTCTGTCTCACCACGTGTGTAAAATATAACAAACCACCTCTCAAAATTGGAATAAAGGTGTAAACATGTGAGAAATGCACGAGATCGCAAAAAGTGTAACTATTTATTCCTGATTTCTGCAGGCATTTACCTGCAACTGGTCAAACAGTAGGCTGTTGACTTGCCTTCCCAGTACATATGAATGCCTGCTTTGTGCACGTGTGCATGTGCACCTCCCTGCTAGTTTGGTGGGTGAAATGTATTTGGCATTCTTGCATAGAGCTCTTAGTCCGATCCTGATATGTAATTGCATAGAGGATGTTATGTTACATACTGTATCTGGTAACAAAGCTGTGGCTGTATAATATGTAAATAATGGTGTGTATGCATCCTTTTACACACACTTATGCCTGGCTTGCTAGATGCCGTAGCTCCTGCTCCTCTGTGCTGCAGGCTGATTGGCTAATGTGCTCAGACATCTCAGGGTTCTCCTTGTTGGGAGACGACCTGCAGGAGACAAAACATAAAGCACACACTGAGCTGTTCGCAGAGGTTGGGTCTTCACATGGGAACAAACAGAGCAGAAGAGAGCTCAGAAGCGTGTGAGAATATACAGAAACTGTGATAAATTCTACTTTAACCTCCAACCTAAATGTAAATACTATCCACAAAGCAAAAGTTCCACCCCAGTGAAAACAGAGGTCACATTGTAGTACCTCATGTCCCAGTTCTCTGCGTCGTCCACTGTGTCAGGAAGAGGTCTGTTGGCAGTTTCGGGCAGTGCCAGGGCCAGGAGCGCACCCAGCAGCGGGGAGGTACTGAAGATGACCAGAGGCATAGTAGGGCTGTGGTCATGAAGCATGTTAATAACGGGTGCCAACACGCCACCCATCCTTGCAAACATACAGGACACACCTATTCCTGTTTGCCTGTTGGTGCACAAGAGAAAAAAAGTTGTAGGTATTGAGATTTTTAAAAAGTAACTTTGCGATCATGTGTGCATGAGAAAATTAAAAATGTAAAGTCAGGTCTCACCGAAGCACGGTGGGGAATATCTCAGCAGTGTACACATAGATTACAGCAAAGGAAGCTGTTATACCGAACTTCCCTACCATGGCAAGACCAGCCAGGACATTGGAATGATCTACAGACAGAAAGAGGGAAATGATCAAAGTTGTGAAATAAATTTGTCTATCAGATAGTTGAGGATGAAATGGAAAGCTGACATTCCACAGCCTCCATCATACCTTCAGGGACAGCGAGCATGAGCAGACAGGCGAGCCCTCCAGCAGCCAGAAACCCACTCTGGGAGAGTCTGCGACTGAAGGGCAGGACGAGCAGGACGAGAGAACGAGCCGGGATCTCAATCAGTCCGAATATGAACTGGGTCAAATAGAGGTTTGTCCCCAACCTGGACACGCCGAGCGAGAGGCCGTAATACACCAGCACATTCACAAACCTGGGGTGTGAAGGAGGAGCAGGGATGTAGAGAAAAAAGAGAGAAAGAAATTGGTAAATTATATAGAATATCATATTTGACTTGTTACTGGCACACAAACAATTTACCAGATGTAGAACAAGATGATGGCCCTCTTCCTCATCTGAGGCGTTCGCACGAGATCCACAGCCGAATGACTTCGCCTCTCTCCACCTACAATCTTCTCAACCTGGACAGACATGAACCGAACCCTTTAAAGATGAGGCTGGTGATATTCTACATGTTTCATTTGTGTTGGGAATAGAAACAACTGGGAAGTGCTTGCTCTCTTGCTGAGAGTTTGATTAGAAGATCAGTACCACTCTCATATCTGTCTGTTAAACATGAAGCCAGTAGCAACAGTTATTACACTAAATTCAGCTTAACATGATAACAGAAAATAAAACAAATAAATGCAAACTTAACATCTCAGAGACATGATAAACTGATCGAGAAGGCCACCTCTGCCCCGGGTTGCCCCCTTGACCCAGTGGGGGTGGTGGGAGAGAGCAGGATAATGGCTAAGCTGTCATCCATGATGGAGAATGACTCCCACCCCCTGCAGGACACTTTAACAGCTCTGGAGAGCTCCTTCAGCGACAGACTGCTTCGCCCAAAGTGTGTGAAGGAGCGATATCGCAGGTCTTTCCTTCCTGCAGCTGTCAGACTGTCAGACTGTACAACCACCACTGCTCCCAGTAGACCACACACCAAAACAAAAACTGCACTATAATGTCACCAGCTTATGTCATTACACTGCAATATTTCATTTCACCTCATCTTTTTCAACTGTATCTGCCTATTGTGTATATATTGTTCTCATATTTCAATATTTCTCTTGTTAATTTAACACTTTATATTCTAGTTAAATTGTTAATACTTTTTAAATACTACGTTCTCTTGTTTATATTGCTCTAATTATCTTGTTGTGGGACTAATAAAGTACTATCTTATCTTATCTGCAGCAAGAAAAATGGACTTGGGACTGAGTGCCAGAGTTGGAAATTGGAAAGTACTGAGAGATGGAATAATGCATTGTTGACACACCATCCTTATTCTTTCCACAAAAAATGAGTCTTCCACAGGTCATACTGCATGCAGCAGACAAAAAAAACATTTCAACAACTTAGATAGCACGAGAGAGTAAAGGAGTAAAATGCAGAGACACACCTGTACAGCGGGAGGTAACACCCGACCGTTAACAAGTGCTGCCTTGCGGAGGAGCACGATGGCTTCCTCCCTCCTGTCGTTGGCCAACAACCATCTGGCAGACTGAGGAAGTACCCTGAGAGGAGATAGAGACAGCAGACAGGGACGGAAGAGTGGACAGAAGCCAGAGAAAGTGCCAGGGAAAAAAAGGGGAGTGGAGGATGACAAAGAGGGCATTCATGTACCCTTGTCATAGAAATGTATGAATACACAGTGGATCTAATGTTCAAATGTTGAATTTCTCACCATATATAGAAGATGAGCAGGAAGCCCGGGGCTGATATAGCCAGTTGCAGCTTTCTCCAGTCTCTTATTAAGTATGCGATGCCTGCTAGCAGCATGTAGCCCAGACCAAACGCGTAGTCGGTGATGATACCGGCCAGCATGCGCCTCTTGGTGCACGTCCACTCGGTGCCTTTGAAGAAACAGTGCAGGTTTTGGAAGGAGAGGAGAGGAGAGGAGAGGAGAGGAAAGGAGCCATCATGGGGAGAGGGTTGAACTGAGGTGGTGGTTTGGAGCTTTAAGGTAGCAGAAAGAGTGGCAAGGGTTCGTGTTGGGATCGGGCAAAAGTAGCACAAAAAAGCATGAGACATTTAAAGCACAATATCTGATCTGACAAAAAAATGAAATGACTTTTCACTGCTTTCCTTGACTTGTTTTCCTTGAGAGACGAAACCCAGGGGGGATCATCCTGCAGTTCTTATTACCCGTCTACACAGAAACTGTGTGGAAAGCTGCAAAAAAAACATCCTACTCGCAAGACTGTGGCCTGCAGGCTAAGGAGGATCCCTTCAGAGGGCACAGAGAGCGAAGGCAGAAGTCACTGCCTGAATTTGAGAAGGCCCGTGCTGCAGATAAGACTGCATATTTTGCAGCTGACAGAGTTTTAATTGCAGGGGAAAGAGAGATTCTTCTGTCTGGTTGACCTTCATGCTGAACTAGGTGTCTATGGGTGCTCATGTTTTGTTTGATGGTGAAGGTAAAAAAGAAAATCTGTTATGCCCCACAGTTAGTTTTCACAAGACGGGTGTAAAGTTATGCCTGTGGACATTTGGTCTTCCTGCAGATAGCCTGCCAGAAAAAGAATGATTAAAATTGTCTGAGCGACAACATCAATTAAATGACATTTACAAAACTCAAGCAGCATTTTGCGATCAAGCCAAAAATGGTGAGAACAAGGGGGACAAATGTCTGCATATATTTTTAAAACTTGAAGGAACAACAAGAAGGAATAGTGCTGTTCCTTGTGAATAAATAATGCCCAGCCTCATCAACACAAGTAATCTGGAGGGTATCTCTGTTGCTGGTAGGGATATTGTTGCATATCATCTTTAATGCTTTAAAGATACAGCAGCTTTTAGTCTTATAAATATGGCTTAAAAGACGTCTATCATTATAGGGTCATGCAATGCTGTCCAAATCTGAAGGATAATCCCTCCTTGCCCATGTCACCTCTTCAATTCATTTAGATAAAAACACTGGTAAAAATGTTGACCAGTTTTTCTTTAACGTAAATTCATGCAAACATGGTGGTTTGGATTTTTTTACATTGTTTTACACTGAATAAAAAATTTAAACTGAATTGGATTAAACAGATTTTGAGAAACGGTTCATTGGTGTGGAACTTTCATTTCTAACTTTGTTTTTGAGCAACAGATAAAATCCCACCTAAATTATCAGAATATCACAAACAAGTTTTATTGTCATGGAAAATTATCTTCAAGCCCAAATTCCCCCCTTAATGTTATTATATTTGGAACAACGGTGACTTTTTATACAAAAACAGATCTATCTTTTTGAAGAACTGGTTTGAAAGGAACATTATTTGGTGGCTCAGCTGCTCAACTCACAAGGTCATCGCATGACTTCCAGTGAATTTATGTCCCATTTCAATTTTCCAATATCATCTGAGGAATATAGCCTGGTAAGGAGCACAGTGCCTATTAGATGCCTTTAGATAAAGCTGTCCCTTAACCTATTGAAATCTTATTACTTCACGGCTGTGGCACCATGTGAAAATATATAATAACATTCTTTATTTCAGAAAGACAATATTTTCATTCCTTATGTCACAACCCACTGGTATAATTTGGAAGGGCTATTCAATGGCAGAAGTTTTGCCTGTTGCCACACAGATATCTCATCACTAATAACACATGCACTAATTTGCTGTGCATATCCTGAAACTGTGGCTCATTTATATTGGTACTGTTACAACAGACAGAGGCAAGAGGTTTCTAAGTTTATTAATGTTACATTTATGGATGATTTTACTTTAGATATAAACATGTTCTGTTTGGTTTACAAGTTACAGCAGCAAGAATGTACACAAGGAAGTGTTTCATATTCATAGATCTAAGTTTACCAACAAAAAAACTCACCAATGTCGTTAGGATTCACCCTCTGGATACAATGAATGTCTGTACAACAATTCATGCCAATCCGTCTCCAGGAGAATTTTAAAAGATCATGTGAAACTTCAAGATCTCAGAACATTTATGTGGTTGCACCCTACAGCTTACAGCTCATGTCTAAACATTAAAAACTGACTGCAGAAGAGCTGAAGGGAACTGGAAGATGACCAAGTCATCTGGCCAATCTGTCTATTTAATTTACAACTATCTGAAAATGCTCAGCAGGGACATGAAACTTGCCAAACTCTTCATATCTTACCTAACCTGAAATTGTCACTATACAGAATCACCTCATAAATACACTGTTACTGCCATTGCTACTTCAACGGCCTCATCATGCTTGTGTTTGAGTGTGTGTCTGTGTTTTGTTAGTACCGAGTACAAAAGCATTGATGATGACTCCGGATATTGTGGTGCCAACTATAAAGCGGAGAACGACATAGACGGGGAAGTTGGGCGCAAAGGCAACAGCGACTCCAAACACAGTCTGAAGAGCGATGGACAGCAGCAGCGCCGAACGTCGGCCGTACCTTGCACAGAGAGAGAGGGTGTGGACATGAGTTTGCTCTCTGGGCACATGCATAAATGAGTGCATTAGTGAACCACTGTGACTGAGCCTGGGTGAGACCAGGCTGTCGAGGCCAATATGGAGTGCCCTACATACACCTGACTACCAAATGCCAAAGACTCCAACTGTGTCTGCCCATGCAGCCACGGTTTGATGCTGAGGATCTGGTTGTGTGTTGTATCTGTAAGAGAGAGCAGCAGAGCCTACCTGTCAGCCATGGCTCCAAACACCACAGCCCCCACCAACAGACCGAACATGAAGACAGACGAACCCAGACTGTTCAGTCCGGCTTTGTCACACACCAGGTCCCACTGGTAGAAGGGAAACAGAAGGGAGTTTGTGTTAATGGAGCACACACAAGAAACAAACTACTCAAGCTACTCAAAAATGAGTCCATGCTGATGTTACTGTAGTGTATGGTGTGTTATCGTACCAAGCTTGAATACCGGCTGGGAAAAGCACTGCCTCAGGGACTTTCTTGCAAAAGCTGCAGGTTCCTTGCATTTCAATAGGCTTATGGTACTATAATTAAATGTAACTATCACTGGGGAAACGGGAATATGCACCACTAGAACACAATGAAGATGGACATGATGAGGATCTTAAGGCCGGTCCTGCTTTACTGATGTAGCTTAAAATAAGCGGAGGAATACGCTCATTTGTTTTCTTGCCAAAAGTTAAATGCAAGAATCACTCTCATAGGGCCAACAGCTGGTTAGCTTAGCTTAGCAAGAAAGACTGCAAAAAAGGGGAAACTGACAAAATCCACATATGATCATCCCAGCACCTCTAAAGCTGTTTCCCCCTGTTTCCAGTCTTTATATGTTATTATTACTGTGTGTGTCATATGTTTATAAACCATATAGATATAAAAATGGTTTCAATCCTCTCATCTAACTTTTGGCAAGAAAGCAAAAAACAACATATTTCCAAGAATGTAGAACTAGTCCTTTAAGATCATAATAGTTTGGGTTGATATTGGTCTAACACTGTGCATTATTCTAATAAATCTGTGGCTCATTACGATGAATTATTTTTAGATTAAGACAAGATGAGATATTCCTTTATTCGTCCCTCAGTGGGGAAATTCACCAACTATATTATTTTTAGACCATGGACAGGGGGCTGTAATGGGGAGGGGGTTAATGAGCCATGCAGCTCATTTTTGCCCCATGGCAGGTTAATCTTGTGTACTATTTGATTCAGCTGCTATTACATGCACCATTATATATGTAAAATGTGTACTAGTACAGATTATGGTGCTCTTGATTCTTTATATTTTGGTGCTCCTTAATTTATTAGTTCACTTTTTGTTTTTAAAAATAAGAAGAATTTCTTTCTTATGAAGGCTAATAATAAATGCTTGATTCACCATTTTAACAGTAGAAGAACTGAGTGCACCTGTTTCCACGCAGGCCTTGTATGATACTTGATTTATCAGCCATCACGTCACCATAATATATGAAGAATATCGACTAGTAAATATTGTGGTGGCCTTAATACTTTGAGATATGTTGGTGCTGTTATGCTCCATAATTTATTACTTTTTAAATGAGTATTTCTCCCAGACTAAATGCATGGTTCATCATTTTTACTTCCACCTGTTTTCATGCAGGATCATGAATTCAGGAATGATTATACTTGTACACTTTTCAGGATCAGGATCACACAGTACCTCTGTGACTGTTGTGGTCTGGAAGGTCTCCTTGCTGTAAACCCATCCGTGGCCACATGGGACGGTCCGGTTCCCCTGCAGCTGGACATCTGAGGAGAAGCAGGAGGAGTCCGAGAGGCTGAAGTTCAGGCTGAGCGCGGCGGGGAAGGAGGACCGATTCCCGGCCGCCGAGCTCGGGCTCTCCCGGCAACTGTGGGGCGGCGTGGCTCCGGTGAAGATGCTCACCATCATGTGGAAAGCGAGCAGGATCTGGGGTAAACAAATCCATATGTACAAAATTTTCTGATATCTGCCGAAGCCCCCGATGGCAGAGAGGATCTGATCGAAATTCATTTTGGGGAAATATAGGTCAGTTTTGAGAGATTGGCTCTGTTCCAGGAGATCATCCAGTGAGAAGGGGAGGAAGAGTGTAAACAGCAGACAATGGGAGAGGTGGTGTTGTTCAGGAGGTAAAGTGGCTGAATGAAACATGCAGTCAGTCCAGCTGCAGGCTACAAACATGCCCTATCTTTAGCAGTCCTGACATGACCTGGAAAAACACGAGCTGATATCATCTTCCTGCAGGCGTCTCTTCTCTGCAAATGGGGGTTCACACAGGTCGATGAAAGGATCCACAATCAGATAGGAGCCCAATGTTCCAGCAGCATGTAGGAGCCACACCTGCATCAGCTTGGTGCGTGGAAAACTAAATGCACAACAGTCCACGTTGAATCTCTTGTTTACAAGTGAAAAAAAAGTCCTGCATCCAAGAAATTGCCTGTGTTTTTGATGATGCTCCTGCTGTTTTCCACACGGTGCAAAATCTGGAGGAACCCACGCACATGAATAGCAGCTGGTGTGTGTTGTGATCCGTTAGTTATAGGGCAGGATCATAGCCTCATTACAAAATCCCACGAAAGAGGCTCCAGGGCAGGACTCACTCTACTGACCCTCTCTGATCCTACAGGATCCTACATTTAGTAAAGTGCTTCCTTTTCTTCATGGAGATCATGTCAGTATCAATCGCACAGCTCTGTCTGTTCGTTTGTTTGTTGATGTATAGTAAACAAACATCTCTGCTGTGCATTAACAATAAACACCGTGCCTGGTGCCCCCCACAGGCCCTCTGCTGCCATCTGCTGCTGGATGACGGAATTACAGGCTCCTCGACCTCAGCCTGTCTGATGGAAGTATTCACGTTTTACTTAAATAAAAGTAAAAATCATAAGAAAAAGTGAATGAGTATTACCATCAAAATATATTTAATGTACCAAAAGAAAAAGTACTGATTGTGCAAAAAGGCTAATATCAGAAAAATATATATAAAAAAATATAAATATATTTTACTAGATTATAATTAGTGATGTATTCTTGTGGCATCACTGATGTTGCAGCTGATAATTACACTTACTTTACATATTGCCACGTAGCTTAAACTATAACAATGTGTTATCATTTATTTGTTGATTTATGTTTTGTATTATTAATCAAATCTGCAAAGTAACTAGTAACTTAAACTGTCTAATGAATGTAGTGGAGTAGAAGTATAAGGCAGCTTAAAATGGAAATACCCAAGCAAAGTACAGGCACCTCAAAACTGTACTAAAATACAGTACTTGAGTAAATGTACTTAGTTACATTTGACCACTGGGTGCCATAATGTCCATTGTTATTATTTATCTATTTATTGACTGAACTTGAACTGACTAAAATGGTGATTAATTAAATGTAAAGTCACATTGTACAAGGGACATGTAAAATTCATAAAACAGGAAAATATAGTAATCTAAAATAGTAGTAATAGTAAGATCATTCTACAAATACAAATTTTATTTTATGTAATAGTTAGATCTTAGTCTTTCCTTGGGCTTACACTTTGCAAAAAAAAGAAAAAAGTTGCCTATTACGACATTGTCAGGTCCAGAGTAGTGAGGTTGAGGAATGGCTGACTCAGCTGTGTCTAGTCTCTGGAGAACAATGACTCCTCTCTCCCAGTTGAGCTGCTAAAGTGGGAGGCAGTCACTGCACATTCATGGGAACTAAGTTCATTTCTGTCTAGTCAGTGTTTAATAAAATGCCTGTTTTCATACAATATGTGGGTGGAATGATGTTTTTACGCATAACAATGCACCTTACCTAGCTGGGGTGTAATGTCTGTATGTTGATATATAATGTAGTGAAAATATAATTTCATTCAACAGAATCAGTAAAAATTGTGAAAGAGTTATCACACACACACATGCACACACACATGCACACAGTCTGACATGATCTGTTCAAGCATAATTGGGGAGATGTTGACTTCTCTTCCTACATACAGTCGATAACATTACTGTCAGCTGGGAATTCATTTCATGTGGCTACTGTACCCCTTCATCCTTCCCTGAACATAACTCATTCACCAGCACACACACACACACACACACACACACATATGCACAGATATACTGTATATATGCTGAATACAATTAATATATATAAGTCATAATGCTGTATTAATGTGTGTTATTGTATGCTGTTCCTTCTTCATATGTCTGTCATAAATGGCTCATGTCTCTGTGCTTGTCCCCTTCCTGTTGTGGGTTTTCGTGACGTCACTGATGGGCCAGATCGGGTTGGGTCCTGGTTTTGGGTGTCTGAATGACAGTAGGGAGGAAAAACCATCAAGTCAGACCAAATCTGACAGGATAAGGATAGAAACAAGACGTTTCTTTCAAATTAAAAGCACAAATGTCAATTTCAATCTCCAAAATAATGCACAAATAAAAACTGATGACTGAAAGATGAGTAATATCTTGGTTTTCATAGCCAATTACCAAATCAGCAGACATAATATACATGAATATGATCCATTGAAGTATGAATCTAAATCATATTATTGCATATTATATTATTTTTGGTTCCCTAATATGACTCTGTGACAGTCCCAATCAAACATATTTTCACATCAGAAATTTAAGCCTTTATAGTTATGAGCACATGCTAAAATAAGGACAAATTGAAAAAGGAAAGCGTAACATGTATTTTTTATCTTATGTCATCTTGGTTCTTGGGTTAAAATCAGCTCCCTAATAGGTCTTTTATTTTGAAGGCGGTGACCAGAAGTCTTGTTATTGTCCTCCCGGCTGGTTTGGACAGCGGTGAGGGAGACTCCGGTGAGAGTGAGAGATAGAGGAGAGAGACAGAGGGAGATGGCTGAAGGGAAGGAGGACTGGACCGGGTCAAGATCGACTGTGGAAACCAGGCTAAGGTGACCTTGATCATCCGGAGCAGTCAGCGGCGTGAGGAGAGAATCCAGACCGGGGGAAGATCACTGCGATCCGGCCTGCACTCACTGACACAGACCCTTCATATCATCCATATCTGCAGACTTCACCGAGTCCCCCTTTTGGATTTATGACCGATAGAAGCACATCGGAGGAGTCAGAGCTGAGTGTGAGTAGGACTCTGATTCTCACACACGCCTGGTTTCAATGGCGATGTCAGGCATCGTAAGGTCAGCTGATCGCGTCCTGCCACTTATTGTGTTACTGCGAGGACACGATATATGAAAAGCCAGATCCGCATCCGTGACGCCACCTGCTGATGTAGATGAAGCCACACCCTCGGACATTCAAATCACATTGTTTATGCCACATGCATGAATGAACCCTGGCCTATTTACTGAGGGCAGCACCATCAGCTGGACCGTCAGCCTCCACCGCAGGACAGCAGTAGTGCTTTTGACTATAGGACATCCACTGAGATGTGGGGCCTTGCAGTGTGCTTTCTAAGACATATAATGCCACAGTTTCCTTTTAGATCATTCAGAAGAAGAACCATCCTGATTGCAGGTCTTTCTCCTTAGTGTTAAATTCCCATATAATCCAGTAATTCCTTTCTAAATCCTTCAGATATGTTGACTATCTCAAAAGCCTTGGGGTGTGGTCTAATCCATTAAACATAGAAATATTGCTTTGAATAGCTGGCTTTTATTTTCCAGGAGCTCATCCTTTGTTGGTCTATTTTTGAACACTTGAGGGTGAGGAGTGTTTTAACAAGTTGACACATATGGTTGAGGTGGCTGGGAGTGTTAGGATGCATGAGTTTTAATCCCAAATCTGCATGTGCATGTTTGAATCTTTCATCCACAGGCCATGTAATTCTGGAACAGCCCATTGAAAATGGTTTTACAGGCCAATTAAATTTCCTCCTGAACTCTAGTTCAACAGAGAGGGAACACAGCATTCACGCTGCCGCAATGGGAAAGACGTCCCAAGGTTGTGGTGCTGCCGTACAGAGAACAGAGCGTGTGCCGAAGCAGCCCTTCACCTTTATCTGTCAGTGTGGTCATGCATGTGCTTGTCATCTATAGAAACATTTTCTGTCAGATGCGCTCATCCATCGCCAGGTGTCTGCTATCTCATGCAAATAAAGAGACGACCACCTATTCATGCAACTGGCCTCAGAGGACACACACACACACACACACCTCTTCTCCGGTTCTATTTATATTCTGCTCTACTAGCCGCTTCACTAGCTGTTAGATCTGACACACATATGAAGTTCATCATCCAGATGTGTGGTGTGTTTATGGACTGTGGCCTGCTGCACATTTCCAGTGACACGCCGAGCCCTGCAGAGTAAAGGCAGAGAGCTGCAAGGTCAATATACATGCTGTATTTACTTCAGATAGGGGAGTCAGGATGAAACTCTGGTCTTAGGCCTCCTCAGTGTCTGTGCTGTGTGAGGCCTCCCTAGGTGACTGGGAGGTCAGGAGATGTAGGTTGTCTGTAAATGTCCATACCCATGTTGGTATGCATTCTCACTGCTGAAGTGGCTTTGAAACACTGAACCCCTCGCACCCAGTCTGTTGTCTGAACTTCCATGAGGGGAGGAGGACAAGAAAAAAGAATTTCCTGTTCATGGATCAATCAAACAGCACCTTCTTATTGTATAATGCTCTTATCAAGAGTTGCCCTTAACCCCCATCTGCCTTCTCATTCGCTTCCCGACAGATGAAAAGTGGCGTCTGTAGTGGATAGGCTGATTTATTCAGCTTGCTGGCAGGCAGCACAGTGCAGACTCAGCAGCACTTGAAGTTAAAGACTCAGTAGGGAAAGAGAGAGGCGCATTGATTAGTATGTACTTGGGGCTACACCATCACAAGTATGCATGGCTCTGTAAAGGCCTTCTCTCCTCCTTCTTCCTCTCCAGCTTGTCGTACCTGCTGTCTCCTGTCCGTCAGGTGGACCTGCCAACCCAGCGGAGCTCCAGCTCCAGAAGCCCATGGCCCCTCTTTCTCTCCACCAGTGAGAGGTGAGCCAAGCTGGCCTCCCCGGCCCCCTCCCTGCCCCCGGCCCCAGACCTGGACCCGGACCCGGACCCCGATCCCGACCAGTGGCACACCCACGAGGAGCAGTATGTGAGCGAGGGCGAGTCCAGCCAGATTGACACACACCAGGCGCCGCCCGACTGCAGGGACGCCGAGACCATCACAGGTCAACTTCTTTTAAAATTAAGAAAACACAGCGCTAATTTTGGTTAGTGTTATGGAGTTTCCAGTGAGAGGTAGAGGAGTCAACCCAAGCAGAGTTGAAATTTGTCACAGCGTAAAAGGACTGCATCTTCAACTGAAGTCAAAACATCAAAGTCTACAAACATAGCTACATACAACCCAGATTCACAAATAGTTGGGACACTGTGTAAAACGTAAATAAAGCAGAAGCAGTAATATTATAATTTATGCTTTACACAGTGTCCCAACTTTTTTGGAATCTGGGTTGTACATAGTGTGCACATGATAACAACAAAATAATTAACTTGTTGTTCCTTCTAACAAGTAACATGCGGCACATCATATCTGTGTTATAAGTAATACTGCTTTAATACCCAATGTCCCAAATGGCATCATTTTAAAAACTCTAATGAAGAAAAGGAAAATGCCCCACGTGAGTTTTCTATTAATTCTGTAATACTGAATCATTAACATGTGAGTAGCATTTTAAGGTCAAGCACTTTATATTACTGTTTGTTTTTCAAATTAAGATGATCATAGCTCTTGTGTATACAGTACAAACATAATCTGCAAAGTAACTAGTAACCAAAACTATGAGATAAATGCAGTGGTGTGAAAAGTACAACACTTGTTCTCTGAATGTGATGTAACCGAAGTATAAAATAAACTGTGTAAAAGTGCAAGGACCGAAAAACTGTACTTAAATACAGCACTTTACACCACTGCTTACATTTATCAAAAACACAATATATCTAAGTACTAGCTGATACCATTGTTTTAAAATCTTTAAACTGATACTGAATGGTGCTGAGACTGTGTGTCGTGTTGTGTGTGACCCCTGCACACTGACATCACAAAGACCTGTAGTCCACCACCAGGCTGCACTATAAACACTGTCCTTCCTCCCCTGTCCTCTCTGTGATGTTCAGATGTGTGCAACAGCACTGACCTGCCAGAGTTTGAGATCATCAGTCTTCTAGAGGAGCAGCTGCCAGTGTACCGTCTGCGGGCTGACACCGTCTACGGCTACGACCACGATGACTGGCTGCACACCCCCCTCGTCGCTCCGGACGCCAGGTTCGACCTGACCACCGAGCAGATCGAAGAGACACTCAAATACTTCTGTAAGTCTGACTAGAGCCAGCAGCAATCACATGATTCTGTACAATGTGCAGGAACCTTTTTTAGTAATCTTGTTTCAAATTCACACAATGGAAAGGAGGGGAAAAAAGATGAGCAGGAAGACTGGAGCTTGAACTGGAGGGATTTTATCTCTGGGACTGGTGTGGAAATACATGGCTTTAAAAGTGAAGGATTTACCCACCTGGGTACAGGCTGCATTTAACTCACTTAAGCACTTTAAATTCACATATAATACATAAAACATAAAGATTCCCCTGATTTTATTTTCTACTTTTCATATGTAGATATGAAAACTAAGAAAGTGAGTTGCATAAAAGTAGTCACATAGGCTTATTAACGCCATACATTTGTATTTAATTCTTATTTTCTAATTTGTAATTTTCTATAGTAATGAGTAATTACTAAAGAGAGGCTTTAAAAATGTACAGTAAACAACTATGAAGGTGATTTATGACATGAGGTCCTCTCTTTACAGTAAATGTAATTCTAGAGTTCAGGGGTTTGAAGTTAACATCAAATAGTCCTGTGATACCTTCAGGTAAATAGTGTTTGATTAGTCCCTCCCACTGACAGGTCATAATAAAAAGCCCGAACACTGTGGAGTGCTTACTTTGTAACTTGTGAATGTACAGTGTTTCTCCAAAGGCCGTGATTAAAACAGATAATGATTCAGCTAGTTGACCCAGAAAGATCAATATATCTTCTCGTAACAAAGGTCATTTTTGTTCTCCTCCTGTCATATCACCACCCTGCCTAATACACTCAGAGGCTCTTTGGTTAGAGAGACGAGGCCTGTGGAGAGAGGACAGTGCTGTCTGCAGTGGCTTCCTGATGTAAACAGGAAATCACATTTTTCAAGGACATTATAATAAAAGTTCTATCGAACTGAGGTTAAAGCCTTCTCTGCATCAGAGGCCCTTTGTATGGCTACTGTTTCTTTCTCTTATATGTGCCACATGATATATGGTGTGTGTGTGTCTGTTTTCTCACTATTATCTACAGTCTAGTTTGTCCTGTTTTAAAATAACTGAGATTGTAGCCTCCCTCCATGAAGCGGTGCCCACTTTCATACTGCTTACAATTTTGAAGTTAATGTATGTGTTCTCTGAATATTTGGAACCAACCAGACTCCATGTGCCCAGACTGTTGTGTGGCTTTAATCTACATTTTGATGAGTTTACTTTATCTACAGCGATATCTTGGTAATGTAATAACAATAACTTCATTTCTATAGTACCTTTCAAAATATAGTTAGAAAGTGCTTCACAAACAGATTATACAGTTAAAACAGTAAAAGCAGAATGGGTTACATATTGCATTTATGTAGCAATATAATAACTGGTAAAGGAAAAAAAGAAGTGTAAGGAATAGCAATAGTGCAAGTAGGATAAAATAAAGTAGAAATAAAACAAAATAAATTCAATGTTCACTATAAGAAAGCTTTGATATAAAAATTTGTTTTCAGATGAGATGTAAAAGAGGAGGCTGAAGTTGCCAAGAGTGAAATACATCGAACATAAGTTGTGTCTGTCTAATATCTATCATGTCATACCATCATATAATATCTAATATGTCATTATGAGTTTTTAAATGAAGCTTTGTTTGTCTAGTTTTCCCCCCTTAAGTCCAGTTTCAGACCGTATCCCAAAGCACAGATGGTGAATAGTGATGGGGCTCTGTTCGCACCATGAACAGTGCTAAAGAGTCAGTGCGTATGTCCCTGTGAGTGTCAGGGGTTCGTTTGTGAATGAGAGTCGCCATGATAACAGTTGCTGGAGGCAGATAGATGCTCAGAGGCCTCGCGCATAGCAGAAGAGGGAGGAAGCGAGGGATGAAGAAGGGTCAAAAGGAGAGAGATGTGGGTGGTCTGTCAGCACTTATAAACTGTGAGAGGAGTCCACGCCGCGGCCCGACAGCTCTGATTGGTTCGTTTCCTCCACCCTGCATCCTCTAAATCATGACACAACATCCACTTCCGTTTCACCTCCAACTCAGCAGCTGTAGAGCCTTCCCAAAAGTCTCTCATCTCTCCACCTCCCTCGCACTCAGTCAGTCACTGTGGGCGGAGGGTAATTCAGTCTCCGGGCCTGTTGCACAGTAGCCGAGCATTAGGAGTGAGAGAGGGACAGCGAATGGATCAGCGTTTGGACCGTTTGTCGTTTCTGCTTGTCGGTCACTGTGGAGCTCAGGGAAGAGATGGACAGCGAGAGCGGGATGGAGAGATTAGCGAGGGAGGAATGTGAGCTGCATGACTGGTACTGTAAGGAGGACAAGAAAGGTAGAGTACAGACGAGAAAGACATGTTTTTTAGGATTTAATTGCAGTATAATTATGGTATCTTCGCAGTGTTTTGAGTGGATTTTTGTGCACAGTAGACTGAGGTACAAGCTGACTTTGGTTGCTTGCAATTTCTCTAATACAGTTTGTTTAATGGCTGCAATAGATACAAAGTTATATATTCATTTTTTCAAGATCTTCACAGTTTTGTCTTTCTTGGTTAATGGTCATAGAGCTTCTTTCCGGATTTGTTCTTCCCATTAAGAGGAATTTCCTGAAGCTGACTTTGACTTTGCTCGTGTTGACATATAAGCCCTCGAGCATGCACACACACAAATCCCCACAGTCCACCAATGCGGCTGTGTGAACCAGAGTTCGAACACCGTTTGCTTTTTGAGGTGCTTTAATGAAAACAGCAATTAAATTATTGTGTGCTGGTTGTAACGCTAACAGGATTACAGAGGTTTAACATAACGTATTCAATATCTCTGTACAGCGTGTTATTGATTGGAGCTGTGAAGTCAATGAGGGCTTTCACCTCAGGGCAGCAGAGCGAACCTCTGTGCGCCATGGAAAACAACTCCTCTGTCCTGCTCTGTCATACACTAACATTATATCAATAATGTGTTAACATCCCAAACACGACCCGTGCGCCACCTCTGAGAGGAGTGTGACTTTTTAACCTTTCTGTGTTACATCATGCTGCTGTGTGTGCGTGCCATTGTGCATGTTCATGTATCACACCAGAAGTGGCAGGAAGGCCCCACTGTAGCTCCTAACATCCTTGCCTCCTTCTCCTCACTCTGTCTGTGTGTTGTCTATTTCCACAGTGCTATGTGCAGACAGAGTGGGCCAGATGACGAAGACCTACAATGACATCGATGCTGTCACACGTCTGTTGGAGGAGGTGAGATGGTCTATTTTTGTCTCTTCCATCAGTGTAATTCAAAGCTGCACCGGGAAGGTTTTTTTTTTTTTTTTTTTTTTTTATTAGTCAAAAACACCAAGTGAGGCTGCAACAGAGATGATGTTGTGCTCTAGATTTGCTCTATTTACCCAAATGAAACATGTCTGCGGTATAAATGGTTGTGTGAAAATTTCCAGAAGGACATCAAATAAACAGCAAAATACAGAAAGCAGTGAGTGAGTTTTGCCTCTAAATTTGCCAACAGAGGCTGAACCTCCACCCCCACAGGACACCAGCGAGAACTAACGTAGTTTACCAATGTTGTATTGTGAGATTTGGGGGGATATATTTATCATCACTCTCTTGTCTTCTCCTCCCCGCTCTTCCCACGTTCCAACCAATAGAAAGAAAGAGATTTGGAGTTGGCTGCAAGAATCGGCCAGTCGCTTCTTAAGAAGAACAGAACTCTGACCGAGCAGAATGACTATCTGGAGGAACGAGTGGGACAGATCACAGAAGAGGTCTGCTCACACACATACACACACACACACAGATTAATCAGGCACAAACTCATAAAATGATTCATTCTGATTATTTTAGTTAGTAAGATAACAATCCCAACTCAAGGTCCACTTACTTTGCTTTAGCTTTGAATTCTCTTATTCAGTGGATGGAGTTTGCTCAGCAACATCCATAATGTCAACATCTCCATGAACAAACTCCATCCACTGATGAAGACCATGTGATATGGTTGAAAACTCTGATAGCAGGTAAGGAAGTAAAAGTCTAGTAAGTGGCACCTTTAGTTTTTTGTTTCTGTCAAACTAGTGTTTCCAAGATCACGATTAAGCTTTCATCTTTATTAAATTTGTCCTGTTTGGCACTTTTGGAAAAAGTGATCTCACATAACTTTCATTTTTAGTAGCTTAAGGATAAACCAGATTTTACTATGGAATGAAATTCAGATGTTTTCACAGCACATCCACACCACATACATACTCATATGTGCAGTATATATACACATTTATATAGAAGCATACACAAGCAGAAAACATCTGTCCTCTTCCAGGTGGCTCAGCTGCACCATGAGCTGAACCTGAAGGATGAGCTGCTGCAGTTTTACACCAATGCAACAGAGGAGAGTGAGGATGAGTCCAGCAGCTCCCCAACGTGAGCGTCCTTTCTTTAATCAATGTCTCTCTTTATATCTATGAAAAGTTGATTTAATCATTTTTAATTTATATTTTTATTTCGGATGCCAAATTGCAAAAGCACATAACAGACTACTTTAACATTAATTCTTATAAACTAGTACACCAACGTTCTGGCTCTGAGTTTCAGGCTCAATCTGTATTCATCTTTCCAAAGGGGCAAGAAAAGTAAAGTGGCAGTAGCTTCAGGAGGCTTTGTGAGCGACACACTCCAGAGGAAACTGAAAGATCTGGAAGAAGAGAACCTGTCGCTCCGCTCAGAGGTATCTCCACACACTGTAACACCAACACACACACACACACACACACACACATGCTGGGAATACTGTCTATTGTTTAATCATGGATGTCTACATGCAGGCTAACCATCTGAAGTCAGAGACTGAAACATATGAGGAGAAGGAGCAGCAGCTTGTCAATGACTGTGTGAAAGAACTCAGTAAGTCTTGTCTCACTCTTCATTTCTGTCTCTGTCTGTTATACTGTTTTCATGTGTTTGTGTGCACGTCTAAACTTGATTTAGATTTAAATTGATTTTTAAGACTTGTTTCTTCTGTGTCTCTTTTTAACATGTCCTCTATTTCATGGTGTATCTTCCTCTGTCAGACTGAACTAAACTTTCTGTCCTATCAGGGTTGTCCAGTCTCCAAATCTCTGCCATAGCGGAGGAACTGGCTCGTAAGACTGAGGACGCTTCCCGACAGCAGGAAGAGATCACGCACCTCCTCTCTCAGATAGTCGATCTGCAAAAGAAAGCCAAGTCTGTGAGTACGCATGGACAGACACATGAACCCATTTTAACTCTGTTCGTTTTGCTAAACCAAACCTGCATGTGTGTTTCTAGTATGCGGTGGAGAATGAGGAGCTTTCTCAACATCTGGTGGCAGCTAAAGACGCCCAAAGGCAGCTCACAGCAGAGGTAACTTCCACATCACTGTCCTGTGTTGACATTTCCTTGTTTCCAAGCTGCTACCAGACTGTTTGACTTGAAGTTCATTTTAATGTCTACCTTAAACAGCTTCAGGAACTGGAGGAGAAATATTCAGAGTGTATAGAGATGCTGCATGAAGCCCAGGAGGAGCTGAAGAACCTGAGGAACAGAAACTACCCCGCTGGAACCCCTCGGCGCTACCACCCCCTGGGGCTGTACCCGATGGTGAGGGAGTGTGTGTGTGTGTGTGTGGGTGGGTGAGTCCACATGAAAATCTTTTGTTCCTTGACAATTTTTTGTGTTGCAGGATTCTCTGGCAGCTGAGATTGAAGGAACAATGAGGAAGGAGTTGAGCCTGGATGACCCCGAGTGCGAAGAACAAAAGTATGTAAACTATGATAGGTGATTTATTTATTGAACAAACAGTAAGGCATGACCTTCTCAAAAGAATTAGAAATCATAAAATGTCAGTTGATTTTTATATTGATTCCTGTGAAGTTTCCACATTGAAAGGTCAGCCAGTTCCCCACCCTGGTGACTGAAATATCTCAACAACTATTGCCATGAATTTTTCTACAGACATTCAAGGTTCCCAGAGGATGAACCCTACTGACCTTGGTCATACTGACCTTTTCTCTAGTGCCAACACAAGGCTGACATTTTTGCTTTTTGTGAAATGTCTGGACAACTACTGGATGGATTTCCAAGCAATTTTGTCTATATTCAAGGATAAAGTATAATAACTTTAGTAATAGTTTTATTTACGAAGTGATATATCAGTGCATATCCTGATATCCTGACTTTTCATCTAGAGCCACATGAGGTTGACAAGCAAGAAACATTGCATAGAAATAAAACATTGCACTAACTGCATAAAGTTTAGATCAATACCGTTGTGTCTGGTTGTGCCCAGAAGCCATCGGAAGCGCGTGTTTGAGACGGTTAAGAATGTCAACCAGACAGTCCGTCAGCGATCTCTGACTCCAACCAACGCCAACATCCCGGGCTCCAACCAGTCTCTGTCAGCTCGTACGTCGCCCCAGTCCAGTGGCCTCTCCACGCCTCACTCCAGCATGTATGGAGGGGACATCAGCGGAGACAGCATCGCCCTCGACAACCGAACACAGAGCATCCTGATGGAGACGGCGTCCAATCAGGACAGGTGAGGAGGAGCGGGCTTATGCAGTGAATGAATCAGAGAGGAGTTGAGCCTTGAGTGTTAACAGTTTATATAACGTGCTTCAACGAATTGGCATGATCTTGAAAAACATTCTCATCCTTGGTTTCATCTCTGGCAGCAGCACAGAGGGCCGAGAGAAGAAGGCCAGCGGAGCAGAGGACCTGCGTCTCGCCCTGCGCCGCCTGTCTCTGCGTCGACAAAACAACCTGAGCGAGAGACGGTTCTTTGAAGAGGAGAGGGATCGGAGACGGGAGGACACGGAGGTCTACATGATGCCCTGAGCCAGGAGAGCGTCATGACTCCCTCTGAAAGCATCATGTCCCTTGGGAACCTCCACATTTGGGCCTCACGTGGGCCCTACCTCCCCGACAAACTCCAGATTGTCAAACCGCTTGAAGGTGAGGGAGAAAGGGAGCGAGGGATGAGCAAGCCGGGGAGGAGGTGGGAAGGCGATCGACACCGAGGGGTCGGTACGAAGAAGGGGAACAAGCGGGGCTGGGGGACGGAGGGGGAGAGGAGGTGGGAGAGCCGGCACAGGCGGACGCTTGAGGTAGAAAGGGAATGGGGATGGGTGAAGAAGACCGGAGCTGGGATAGAGAGGGAGAGAGGAAGGAGGTGGGCCAAAGACCGAGCCGGGGGCAGGAAGATGAAGGGAGCAAGAGAGAGGAAAGACAGGCCTCTGTCACTCATGCTCTTCAACTCTTTCTGGTCTCTGATGCACCATCACAAGTCAGGGAGTTTTGCATCTGCACACAGCTATTACAAAGACACGCAGCCGAGAGGATGGTTGTAGAACGATTCACGGTTCGGCTTGTGTGCTTCCAAATTATTTGCTGCTGTTGTTTAACTGATCCCTCTGGAAGAACAGAGTTAATATTAGGATGTACATATGATAGCTATCCAGTCACTATCCAGGAAGTATAAGTGCACACATCATCTCGTAGGCCAAAGATGCCACAGTTGATGTGATCAGAAGTGTAAAGTATAGGTTTGAGCTTAGAGAGTCACTGCAGTCTGTTGACCTGTGTTGCCCTCTGCTGGTAATAATGCATATTTCATTTAAAAGCTCTGTCTCCTGTTAACCTCACATTTCTATGACTATAGAAACCCTGCCATTGCTTCTCTTCTGTCACATTTGTGTATTTGTATTTACACCTTCTCATTTCTTACATACAGTATGTATTTTTTTTTTGTCTTTGTGTTTCCTTGCTATTTATTGTTTATTCATGGCTTCCTGTTTATTTTAATCACTTTTGTTTCTTCATTCTGTCACTTGCTTGCCATCTCTGTTTCAAATTCATATAGCTGACTAATAAAAACTTTTTCTCATTCTAATTGCTCCTCCATTTCAATTTCATCTCATTCCTCTGCTCTTTATCCCCTTTTAGTGTTGTTGCCATCTTTGCTAGTCATCCTGATCACTGAGGTTTATTTTGTCATATTTCTTTTCACTTATTTCTTCATGGATATGCTTATTAGATTTAGATTTATTAGAAGAGTAGTTTGCATGTAGTTATTAATGTGAAATGCATTGTTTAATAGGTTTCTTGTCATGCTTCTGTCCATAATGTGCAGTCTTGTATTAGCCCATGTACTAGTACAGTATGAAATAGAGCAGCTGCACCAATATCACAAAACCAATTACTACACATTTATTATAGTTAATGAATAATGAATTTTCACGTTCAAAGTCGCCTTTTAAGCCTTTAATTAACTGAAATCAACAAGTCTTGTTAGAAAAACTACAGATCAAAAGCACTGAAGGTGTGGAGACTATAAAAGAACCAGTTGCATATTAAGTACTCAGCGTTTATTGGTGTGTGTTTGAGTGCATTGCAGTTTTATTCATTTGTCTCCACCAGGCTCTGCCACCCTGCATCACTGGCAGCAGTTAGCCCAGCCTCACCTCGGTGTGATCCTGGATGCCAGGCCAGGAGTCGTGCCAAAGGGCTACAGACCTCTCGAACTGGAGCTGGAGCAGGTCTGTGTGTGGATGTGCTTGTGTGTTTTAGTACTCATTGACAAAATGTAATTAGCTTACACCATACAGGGAAACAAATCCCGCTTATGTGCAGAACTAATTAATACTTGCAAAGTATTATACTCCTCATAACTGGTACTATTACTATGAATAATAGTAGTAACACATACATGCAGCTGTAATGATTTGGACTCTTCTCTCTGTCCTCTGTTGTCTGCAGGTGTATCCATGGGGTGGCTTTGAGGAGGATGAACCAGGGGAGCAATACTTTCAGAATCTGCCCACCTCCTCAGCCTCTGCCTCACCAGCCGTGCCCTCCACCTCCAGTACCAGTGACGCCAACATCGGGCAGCCTCCACCCACACTCGCTCCGCCTTCTCCACCCTCTCCATCCCCGTCGCCACATCTCAGCAACACAGACGTCCTGGGTGAGGACGTACATTTATACATGCTGCATATAAGTAAACTTTTACGTTGTTGAAGCACCTGCAGTGTGTTTCTGTAATGACTGTCTTGTTTTGTGTGATTTGCAGCTGCATACTACCCAGGTAAATGCATGGCCCACACCAGCTCTACCTACACATTCACAACCTGTCGAATCCTCCACCCAACTGATGAGCAGACCCGCGTCACGCCAAGGTAAGCAACAAGTAGCCGCTTAAAAATGTATGATCAAAGTCAACTTTTTGTGACTCTTCCCCTTGAGAATCTCAAAGTTTCTCTTTGATCTTCCAGAGTTCAATCAACCACTGCAAACCTTTCTGCTAAAAGCATTTGTATTCAAACATATGCCTTATTACAAAATTCCTAATGACATAATGTGTCTTAGTAAGAAGAATTTCATATATTACAATACTAAACTTAACACCTAAACATAAATGCAGTTCAAACATTTGATGCAGCCTAATGTGATAATGTTGAGATATGTGGTGCTTTGAGAATCCAACAGTCTGCTAAATGTGTACTCAATCTGAATTTGACTAAATCCCACTGGACACATAAGATCCAGACAGCAGTTGTTGAGGTGGGATCATGTCCAAGCAACAATATGCAACAAGTCACTTGTCTGCTAGACAGTAGGAGGGTGCTGAATAATTCATGCAGGTGCTTATGGTTCGAAGAAACGACGTCCCCTGTGCACAACAAATGTCGGTGTCGCACTATTACGGTGATGAAAATGTTGGAATTAACAGTAACATCTTTTCTGTCTTGTTTGCTTTCTCTCCAGCCTAAACCCTGTCCCAGCGTCGTCCTCCTGTGTGATGACCAGCACTCTGTTGGGTACTCCTGCTGCTACACCCTGCACCCCCCGCAGGCTCAGTCTCAGGCCGTCCGAATCCTCAACCAACCTCAGGTACGGCTCCAAATACACCAGGAGATGACTTCATCTTTAGCTGTTTTCTAAAAATATGTCTTCATCTTGCTACTGAAACCAGGTAAAGCCATTCACTGTATTAGACATGTGTGTTAACTTGCTTCCAGTAGTTCCCAAAGCTGATTGCTGCTATGATCAACGTACGTTTTTTGACTCAGCAACATTTTTTTTAGAGAAATATTATTTAAATACCAGTCAGTGTGGTGTTCTCTGATTTCTTTCCCATGTTTGCACAGAGATGCAACACGCACCACCAGCACCTCCCTGGGGTTAGTGCGCCTTCTTCAGGAGAGAGGAATCTCAGCAGCAATGTATCACCAGAGCCAGGGTCAGGAGTACGGTCAGGGCAACGGAGGAGTCTTATTCAGCACCTCCATCGCCCCCAACCGAGCACCCAACCCAGACCCTCTGCGCCCCTCCACCCCTCCCAACTCACCCACAGGACAGGGAGCTTCAGCCGTGCCAACCCCCGTGGGCTTCGACTTCAAGAGCCCGTCCTACGACAACTTCCTGGCCTCCAAACCAGCCCGCTCCATTCTGAAGGAGGTGACGGGGAGGATGAGGGGCAGGCAGAGAGGGAGGGATTGCGAAAGCCAGACGGACGTTAGCGTGACCATCCACAACCTCAACCTGCTGGACAAGGTGAAGCGGCTGGGTGTGGCTGGAGCCTCAGGGGGCAGAGCAGTGAGCCCCAGCCCCATCCTGGGGCCTCTAGGCGGGCTGCGCAGATCCGGCTCCCCCTTTGGGCCCGATGGAATGAGGAGGAATCGGAGTTATCCAGCCATGGTTGGTGCTAGCATGGCCATGAAAGCCCCGGGGCCCCAGGAGTAGTGTGTACTGCTGCTGGGTGTTAGGGTAGTCCGAGCCAGGCGGGGCCAAGGACTGACTGTTGAGCAGTCACCTGGAGTCCAAACACTGATCGACACTGTTCATACTGTACGACAACAACATGGCACTACTGACCACTTTCTAATCACTACTGTGGTTTCACACAGACACCATCCACTCTTTAGTGCTTTTAGGTGGTGCTTAAAATAAAAGCAAAATAAGTTAAAGGGTTGGTTCACTCAAAATATGACAACCTCCTGTTATGTAGTTTTGGTTTTATGTGCCCATATTATGAGATATCTCTGAACTTTGAGATTTCTCAATACATTGGGAAGGAATTTCATTTTTGTTTCTCAAAACATTGAACAATTACATTTAAAAACTTGTCTTTCCGGAAAGTGGCCCTGTTACTCCGGTCAAATCCACAGACTTCACTGTGAACTCTTTTCATGAGAACTACTTTCTGACAGCTAAAAGAAAACTTTGTCATTTTGGGAAATGTTTTTTTTGTGGGAGTTAGATGAAAAGATTAATACCACTCTCACGCGTGAAGCTGGAACCAGTAAGTGATAGCATAAAGACTGGAAGCAAGAAGAAATGACGAGTCAGGCTCTGTCTAAAAGTCAAAAATACATCAAACAAAAATTGTGGTTTTAGAGGGAGTCGGATGTTGTAGAATAGTTTATTCTCCAGGTAGTCACTGTATGTGGAAATGGTTACAGCAACTTCCCCTGAAACTCAATATGTCTTTTTTTACAGTACATGTCTGTGTACTGATTAAACACACTATATACATGTTTTTGAGCTTTCAAAGTGCTGGTAGGCAGATTTTTGCTACCTCTTTCCCCTATTTCAGTCTATATCCTAAGCTAAGATAAATGCCCTCTAGCTCTAGTTCTATACTTAATTCAAAGACATGACAATGGTATCAGTCTTCAAAAGACAAAGCAAATAGTGCATTTCCCAAATTGTCAAACTAGTCCTTTAAATACTAAAATAAAAAAAACTTTTCACACTGTGTTCTGTAGGCTTTCCAGAGTAATGGTGACAGGGTGCATGGTCTGGGAAATACACACTGCTAGTGAATTTTTAGCCACGCTACAAATGGAAATGTCATCCTGTCATGTGGCCAGTCCACCAGAATTTGGCCCAGACGAAAATATCTGAGCAAATATTGGCTATATTTGCTGTGTAATTTGGTACAGACATTCCAGACATGTCCTCTTTTAGAATGAATTTTAATAACTTGTCTAGTGTCATCGGATCTGAATTTTAATTTGACAAATACTTTTTTTCCCCCTAAATGCCTGCAATGCTGAAAACATTTCCCATCAGCCTCAGCTCCATTTTGGTTTTAGCACTAATTAGCAGATCATGGAGGACGAACACACTAAAGTAAGATGGTGAATGTGCACCGGCTCAACAATCGGCATGTTCTTTGTCACTGTGTCTGGCTAGTTTTGTTAGTTTTGACACAGATGTGTAAAAATCTGGGCACATTAAACCAACAACCAACTCTGTAATTGAGATTGATGTAATTCGGTGAACTGATCCATTAAAAGCAGAATACCTTAAAAGAGAGCTATTGACATATATTGTCTGGTAACAATCCAGAAATCTC
Source organism: Holacanthus passer (assembly GCA_025331565.1). Lineage (NCBI taxonomy): Eukaryota > Metazoa > Chordata > Actinopteri > Pomacanthidae > Holacanthus > Holacanthus passer. The sequence continues at coordinate 5,956,498 of JAFREQ010000023.1, read as the reverse complement.
CCACTGCTATCCACTCACATCCCTGCTTTGGAGACTGCCTCTGCTGGCTAGATATAGTACTCCCACTCTTGCCTTTTTCAAAATCCCACACACATCCAGACGCACACACAGAGGCACTGTGTTAAATCTGCCATTGCACTAGTTGGCTATTTGTAGTCGCTGTAGCACTAAACCATGCGTTTCTTCTTCTTCTCTACGAGTGGATTAAGATCCACTTTTTATAAACGATTAAAAGATTTACACCAAATACATGAATATATGTCATTCTTACCCTCCCTCCCCTCGGTCTTACCCCTCCCCAAATCCCTCCTGAAGAAATCATTTGTGAGTCTGACAAGTCACTTTCAAGAAATCATTGAATAGATCTTGTGTCAGTATTAAAGATACTTTGCTTTAGTTTCCTAATTGGCCATTAGATAGGGAAGTTGATGTTGCACTGAATTGGACGATCGATAGGCTGAAGCCGCAGCTCACAGAGTGAACATAGAGAGGGACGAGGGGAGTGATTGTGGCTAATCAGCCTCTGTGGTCGGAAGCTTTTGGAGATATGAAGCAATATAGTGCCTCGACCATCTGTTTTTGATGATTTATGTTCTTCATGTGTTGGATTAAGCATTATTGTTGCACTTGTTTATTTATTTTTTTTAAAAATCATATGAATTCAAACTCATAGAAAATCATGTTGTCTCACATGTGCTCACTGTATATACTGTTCACTGTCACTGAATTGTCAGTAGTGACACGCTTATAAAGGAACCGTTACGTGTGGCGCATAACCGAGAACCAAACGTCATTGAGCATGCAATGAGGGTTTTTTTTTTTTCCAAATAAAAATTCAACAATCAAACAATAACTTAATCTTGTGATTTTCCCCCTGTGTACATGAAATCATGACTCATTCAAGAGCCAGACAGGAAATCATTATTTACCCTCCTCCAGCAGATGGTGCTCATGAATAACTCAGCCCCCCAAAAAAATAGTCAGCATGTGAAGCACATTCCTATCTGTCTGTCCATAATGGCGCAGTCATAATCCATTACCCATTCACCATCTGTATCTCTTGTGCTGTGAAGGATATGATGAGGGCTGCTTATTAAACCTCTATTAGCCACAGGGTGAACGAGGAGCGGGCAATAAGCTAAAAATGCCACTCCAGCAGCTGGAGGGTCTAATTAGGAGAGATGAAATCTAACTGTGTTTCAAATGTCACTGACATCTCTCGCTGAGGATATTTGTCCTCTTGAGTAACATTTTGGTAATTTTATCAAAGCATCAATCAATAGCCCCCTGAGCTGAAACAGGACATCCACCCCCAGGTGCAAACATGTTCATTAAAACTGAGATTTAACTGGATGTTTGACTTTGATATTTGACAGTATATGAAAAGTGTCATGACATAACTTCTGTTCGTGATTTGGTGCTATATGAATAAAAGTGAATTGAAATTGAATGCTGTTAATTAGCCACACTAGTGTTGTGCTTCTAGCGGCGTCAATGTCAGTCTTCCACATTGGTCCAGGCTAAAATTCCATGAAATTTTATACACACATTCATGGTTCCCACATAATGAATTCTGCCGACTTGGGATGAATTACTTTTCCTCTAATGCCACCAACCTGCAAAACTAAAGTCTAAAGGTGTCTTAGTCAAATTTGTCTGCTCACTTGCAAACTCATGAATTCTCAGTCAGCACATCTGACTCAGGTTGTATCCTGTCGACCGCTCATATCTGATAGTTTATTAGTGTTGGGACAGAAAGCAAAGAGCATCTTTCTCAAAATGTTGAAATATTTCTTTGATAAGTTTAAAATGAATAACGATGTTTTCTGCATCACTATCTTTGGAACATTTGCTTTAGTGTTATGTGATGATGGCAGCGAGATGAATCTACATTACGTGAGCTTAGAGGACTTTGGAGTCCAGTCCACAGCATCATAGACAGGAACTCTCCTCCCCTGCTTTTACCATCGAGTTCTTCTGTTTCAGATGCCAGTAAAATGCCTTTGAATCGACTGGAGCTGAAGTTAAAGAATGGAAATTTTGGAGGCAGGCAGGACAGAGAATGAAAGGCAGCGCGTGGAGCCAGTTCCATAGATGGTCCAGGAAGAGCTCGTACCATCTGCTCGTCACCGTTTCTGGATCTTCATTACAGCCACACTCTTGGAGCTCATGTTCTTTTCATGAGTGTGTGGTTTTGCCCATTAGCACACAAAACCGGAACACTTACGTATGCCTGCATGAGTGCTCGAATCACTCCATGGAAGATGTTGTAGGCACACGCATTTTTATGTATCATTGGCACTCCGAGCAGATGTCCACATTCTCACACACACACACACACACACACAGAGGAGACTTTTACTAGCAGTCCCACCGCAGCCTTTAAGCCTTTCTAGAGCCTTTAACTCCAAAGTTTTCAGCCTCAGTTCTTTAAACACAAAGTTTGAGTCAATTCCCATGTTCCCATGACCCTCTCAGAATCTCAAGCCTCTGAAAAATTCTGATTCAAGTGCGACCTCAGTCCGAGCCAGTGACTTCAATGCACGACGCACACACACACACACACACACACACACACAAACATATAAACACACGGCAAACCCTCTCTTTCCCCCGAGGCATCCAAAACCACCTCTCTGAATAATTCACCGAGCCTGCTTTGTTCATCGATCCCTCTCTCAACCTCTCACTCACACAGACACATCTCTCACTTAACACGCAGGACCAGGAGCAGCATAATGGGCTGCTTCATCACAATTCACCACCGCCATGGATTCTTCCCCTTTCCTTTACTGATACCTTCTGCAGGTCGGACCCAGCAGCCTGTCCTCTGAGAAATAAAACGTCAAGTGAGCTCTAACAATTAACTGTCAATATCACGTCATCAAATCTCTTCTGCTGCCTAAAGAAGTTTAATCATAAATGTTCTCCTAACATTTCTTCAGAACACCAAAACACACCATCCTCTCCAAAGCACTTATTCTTCCTACTGGGGCCAAAAACAATTATTAAGGTTTATTTTGAGCCGGCTTTAATAATTCAATCGATATCGGTTTCTCCAAACGCTTCAAACCGTTTCAATATTTAGCACAGACATTAAAGCTCATAATGATCGTGCCGTTCTTTTGAAGATATTCTTGAACATCCCCCGGCCTGCTTCCTGAATGATGCATTCACTGACTTTCATCTCCTTTGTGCAGCTGCACGCTGACCCTTTTTCCTCAGCATCAGACATGTCTCGCTTCACATTCATCATACTGTAAAACCAGCATCATTACCCATAAATCACCATGCTCCAGCATTTTAGTTTTTTTTTTTCTGATGTGCAGGATTTTGCTTTCATTGTTGTGATATTAGGAAGAATGCGCGGTTGCCTGGAATGTGCAATGTATGTGACGCACTACTATTCATTTCCATGTGAAAGCAGTTAGATGACAATGTTTTTTATTTCAATACAGTTAATTTATTACAGGTAATATTTGATTTAAAAGAAAATCCACCTGGCAGAGGATAAGAAGCTGATGGCAGATCCCATACTCATGGATCTGCAGGCAGAGATCTTATCTTTCATGGCAATCTGAACAGAGCACATATTTGACATTGAGTTATATAAGAACAATCAAACAATTCAATTAGTTTTAATATTAAGGAAAACAAGCATAACATACGAATATACGCAAAACATACACAACAGTACTAATAAATTAGAAGACAAAAAAAGTCTCACTTCTTTCTCAAACAGGTCCCCATTTTAATAAAGACAGTCCCTTTAATGATTTGTTCTAACTATCTGGAGGGACATAGTCCAGAAGTGGCTGCCAAATGACTGAACTAATCTTTAAGTATATAATGTTGATTACATGTGGTAGCACATGGAATCTTTTTAGTATAAGATGACAATGGCAGGAGTTTGAATTTGAATTTAAAGTTTAGAGAGGGGAGTGGCAAATCTTCAGTGGGAGGACATGGCAAAATAAAGCACAGTAACATTGACTATTTTAGATTTATGTCACAATACCACTAATTCCCTTGACTATACAGTTTTAAAACTGTGAAATGTGTCCACAATGTCAAAAAAGAAGAACATGAATTTATCATTCTCTGAGATATTTTACACACGGGGGTGATAAACTGTGATGCATCTCATTCCAAACTGAGGGAGTTGAGTGTAATATGTAAAGAATTTTGTACCGAGTCCCTCGGTAAAACGATTCGTTACCAGTCGTCCTCTGTGTATTCATTGTTAAACTCTTTTTGGTTGAGTCGATGCAGTGTCGAAGCAAAGAAATGTGACAGAAACATTGATTTTTCAATGCAGTATATGAAAGCAAATAATTTAGTCAAGTGTTTAGGGAAGATTTTATATCCTCTTTTATTCAGAAGCCTCTTGCCCTAATAAGCTGTCACCAAACACAAAATGACTTTTACAGCACCTCTGTGTGTGCTCATCCATGTGTTATGAGTTTTAGTACCAGCTCACACTGTCATCCCTAATCTCACTTGTGATCTATTATTGTTTATAACACTATAATACTACAACAGAGATGCATAAAAATCTTAGATTATGTTTGCAGCAGTAATGAGGTGCCACATAATCCCGTTCTGTGAGACGATGTATGAAAGCACCCAATCAATGTGAATGGATCCAATTTAAGCAGCTTGCATTGTATTGGAAGGAGTCACACACAGAGAGTGATATTTTCAATCTTTATTCAGTCCAGTTAGTCTCAACAGACCCTGACACCATCCCAGTCCCTTCCACCCAAAAATGATAAAGAAACCAGAGAAAACCAGAAACAAACAAACCTTGGACAGTGAGAGCTTTTCTGCAAAATTTGGCATATGTATATTGCATTATTACAGTTTTACAAACAAATGTACAACAAATACATCATAAATAGACTCTTATTGTGAGACAGTGACGAGCCAGCTTGCGTGGGTTGTTTTTTTTTCTTCTTTTTCTCATGTGGATGTCTCCGTACAGAGGGGGGTATGAGCCCTGACCTCCCTTTACGAGGAGTACTCGTACTCCTCTGCGCTGCGACGGCCGAAATCCATCCACCCCAAGTAGTCCCTGTCTGCTATCCGGTGGTTGGCGCTCAGTCCGTTGCCTCTGCTGTTTGCTGTGGAGTTTCTGCGCACAGAACCTGGGAGGAGAAGTGGGGGATGACAAGGAGGGGTGGAGGTGACAGAAAGAGTGGGTGGAGGAGAAGCAGAGCAGGTGGGAAATGAGTATTCCTCAGAGTAAGAGGAGCTTAAAACTTCACAGGAACTTTGATTTGTTTCTGCTCAGAGACAGTTAGAGAAAGATTTGTTTGCAACGCTCTTATGCAGAAGCGAGATGTGAGCAAATGTGGTGCAATAACAATAAAAGTGACTGTAATCAATTTTTTTATCGTGTGACAGAGCTGAGAGGTTTTTTTTAATAACTAAAACATCATGGTTCTTTTGGAAATATATAAATAATCAATATAATCTGGTGCAATGTGGCAGTTTTCGGGGTGAGACTGGACACAATGCTCTCCTAAAACCAATGATGGTCTTCTTGCACTGAAATGTATTTTCACTGACTGATGCTTTTAATATCAAAAAATGTCATCACTTTTACAACTTTTCTTGGTCAGATGTTTTGCCCAAATGCAGTTTAACACTTGGTTGAGTTCATTATCAAATTACACTTTTTATGCCTTTCAGACAAAAAAGTGTTTACAGGAACTTGACAACTGGTGATTTTTGGTTTCTGTGACTATTTGGGCTTCAAGATGAAAAATAATTATATAAATAAAATAAAATCTTTTAGATTTGATTTTGTGATTTATTCCGCTGTGAAATTTGCTTTAGGGTATTTTAATTGTCTCGTCTCATTATTTCTCTCTCTCAGTCACACATCCACACACAACAACAGCAAAATAAAGAGGATGTTCCATCAACAGCCGGACTTTAGGGTGACAACATGTCATTACCCTCCTTCCTGTGTGTCCATGCATGTGTATTCATCAGTGTGTATGTGTGCGCAAATGTGTGTGTCCATTCCCTTGAAAATAAATGATCATTGCACCCTCTTTTCTTCTTCTTCTTCTCCTTCCCCACACTGTGACCTCCCGTCTCGTATATTCTAATCTCTGAATCTCCCTTTTTTCTTTTTTTTTATTCCAAGCGAAGTCAAGCAGGACTGCTATCTGTTTGGTAATCAATCGAGCGCTCACAGAGATGCTGTTTTTCACTCCACCCACATCCTCCTACACAACACACACACACAAACACACACACACACACATATAACGGCACACACGCACACACACATAAACACAGCGCTTCAGCTCCCTGGTGTGCTGAGAAGATTGGCTGCAGAAGGCTCGACAAACGACACCTCCCACACCGAAACATGCAAGTGAACAGCGAGCACACGAACACAGACACCCACAAACGCACACACGCAACCAAGTAGAAAACACACATGCACACACTCTCTTAGGCATTACATATTAATTCCAACGTGCCCTTTTGACTTTTTATAGACTTCACTGTCTGATTGAACAGTTTCTGAGTCTGTTTTGCATTTTCCTAAAGTCTCGCACTGAAGCTTATGCAACAGCAAATATAAATGTAACTTATGCTGATGTAGATGTAGCTATAATTACAATGCATGTCTGTGCGTGGATATGTAAATGTGGTATTTTGTGTCTAACTCAACATAGACCAAAAGGCATCAGCCACTCTTTGCAAGAAATCAAACCCACAAACTCACCTATTATCTCAGTCTGTTGGCAGAGAAAATTAGTCACTTTGAGTTGTGAATCTCACAGAAAACTTTTCTTCAGAGCATTTAATGTCTTTTTCTAACCTTTGATCCCTCTTGATGACTCTCTGTTGCTCTATGAAATGTCTCTGTGCAAAGTTTCAGACTGAAGGAACTGTTCTACAAAGAGATGCTGTGGACATTGAAGAGGTCAGTTGCTGGAAGCCAAGCTGAAAATTTCAGGTCTTGACAGTGTGTTTATGTCTGTGTGTGTGTGTGTGTGTGTGTGTGTGTGTGTGTTTTGTGTACTGTGAGAGCCCAGACATCCCCCCCATCCTGTCACACGGCCAGAGAGATCAGAGCGCCGAGCTATGACAGAGTTCAGATCTTGTTTTCTTGGCATTGAAGAAAAAAAAACCAAGCGACTGGCAGTCAGACGGGGAGAAAAGAGTGAAATAAGATGGTTTGACGAGAATGGCCGGAAGACTGCGCACACTAATAATCGCTCTTTCAAACCACAAAAGCTTTTCAGAGCCACTAATTCATTTTACAAAGCAGGCTGTGCGCTGATTCCAGTAATTAGCAGGACCGAGGGGAGGAGACAGGGCAGGGAAAAGCACTTGTCTCTGAAAATGAACCTTTGATGCAAATATTGTTGTTGCCACATGTTTTTCTTTGTGTGCTCACACACACACATACACACATCCAACCCCTTACACCCTTCAAGATTTTGCAGGTGCATCAAGGATGACACTAGACACACGGAAACACACACATCCTCACACACCTTTCCTGGAGGAGATGAGTCTTGCCAGCAGCTCACTGAGGTTGGCTCGGGAGTCTGCGTCCTCCTCGGCCAGAGGGAGAGCTTTCAGCTGGGGGGCAGAGCGGCTGTGTTGGAGGTGGTGCTCTCCCAAGGTGTGGGTGTCAGCCTCGAGGAGAGCTGCTCAACACACACACAAATGAAGACGCACGCAAGAGCAGATGTCGCATATGAAAACTTACTGTGATACTAATGAAAGCTCGCTGGGTATGTGTTGAGAGGTTTGTACCTTCAGACGGAGCAGAGATGGAGCGCTGGCCCTCATCTAGGAGCTGGGAGGAGAAGGGGAGCCCCAAACAGCTCGTACACAGGACTGCCAGCACGACACACACACACAGCCCTGCAGTCATCTGAAACACACACACACACACACAGAGGAGAGAGAGAGACACAGGGAAGGTTTAATAGGAATTGGAGATGAAGTCCAGTCTGGGTTTACAGCAGGCGCTCTCCAGCAGCCAGCTTCCACACTAACACACCACAACTGAGACCATCTGCCACACAACTGCTCTTTCACAGCTGATGATCACTGTGACTGCACAAGAAGAGGCGAATGAATCAGAGCAGCATATTCACACTATCATCCAGGGGCACAGCACGCAACACAGTGTAGATCGCTGGATTTTCATATCCTGAATTTCAGCAGGTCAGATTGACCCGATTGTCAATGGAGGGAGAATTTCTGATTTCCACTTTGCTGTCAGGAAACATCTCTGGAAATAAATTCACGAAAGGAAATGAAACCAAGTAAAGCAAGTCATTTTTTTTTTATACTTCTCTCGTTTATATTTACTTACTATCTATCTTAACACTGTAAATGTCCCTGTTGTGGGACTAATGAAGGAATATCTTATCTTCCTCTTGAATCTATAACTTCTATATTAGCAGTAATTTGAGAACAAAACATACGAAATGTGAAAATCCAAAAAGGCAAATTTGAAATAAAATCATCAATATGTTTCTATGAAAATTGCCTCCATGTTTGAATTCCAGTCTAACCATGAAGCGGAAAAAATGTTATCACTGTATAAAAACCATCTTGTAAAATACTAAAATCTCTGTTCTGTTATAAAAGAAAAAGAAAAAGTGGTTTCCTTACCTTGAGAAAAGAGGTTCAGCGTGTTAGAGGAGTGTGTGAGACTGAGGAGAGCACTTCTCTGTTGAGTGGGAAGGAAGCCCCTTTTATACTCCCTGCTCAGCACCCTGTGAGTGTGTGTGTGTGTGTGTGTGTGTGTGTTGCCTCGGTGTACATCCTGCGTATCGCTCGTTGTGTTTGCGAAGCTAATGTGAGTGAATTTGCTCAACAATACAACGGCGTGCTTCAGTTTTATTGTCTGTTTGCTCATCATACAATTCAACATCAGGAGGAGATGCCTTGTTGACGTGCATTAATAAATGCTGTGTGTAATAGAGCGTGTGTCAGAGTGATGTGCATATAGGAGTGAATCATCTGGATCAAAAGTATATCTTGAAACTAGAGTTGAAATATTGAAAAGTTTGCTGGAATATAAGTGTATTTTTATTCAGTGCACTGACAGAATGAGCCACACTGTCATGAGGAGGACGTGTGTGTGTGTGTGTGTGTGTGTGAGTGTGAGTGGGTGGTTGATGGAGAGGGTGGCTGTGTGGTCAGGCATGTGTGGGTGTGTGTATTTGTGCACACCCACACATGTATGAGATGTCAGTGGATGTTCACACTTAAAAAGTGAGTGGAAGCAGAAAGGAGAATCTTCACTTGTGTTCATTTAACAGGTGACTGAGCTCGAACTGAGACATGTCCACCGTCCTCCTACTGTCTCTCACCCCTCTCTCACTCTCTCACTTTCTCTAACCACCCAGGATTAACCCGACTCATTGATCATGCAGGTGGAGCAAATCAGTCAGCCTGAGTCAATAGTTATTGATCCGCTCTTGTTTGTTAATGTTTTTATTAATGGGGCCGACAGCTCGGTGATGCACGACAGGATTAGGATCTCTGACGCTGCAACGGAGCCGCTTGTGCCTGCTGAAATAATGTGGAGGAGAAAATGTAGCATCAGTGAGGCTGTTAACTAAGGTTGACGGCCACTGGGGAATCACAGAGGCGGAATACAGACATCCTTTTATTGCTGTCGTCTAATTAGGAGAGATAGATGAGCGAAGGTTTGAAATGGAGAGCTTACTGAACGCACACACTCACTCACACACACACACACATACACACAGTGATCATTACTCAAAAGTAACTGTCTCCTGAAGTGCTGACATTCAATTTAATTTGGATCAAGTGCCAAATACATTAAAAAAGAATTACAATTACACGTGAGAGGCAAATGAAAAAATTCTGATGATCCATTTTCTGATCTGATCTAAATAGTTTTCTTTTCTGTGTTTAACAAGTGAAAAGGTTTTGCAAGGATAAGATAAGATAAACCTTTATTAATCTTAATAAGTTAATTTTTTCATCTGTGAGAAGGTTTTGCCAGGATTATTTTTCTATGTTACTGTTCTCATCTGTGAAAACAGGTGGGGGGGAAAAAGCTTTGGCAGGTGAATTTACGTTTGGCTTTTATTTGTAGTTAGAATACTCCAACTCTCACTCCAACAAGTAGTTTTGTCACCTAAACTGAAACAAAGTGCTACTGAAAAGCAAAAGAAGAACAAGCGGTGGTGACCAGTGAGGTGGAGGCGTCAACCTTGATGTGGTGAGCTACCACAGAACTTCAGTTCAAATGATTTCAACTTTGACCTTGGTTGCCACTGACCTTACGAAGCACAACCGATGAGATGGCAGCTGTGTGCGACGTAGCCAGAAGTGACGCATGCAAGCAGGGGAGGAAGAGAGTGATGAAAGAAAATCTCATACTCTAAAAGTAAGAAAGATGATCCTGCAGAACTTTTTTCACACATTTTAACAGGTGAAAAAAGTTACTTGAAAAAAATGATCTTGACAAAACTCTTTTTTCAACCTGAAAAAAATGAAGGAATTTGTCCTGGCAAACCCCTTTTTTCACCTGTCCTTAAGTTGTAAACACAGGAGAGAAAACAATTTAGATAAGACATAGAAAATGGATCATCTGAATTTATATGTCAATATTGAATTTTCACATTTTTGCGCTGCCCCCAAGTGGTCAAAACAGTCTCTTAATCTAAATATGTGAATATATCTAATTGATATGCTATGACAAAAAACGCAGACTGCGCATTTAATCAGCACTTTTGTAAAAATATAAAAAAATGTAGAAATATATGTGTATTAATAATCTTAATTATGTATGTATGTGAAGTATCACTTTTTTATCTCCCACAAGTTATGTTGACTTGCAGGTTTTTTTGCATGATCTAAATAAGTATTAAAAGTTTCTTATGCCCAGATTTAACATGTCTCAACATATTTGTAATGTACATATTGCATTGCATTGCATACAAATGTGTGAGTGTTTGGCTGCTGGTGTTAATGAAAAAAAAAAAACAGATCATCTCTTTTCACCACACTACGTGAACATCATACTGTTTCCTGCGTGGCATCAAATATTGACATAAACATCATGAATAATGAAGCACAGTTGCATAGATGTTGATGGAGGCCTCGTTGGCCAGATGTCAACTCTAATTTGATGAATTGACTCTTGGTGATTATCGATGGATCAACTGTGAATTTCCCCACTGTGGGACGAATAAAGGTATATCTTATCTTATCTTACTGTTTACTGGCATCACATCACAGAATTTCCTGGTATTAAAATCTTCAAAATACATCTCAGTCACCTCTGGCTGCCCGTAGTGAAGCTACTTGCCGAACTTTGTGCCACAACTCCCAGCCAGTCTCTCAGGAGCGACGAGTCTCTCTCGATCACATCAACTCGCTCTGACATTTCTTTACTTTCACAGTCATGGCTTTGCCTCACTCTGCCTGTCTTTCTCGCTCACTGAAGATGCCGTAACGTTTTCTCCAGGCACCATCAGAAGGCATGAGTGTGGGAGGTGAGGCCACGGCCGTTCAAATTAGAATTAATTAACCATGTGGTGTGGGAGGCGTGCATGTGTGTGAAATGTGTGTGTTTGTGAGTTTTGGTCTTGGGTTTCCACTTGAGATACATACTTTTAGTGTGTGTGTGGCGTGTGTGTGTGTGTGTGTTTGAGTTTGAGATATGGATCCAGTGCAGCCGCAAGGCAACCTGTTGGACATGATTATTCTCTCACCTCCCGATGTAGGCGAGTAAAAATTTGCCTCTCCTGTGAGATGACTGTCTATCTGAATGCACGCAACACACACGTGGACTGATAGCTGGTGTTAAAATGGCTGTTAAAGCTTCTAAATAGCAACAGTGAAGAGGTTTCTGGGGGAAAAAAATCTGCAAAGAGCGACCCCACACTGAGGGCATTTGCCACAGCGTTGGTATACAGTTAGTAAACACACTAAATAATGCACAGATCTATTAATGTATGTGTCTCACACACACATATGCACTTACACCTCAAGGTAGATTCTGGAGCTCCTTCACATATTTTAGTTTTACTTGTTAAATCTGCTAAACTGTAAATAATATTTTCCTTGTGTGAACTGTGGTTCTCCATATGTTGCTGTGCTTCAATTTCAAGCTCAGCAGGAGTCTCATGTCATCAGGAACGTTATATACTGTACACCCATCTGTTAGTTTCTGTAAGAATATCAGTGTGTGTGTGTGTGTGTGTGTGTGTGTGTGTGCGCACGCAAGGCTGTCATTTTAAAAGAAAACTTAAACACACGTCTGCCAAAAGGATTCTCTCAATCAAAACAATGAAAACTAAAGATGTAGTTTGTAGTTTTTCTCTGACGTGACCAGGGCAGACACTATGTTCAAGGATGAGGTTGTGCATTAAAGTTTTATTCACTTTACGTTTAGTCACATTTGTTGATTTCCTTCCTCTCCACAGGTGACCAAATGAAACGCACTGCTACCTTGCATAAAATTACAGATTTCTCTGGGTTTGAACACACACAACTCAAAATACATAACATAGGTCTAATCGTTTTTAGACATTTCAATATAGAAAGGTTGCATATTATACCTTTAAATGAGTATCAATATCAATCTTCTCATCTAACTCACAGCAGGCGAGGAACCAAGCATATTTCCCTAAACGTCAGTTGCTCTAAGTAAAAACAAAATAAATATGAGAATAAAAATGTAAAAACCTCTGTGGCAATGTTTCTACATGCGCAAACGAGTTCTTCTATGCAGAGCAGTCACGTGAATCACAAAGTGCACATCATGTCACATATATCTTCCCATCAGGACGGGCCCTCGTCAGTCACCCTCTCCATGTGAAGCCATTAAACTGCGTCCTCATCTCAAGTGCGAGACGCTTCAACAGAACTCCACGGTGGCAATTACACAATTCAAGCAGACGCACACATGCCGACATGTGGACGGTGCCGGTGGTGTGTGGAGACAGACTCGGTCCGGCGGCACTCGAGTCCCAATGAATTCAGTTTCAAGTGCGATGTGAAAAAGACACCTGGACCCTCTGCTGCGTGGAGAGGAGGATGGAGCCCCAGATACCCCTTTACACACAAACACATGCAGACGCACAAACCTGGAAGAAGGACGGATTAAGAAATGTCCAACCATACATCTGTTACAAACTTGTTGCATGGCCAGGAATAATAAGAGCTGATTACACAGTGTGTTTATGCAGAGTTCCTCTCGTCTTGAATCAGCCTACCGTGCCCGTAAAGAAGCTCGCTTGCTTTTCAGTTCCTTACATTTCCTTACAAAAGGAAAGTGAAGCAAGGAAAAGTTATTAAAACAGGGATTTTATTAGTTTCCCTGCCGGGTGTGTAGAATTCATTTCCACACATGAAGCCTCTCCATTTTCTTTGCCGGGCTGCGGGCGACTTCTCCGCGCCATGTGAATGAATCTCCCAGGAGATCAGGCACCAGTATGGACAGGACAGAAAGACCTATTACACCGTGTGCTTCCATCAATTGTCCTGACACACGAGCTGATGAGACCGAACTCGCCTCGCCCCAGCAATGGGCCCATTATGATGGAGATAGTCACACATATTATCATGTGCAAATTGCTCAAATCTTCAGGCTCTCAAGGTTTTTTCACCGTGTTACTCCTCCCATCTCTTATGACAGATGCACACATGCACAGAGTAGAAGGCAGAAAGGTTGCAAAAGAGCAGCTATTTAATTCATATTTGATTCCCTCCTCCTTCATTTGTCAATTTGCTGAAAGAAATTAACTTGACCTTCGAATCAACATGGACGACCTTTTTAATGTTCTGCGAGGATGCAAGATGCAAGAAACAGGGAAAAAGAGGATTCTAAGGGCGAGTGGGGGGGGTGGGAGACAAGTGAGGAAAGGAGGAAAGAATGAGGGATGGTCGGAGAAAACAGGAGAAGACGAATGGAGGAGAAAGGAGGGAGTGACTCTGTGTGGCAGGTCTTTGTAATCACCTAGTAATTAGCAGCAAGAGCCAGAAACTTAAGCTCTGTTAGACTGAAGGGGTCTCAGGACGGTCAATACTATTGATTAGTGTTAATGAAAACATTGTTTCACCTGCTTCTGGTGATTCTCTCTGGAGACGGAGATCCAGACAGCTCGTGGGACTCAGAAACCTTTTTTGGATACACTTTTAATCTTTGATAAATGCACGTTTAACGATCTACAAATAAGATTTATAAATGTGTGTAGTGGTTTGCGAATAATTTAAGGTCTTCATTGATGTATAGGTCAATCCTTTCATGTGGAATTTCAAATGAATTTCAATGTGCTTATATATTGTATATATACACAATAGTTTGTAAGTTTAATAGTCACTGTCACTGAGGTTCAGACCCTGACATGCTTCCCTCCACAATAAGAGCATCAGTTTAACGTCATTATTGTTAACACTAGAAGAGACTGACATTTCTGATGAGAGGTCAAATTAATTCATTTATTGTCACATTGCCATGTTGCCTTTCACAATCTCAGACACTCGCAAATGTTATTGAACGTGTCTTCTCCAGCAGTCAAATCATATGATGTCAAACTGGGTTAAACTGAAGAAACAGATTTGGTTTCCAACTTTATTAATGAGAAGCTACAAAACTCTTCTCAGATGGGGTCTGTGGTAGAAATCTGGGGAACTTTGGCATGAAAACCTGTGTTTCTGAGCCAGAAGAATCTGTATAAAGATCTGTTTTCCTTCTGTGTAATTTGTTCAGGATAGAATTTAGGCACAACAACTTGGATTTTATCTTTGTGTTTGCACTGAGCGGCCAGGTTTTTGCCCTCGGCTCCTTTCTTCCTGACTGCTCCAGCATAGCGTGGTCTTCGGCGTATTCTCTTCATGACTTGTTGTGTAACAGCAGCACTTTCTGATTCGGAGAAGTGTTTGTATCTGGAGACACAACCCTGACGAAGGCTGCGTTGTCTATTGTTTCTGTCCAAATAAATAAGAGCTTCAGTGTGTGTGTGTGTGTGTGTGTGTGTGTGTGTGTGTGTGCCTTGCTTTTTATAAGCAAGTATCTACTGTAGATCCTGTGGCCTGTAACTAACCAAACGTGAATCTTCCTCTGCAGTTTAATACGACTAACCACCATTTTAGATGAAGAATAGCTCCCAGTGAAACTAGCTGATCAATAGTTCTTTGACAGCCAGTTTGACAAAATGTCCAAGCGAGGAGAGCTGAACTCATGGCTGCTCTTTCAAATACGTCAATGTCCCAATTATGGAGGAGCAACTTGTACCAAGAAGCGATTCCCTGCACACAAGTGTCACCATAATAAATTTTCCTCTCACCTGCTCTGTTACAGCGTGCAAGTATGTTATTGTGCACATTCGTGTTTGCCTGGTACATATACTTGCGTGTGTTTATTTGAGTGTGTGTGTGTGTGTGTGTGTGTGTGTGTGTGTGCTCAGCAGGCTGCATGAAAAGCGTGTGAATATTTTGCATCCAATTAAGTTGACGAGGCTTCATTAAATCGTGGCACATTTCTAAACTCTGCACAATTAAAGAGCTTTTGATGAAGAAGCGGCGTCGGATACAAAAAAGTGACAGGTTTGCAGAAGAAGAAGAAAAAAATCAGTCTTGATGGTTTGTGAAACCTTGTTATCAGTGATAAGATACCTGCAGATGTGAGCAAAAATGTGTACGTCTGTGCATTTATGTAAAACACCACATCTGCTTGACGGAAAGGTCTAATGATATTAACCTTCTGAACTTATGTGAGAGCTGCAGGTTCATGCACAGGCATACGTGGATGGAGAGAGGCACGAGAGGCTGGTAATTGTTGCTCCACTCCGGTGTTGCCTGTGGGAAAGCCATCCGTGTGCCCGCTCGGTCTCGGCGCTGAATAATAAATGATCCTGCAGTGTGTCACTGCTGACAGGCGAGAGTGGATATAGGTTACTCCCACTGAGCAAACACAGGCATCACACAGGGAAAAGATATCCGTGACGACTTTATTACCTGGTGTTTGCTTGGAAACCAGCTCAACTGCAATAACAGTATTTTGTTTTCTATTCAAAAACGAGACGAATGAAATACACTCGATCAAATGTTCATAACAACTGGTGCTGAAACAAACAGCAAACAAACAAAAACCCAGCGGCAATAGTCACTGTATTTTAGACACAAAGAGTTCACTGTAATCAGGTGCACAAGTAGAGCTTTTTATGTAAAACTGTAACTTGGTCTTAGTCTTCAAGATGTAATTTTTTAGCAACCAGCCTCTCAGGTACAGTTGACCGTCCTCTTAGCCCCGCCCTCCTTAAGTTCTGTTGCTACACCTGTAAAGCTGTCACACAGCATCACTCCGATATTTTTGTCATTTTTAAAAACTTGGTCATTGATTTCAGACAGAGGTAGCAGGCTCTTTTCTAACAGGCAACTGTCAATTTTGAAGTCTGAAAAGGGCCACGTACATGATAGTGTGCTAAAAATCACTCCCTACTTACTGTATAGCGCACTACATTTACTGTCCAAATTCTGAGTGACGACAGTGGATATAGGTGACTCATACTGAGCAGGCATCACAGAGGAAAAAGATATCTGTGATGACTTTGCCTCGCTTTTACTTAGAAACCAGCTGCATTGCTCTGAAACAGTATTTCCTCTTTCATTCAGTAAAGAGATAAATGAAACAATTTGACTTTACATTAAATTTGATTAAAAAAAACGAATACATAAAACACAAAAACAGCACGATTCTGAGTGTGTAGATGAATCTACTATATAGCGCCCTCAAAAATGTGCATGACTTTCTGCTACGATCCCACAATGCAATGCACTTTACAGATGAGAAACTCACCACAGTGAAACTCTTTAGCTGTTGTGATGGTGCAAACAGATGATAATAAGTAAATGTCAGAAGTTTCAATCTATTGCTCACTACTGAATGTCCATTATATAGGTAGTAGTGAATGAATTAAGAACAGAGTGATTTACATGTCGCATGCAAAAGCTATGATGATGATCTGTGTAGAAAACGTGGACATAAAGAAGCAGCATTGTTCTCGTATTGCAGTGTACAGCTTATTAGTTTTAGAGTTGTGATGTGGTAAAATCTGACTGATGCATTCTGAGGAACCCTCTTCAGCTGCTTTTTTGTATCTTCAAACTGTGTGTCGCTTTTAACGTCACAAGAAAAAAAGCTTTTAGGATGAGAACTAATCAAAGTTCTTGGTAAATGTAACAACATCTTGGAGAACGTCGGCTGGTTTCGCTGAAGCGTGAACTTCCCCACATTCAGTAAAGAGCAGGACGTGGCTGCTCTGTTCATGTAAACTGGCTTCCACGTAGCAGAGAATGAATGTGGGGACCGCACATTGTCCCAACAGCCCATTACAGCACGATGTGAATGTAGCAAATGTGCCAATTCTACTTTATTCATCATAGCTGTCTGTGTAGCATCACGGGAGTATTTTCACGTTCATCCACCTGATGATGCTCCTCAGAAGGGATCAGCAAGTTAATGCAGTTTCATAACTCACGCCATGGCTGTTAAGAACAAATCCATTAGACAAAAGAGATCATTAAATATTAAAAACAAGCTGTAATCGTCACTCAGATTGATGAGTGTAGGCTTATGTGCGTAAGACGTTCACGTACTGAGTGGATATCTGTGATACAAGGAGGAACTGGCCAGTAAAAGGAGATAAACAACAATCATTATCGCTCATCAAGGGAAGCCATTACTGAGATATAAAACTGCCTCACAGAATCTCTATTGATCTCTGCAGTGGCAAATATCAAACACAATCTTAACAAAATAACCAAATATTGATCACCTGAATTCATCGCGCGTGACATGTTCATTTAGTCACTTGCTGAAGGAAACGCATGATACTGAGAGGTAATGAACATTCATTCTGTTGGAGTGTTTTCACTGGTTTGTTTGTCCAGATGAAAACAACATTATTTAATCTCAGGTGATGTTAAATAACAGCATCAGTCTGGATGTTCAAAATGAGCGTCAGAGATTTTTTTTTTTTTCCCGACAGACCTGTGCTGCATTTGGTTGCAGGTGAAAATGAAATCTGAACCTTCAACAGCAAACAACCTAAAAATACTAGACAATATCAACATTGGATACAGCTCTGCTTAGAAAGCTTTGTACAATGGAATGAACCAAATGAACCTCATATGATCATATCCCATTAGTGTTTGTGTGTGATGCTAACATCATCAAAAACCCAATAGTGGTAGATGCCTGACTCTTAATGATTTCTGTTGTATCTACATCATACAGCAACTATGGTTGAACAAAGCTGGAAGAAGAGGTGAGGCTGAAAACTGTGGTGGGTGTTTACAGACAGTTTGGGTAAAATCTTCAGCGTTTGTCCTTTTTTTTGACCTTGGGGTTTGTTGATGACCTGTCTGACCAGCTTCATAGCCCACTTTATGGTCATGACATGTACAAACACAGTAAATTAAACCAAAGTCTGTCTGTGATTTTATTTCACTCACAGACAAAAAGTCAACATCCTGACAAAATCGACAAACTATGTGTCACTGTTGTCCTAAAACTTTGCTTTGTATAACTGACTCATATGAATGTAAATGGGTTTGGACCAGAGGAAACAAACTGGTGTGTTTGCGGCAGATCGCAGCCTGCGACTGCTCCGTTATGTCACCGTCAGTCTGTATCGCAGCCTTTTCCTGCCAGCTCTGCTGAATTTGAATGAGCGGCACACAGTCAATGGCTGAAGGATCCTGACGCGTTTTTTTTTTTTTTTTTTTTTTGCATGTCTGACACCCGTGTTTGCGAAGAAATTCGTGCCACTCCTCTGAACTCCTCATACAATATTACTTTTCTCTCTCCTCTCTTTGCTTGTCATTCATTTTTAAACACTTGTTGAATTCTGAAGACAGCAGAGGATTTAATGATTTTCGAATGCACGCACACACAAACACAAACACGCTCCTCTCCTCTGTCTCTGCCTCCCACTGGATGTATAATTCATTAGGCGTAGCGGGGCTTGGCAGCCATTGGCTCTGTGAGAGTTCAGAGCTGTAATGTGACACGAATTTGGCAATTACCAGAAGAAACACGTCCAAGCGGACTCCACGGGAAAGACGTGCGCTGTCCAGAGAGAGAGAGCGAGGGGGGCAGAGAGAGCTTTGGTGCGTGGCGCTGAGGTTGATTACAGGTGTCAGTGATGGCCTTGACGGCTGCTGAGGAACTCAAAGCGATTGGAAACCGTCCATTATCTAACCAGCACCAATTCAGACAAATCCAAAAGATTTTGGTGGGTGGTGGTGAGAGACCGGATGACGCTCAGGGCTTGTGTATAACGTCATCCAGGCTTTAAGGTTGGAAACAAAGTATGTTTACTTCTGATACTGTGACACTTTATGACTCCCTCCTGGGAAAGTCTCTGTTTGCCTCAGGGCCAGTTTCACAGCATGGCACCTTAAACTGGTTATTAGCTCAGAGATACTACAGCAGGTCAAGCTGAAAGAGAGTGTTTGTAATGATGCAGGCACCCTGCTACTTCTGCATAAAGAAGGAGGAATGTGTGATGTGTAGTGATTAGAAAGGAGGTATGGTTTCTGAAACCATGCCTCGGTTTGTAATTCCTGCTGCTTTTGATCATTTCATGTAATCGTCCTCAGTCTGTCCAGTTTTCATGGAATTCTACATGTTCAAATTCCTGTTCTTCTCAGCACTATAGGAACTTCTCATCCATCTTGACTTGACGGTTTAGATTCATTCTTCATAAAACCGTCTCAATTGGTCAAACTCCATTTTTTTATTGAAGATCAGGTGACATGACTGAGAGCTCATGAACAGCTACTAAGTGGACCTCCAGTTATAATTGTTTTGTCAACTACTCTTTCCAATCTGAAATTATGCAGATCTGACTTTTATGTGTAAAATTTGTGGACTTCTTTGTGAAATTGAATGGAAATGACCATTGACAGCTTTAACAGCAAATCAAACTAATAATCCCTGACATTTTAAAATGTGTATTTTGCTCCTCTTTAGCACTGGGTAATACACACACACACACACAGTCGTGATTCAATCTGTAACCTTGATAAAAGCCTCAGATTTGATGTTTTGAAACACTCGTCTGGCAGGTCTTTCTCAAGTAATATCAACTTTTATTTCTGCTTCAGAGGGAATAAATAGAAGACGTGGGTAGTTAGTCTGAGCGGCGATATCCATCCTGGCTAAACTGAACGCCACCTACAGAAACAGCATTAACAGAAAATCAAAGACAAGGGATGTCATAAACAGGGGGCACATAACTGGTGTGCAGGTACGCATGAGCTGCAAAAATCAGAAATGTGTAATGTGAGTTGTTTGAAACCTTGTCTTTGTGTATGAGGCAGCAGTTGTCATTAGTCGATAATACACATCTCATCCATATGCATTTTTTTTGTCAGCACATTTGGCCCAGTGAAGTAACCTAAAGTAACACGACATATGTTGTTGGCTTCACCATCTAGCTGACAAAACAGGTGTGTTTGATACAGGCTCAAAGAATTTCAATCATCCATTATTTGATTGTGATTATTGCAGAGAATTGCACAAGCTATCAGTGGGAAGAGCAAAGTTGTGGTCTGAATCATGGAGGCTGCTCTTTGATGGATCAGAGGACATCACAAAGACCGAGCAGGAGGTCGTGTCCGTCCGACAACAGAGAATTTACCATGAACGGACGGAAGAATGTATTTATTAAGACCAGGTATGTTTGGGGTGAGTACCAACCACCGTCTGCTGGTACACACCTGAGCACCAAGTTATGTGCACCCCTGATCATTAAACTGCAATTGGTGGAAAAGATGGGAACGAAAAGCAATAAAGATTGTGAGGTCTTTTTCTTTTTTCGGATCCACCTTTATGTTCTACAATGATACACTCACAGCAGATGGGTCTCTCTGTCAGACCGGCCCTCCAGCTCACTGACCAGATGTGGACCTCTATTGTGATTCTCCCTCCACTTTCTGGTACTCTGCTCAAAGCTCCCATGTCCCCGGAGGGAAAACATTGTTCCAAAAAAGCAACATTCTTACATTTTTGCCAACCTATTACGATGAGCGTACAATTCGCAATGTGCAAAATGTCCCTCAGTAACATATCTCAGCTCCGTGAATGGAAACACTTTAATATCCTATTAATCTATGAATTTTGCTGGAAATAACAGTTTAATTTGGTTTTAATTAAAAGGAGAAACAGAGACATAGTCCTTCAATAGTTAGGATTTAGGCAGGTGAGTGTATTAGCAGTTGTTTATTTGCAGAGGAATGTCCTTCATCTAATCTCAAGCTGTATGTATTATTCATTTATTTTTGGAAACTTTACTCTCCACATATATCAAACTGTAGGCAAACGCTTCACTTTATGTCGAACCGACCTGCTGTGTGTCGACTAAAATACTCTCTTGGAATTAAATCATTGGAAAAGTACCAACATTTCTCCTCTGCTGGAACAACACAGTCATATTGTTGAGATGGTGAAGGTCTGGCAATGAGACACTAAATGATCATAATCAGGGCTGGCACGAAGGAATTAGTCACATGCTTATGACAACAGCCACACTGAAATCCAGATAGTCATTTATGGGGGCACATATGATACAGCGCGCACACACACACACACACACACACACACACACACACTGACAGGTACATCCAGCTCCTATCTTATTGCATATGGATGTACACAGCCTCAGGTCCTATTGAAATACACTACGCATGGTATGCTTGTGTGCTTCTATGACTCATAATGAATATTTCATATTTGGCATGCCTTGTCTGGATAAGCAGATGGTACCTCTTCTGCCCGTCTCCTGTGCACCTGGACCACGCTCACGTATTAGCATTCAAGAATGTCTCGTCTCTTACTTCCCTCTGTCTTTATGTCTCTCTCCCTCTCCCTCTCTCTCTCTTTATCTTTTCTCTGATTCCGTCCAAACCACGCTATGTGCCCACTTTCCAGGAAACATCCGATTAGTTGGGTTTGACAACATGAGATCAGCTGCTCGCCGAATTCCCCCACATTTTGTTTATCGTCATTATCAAATGGGCTCGGTGCTAAAAATATGAATGCTTTGTCTCTTTGTAAATACCAGGTGAACCTTTTTTATATCCATCCAGCTTTCTGGGTTTTTTTTTTTTGCTATACCAGCCTTTGTGGTTTGTCAGTTTATTGTGCATATAGTGTATGCACCTTTTAACCTTTAACCAAAGGTCAAAAGTAAGATATTGTAAAGCCTCCATTTGTGTTTTCATGCTCAGTGGATACAGGCCAGCTCTCAGTGGAGATATATTCTTGTGCAGAGTCACCATTATCCATTCCACCGGCATCCCATTAGTCGACCATGTGGTCCGCACGATGCCAAAACAAAAAAGAAGAAGAAAAAGCGACCTGAATCTACAGAGAACCCCACAGAGACGAAGCCAAACTCGAGAGGCTGCGCTAAAGCCTGACAGACGATCTCAGAGGAGCCAAGCCGCCCATCTCCCAGATGGCTCCATCTACATCAGGGCTGAACGCTGCAAAATTCCTCGAAGAACTAATGAAGCTTCTGTCGCTGTGAGAAAGCCTCTTTAGAAGAGACGATTGAGTGTGAGACACTTACATTTGGTTAAATGCTGTTAAGTTGAATATAAAAATGCTGTATATCATTCTGTGATCAACTTTTTTTGTGGATTGACGATTGGTTCATTTATTGATTAGTCGATCAACAGAGATTAACCAATAAGCTTTGATAATTGACTCAACTAAACTATTTATTAAGACTCCAGCTGCTTAAACATGAGGATTTTCTGCTTTTCCCTTTTTTGTATCTCTCATAAATTGAATGTTATTGTTGGTTTAACAAAACAGGTAGTTTGCCAACTTGTGATGGGCATTTTTAGTGATTGTATGGATTAAATATTGAATAATCAAACAACATTACGAGTCTAAAGCACTTTAATTTTGAAACAGACACATTTTCTCCTTAAAACTTTAGAGGAATTATTCCATTTCCTACTTGTATTCATTAAACTATATTCTTGGTACTGGTACAAAAAGCTCTGCTAATTGTGAACGTCGCTGAGTTCCTCCATGTGTCGCATCTCAGCGCAGTAGCATCAAAAACAACTCTTTTCACAGCACGCTCTCTACTTTGACCCATTTCACTCATATTACAGTAATGGACCACCAGCGGAGTCGGCGAAATGACTCGCAGAGCTTGTATCACACACTCAACTACATGGTTATTAGATATAATTTTATCCTCAATAATTTATTAAGTCCATTTTGTACAAATCCTAATGGTTTCAGTGAACAGCTGGATGTTTCAGTGATCAAGATAATTTCCACGTAAATTGGATCATTTATTTTTCTGGGGAACATAAGAGCGTGTTAGTTGTCCCCATTTGTCCTATTGTAGTTTGGGAATGGGCGCTATTTCTTTTTAAAGGTATTTAAAAACTCCAAAAGGAAGCTGTATTGGACTGTAGCCTGTTCTAAATTAAATATCACAATGACGATCAAATCCTCCTCGTTGTAGCATGGTGTCTCTAAAGGCTGATCACTTATCTAACATAGTGGGACAGATGGCAGAATAAATCATTATCACAATACTGGAATAAACCTCATCCATCTTTAGGAGGCTTCTAAAATACCTTTAATAATGAGAAAATGTTTCACCTTATTTGAGGGAAAATGCCACTCTAGACAGATCACTTGTTGTCTGAGACGAAGCCTTGTGCTGCAACAGTCCTGATTATAAGCTCATGTAGGACAAGGTGGAGAAAATTGAGCACTTAAGACCAAACTCAATCTGCAGCCACGTCCGTCTAAGAGGCTGTTAATTAGAAAGAGGGGATGATAACATCTCTGTCTGGCCCCTCCATCCTTACCCTGTTAGTTTGTTCTTTATTCTTGACCTTTACTGTTTGTCAGAGGAAACTGCCACTACAACACACCAGCGATCAAAGAGCTGCTCTGACTTCTTGTTTGTCTCACTGGTGATTTGACCGAAAATATAACAAGAGGATCAACAACTCAGCCTCCTGTATTCTCATGTCTGGTACAAATGATTCTATCTGCTGTGACAAGAAGTTCATTAAAATGACTTGTTATCTTAAAAGTGAGCAAAGAAAAACATAGTGTGATGGAATTTGTGAATGTTCGATGCCCACAATGACACAGTCCATTCTATGGTGAGTCAAACTTCCATAAAGTTCTTCACAAATGAGTCAGAGGTCGCGTGCTTCACTTCAACAAATGCTTCGACTTTTAGCCACGGGTAAACACGAGCCCAGTCTTTGCTGTCTATTAAATATATCTTCAGTGTTGAATTTTTAACTTTTACCCTGGAGTATTTCCAAGCTGGTAATGATATTGTAGTGACAGTGATCATTAGTGCTTTTACTGCTGAAGTGAGCCCCCTGAGAGGGAGCTACAGGAAGATTCAACACTCTGTGTGGTTATTTTACTTTGCTTGTCCTCGCTGCCGACAGTGATGACGGCAGTAATGTTTCTTATTGTCGCAGCTGGTGCAAACAGGGTAACAGGGCAAGGACCCAAATGCAGACCTCTGAGGCAGCACTGGTGAAGTTCAGTGGTTTATTGTGAAAATCGAGGCACAAAAAGGCTTAAAGGAAAGTGAGGAAAGCAAGGGTCAGAAAGAGAAAAAGGTCAATACAGGCTGGTTGCAGGTTTTAGACAAACAGACTAGAGATTCTTGTCTCAGGTGAGGAGATAAAGAGAAAGAGTCGCACATGGAAACAAGAACAAAGGAAGGAGAGCGGTATAAAAGGTGGGCAGCTGATGAGGGAATGAGACACAGGTGAGAAGGTGGAAATCCAGGTCACTGCTGATCAGATGAGGGAAGTGAAAGCAGGTGTGTAGTTTGTCAGTCAGGTGATGGGGTAAAAGTAGAGAATGGCAATGAATGTGCTTGAGGAAGTGTGCATGTGGCTGGAGGGAGGGACACTTATCTCTCAATGCCCGTCCTGTTCAGCATTATGGATGCATCCACCATCGCCACATATCAAAATATAATATAATATAATTGCTATTGCATTGTGGGATCTTGCGGTTTAACTGCAGGTCCTTTCCCCAGTTCTTTTCCAACATCAAAAGTATCTCCAACTCTGAAAAAGGCTCCTTAAGTCAAAGAATGATTACGATAATGAAGTTTATTCTTAGCTGAAGCTTATTCCCTGTCACTCTGTCTTTATTCATGTATGCCCGCGGACCTCCGCGGTGACGTGCGGTTATGAAGTCTCCCTGGTCTTCATTAGAGTTTTTATTCACATCTGTTGTTACAGGGGGAGAGAGAAAGAGAAAAGGGAATAAAGGAAAAGGACTCGGGAGAGAAAAAGACAGAGGTGGGGACATGGGAAGATGGTTGAGATGAGAGGAGTGACAGTGGATTTGCACTTCAAATGCAAATTCTCATCAGCGGCTACGTACAGCATGGGAGTATAGACCTGACAGTGTTTAACTCTGTCAAACTGTGGCCACATTTAACACAGGAAGTGGAGCTTACCATGAGTACATGTAATGAAGTGTAATGTCTAAGTACGCATCAACCTGGTGGTGTATAATTAAAGCTGCAGCTTGAGCTGATAATCACAGCGAGATGGCCACGGTGTCAACTATTGATATAGAGGAAAATGAAAGAAGCTTCGAGCACATAAAGACATATAGAAATGTATCTCCAATACTGCCTACACCCTAATGAAAAAATGCAATTTACAAGCTGCGAACCCTCTTGTTTTCTATTTCTAGTTTTCCTGAACACAAAAGTTGCAATAGAAAGAGTGCAACTGTATTGGATACTATTTGGATTTTTATGTCTGTTTGCTCGTTCTGTGAGGGGCAGCTCGTCCGGGTCATTTAAAGATGATAGGAGAAGGATCAGACAGACAACACAGAGTTGTTAACCTTGTGCATTTTTAATATGCATCGCTTTAATATTTGATGGGCCCAGAGGCTTCACAGATACTGTGGCATCAGCTGACAGATGCTGTATTTACAAGTCTGGGGAAACTGTCACAGCTTAAAAAGTTCATGTCTCAATTTTAGAAAAGTGTGTGTGGATTTCCTGGGCTGTGCTTGTTACTTATTCCACAAGTCTGAAGGAATGTTAAAGAAGGTGGCACATCAGATTGGGGTTTTTTGTGTGTCCCATTTTTCCTGTGCTGCTGCCCTGATTTTCTAACCAGGTGTGTTTCTTAAAGCTGGATTAATTGATTAGTTTGGCCACCTGAGGGCAACACATCAAGTTGAAAACACTGATATATTATCGCCTTATTAAATTTAAATAGCAATTGTGTTACCAGCAGAGCAGACACGAAACATTAGCATTCATTTAAAGTCACTGGCCATAAAATTAAAAGTTATAAGAAGTTGAAAAGCTCTGTAGATCTGAGGGAAACTGCAAAGTTGTTGCTAATTCTCTCTGATTTCGTCATTATGAACAAGCATTTTTAAATTACACACAGCATTTGATCCATTGTTAATATATTGCTCTAATAGCAGCTTTAAATATCTTACTGCATTGTTTTTTTCCCTTTAATTGCTCTAGAATGGAGCTAAACTGATTTATATTCAGTTTCATCTAATTCAATAAACCAAACAAATGCATCTATAAAAGGATATATAGCCCATAACATCCAATAATCCTGCCATCATTTGATTTGGAATAAGTAACTGGTGGTGAGCCACTCTATTGATCAGCGATCTGTTATGCCAACAGCCCTGTGTTTGATGTACTCAACTGATATTGACTGAATCATTTCCCCGGCAGAAGCGACGACGCCGTCCCGGGCCTCTTATCCCGCTATCAGATGACTTTTAAATGTTGTGCACACACATTGTTCGGCCCAATGTGCCGTGAACGATGCTTCAAACTTACCTGCGTGCTCCCTGTGGATCATTAACGCTGCTGCTGCTCCGTGCCAACACTTCAGGATGCATGATGGATCAGTTTTCTGTTTCTCCAATGGAAGAAAGTGAAAGCGGATGGGGCCACTTCCTCGCTCTAATATGACTCACTTTACAAAGCCTTTATAGGTTTGTAAATAGTTTATGAATAGACAAAGTGAGTGTCATTCTGGAGGAAGGAAAAGGAGGAAAACTTTAACACAAAAGTTATTATTATTAATAAATAAAGCATTAGTGAATTATTGATTTCCCATTGATTGTTTAACCCTTATAAAGTGTGACTTATTAGAAAGTGGTGCTGAAATAAGAACAATAACAATAATAAAGTTCTCTGACTTCATTGATTTTACCTCTAGTGCCTCCATGAGATTGACATTTTTGTTTTTCTGTTAGATGGATTAAGACAATATGTTGCACTGCCCTTCATGGTTCTCAGAGGATGAACCCTAATGTCTGAGTTTGCCCTCTGCTGTCAATGTGACGTTTGTGATATGCAACAGATGACGATGTTGCTACTCACTTGAAATAGTCACAGAAATGCATCAGGAAAATTGAACTTGCCTGCAATCATTCATCAAAATGTTGCTACAGCTTTAGCTTAGATGAATGAATCTGTCACCACAGTGATGACTGGTGGGAAGTAAGTCAACTAAATTGGACCAGTCTTCTGAATACCCTGTGTGTGCCTCTAAAGTCAATCAGAGCTTCGGAATAAAAAGACGGCGTTTGCGCCTCGACATTAAACAAACTTTGATGTACTTCGCCGCTGGGTCTCCTCCCGTCGTCAGAGAGGAAGAAATCTTTATGTTCAAACAGAAAATTCTATGAATGAGTGGGAGATGAAGTGAAAGACAGACAAGAACGCGAGGATGATGGAGACACAAGAAAGTGAGCAGGGAGAGAAGACCAGGGTTGATGTACAGTACATTGTAAGGGTTTGATCTCTGTTCATGTAACGACCAGTGTGTGTGTGGGTGTGTGTGTGTGTGTGTGTGTGTGCGCGCTGACCTTTTTACACTGTGCCAACATGGGAAATCTGCCCCCGGCTGTTTCCATTTGCGACACACTCGTGAGAAACAAGAGCGAGAGAGACAAATAGAAATGCTGAATGAATAAATAATAAGTTTATCATATTGACGGCAGCACAACTATTTACGCTTGACTGACTGTAGGAGGTTAATGAAACAAACAAGAGGAGTCAGAGAATGACAAATTGGATGGTTAAACTACGGAAAAACACAGACACATGGTGGAATCAAACCACTCTCTGGAGAGTCACAGAGATTTTCCTCAAGCAAAACAAATGTCAAAAAACAATAAATCAATAGGTAAATGTTTCAACTTAATATGAAGGATCAGGTATTTTTCAGGAACAAGCTGTTTTAGTAATGAAATAGGGACAAGTGTATTTTTTATATCTTTTTCCCCTAATCTTGTTACAACTTCAAATGTATGGAGCAGAAAATGTAGTGACTGTTCCAGCATCACTGCATTAACTCTTCAGTCTGTAACAGTAGCTCAAGCATTGTCTTATTATGTGGATGGTAACAGTAATATTTCTTTAAAAAATATCTAATTTACCTACATGGTAATTTATCACCAAGTATATTCTTTTCTCTTACTGCGTGTAAAATGGCTGTCATGATATAAATTTGGAAGTAAATTTGGAAACACATTCTGCTTATATAAAAGTTTTACAGTCTTATAAAGGTGAAAATAAATGACTTAGAGCTACATGTTCATACAAGGGTGATGAACAATACATGTTTAGCTTTCGTCTGATAGTAAAAATGTAGAAAAAACAGTTTTTCCTTGGAAGAATATCAAAGTCCTCCGACTTGACGTGACAGCTGCAGACGACTGAACAGTCATTTAGATCAGTGTCTCTTCTCCTCAGTCCTGCTCTCAGTGTCTGTCTTTTAACTTTATCTGCTTTATCTGCACAGCTACACAACCTACACACACCTACACAACCTACACACAAAACAAGTCAATCTGAACCACACCACGCTGTTGTGTGTGCTTTTGTAGCTACAGTTCAGAGACATAAGTTACTGTATGTTACATTAGGACATGAAACAGATTTAATGACTGCTTAAATATGACAAACGTGGTCTTACTGATTGTGATATATCAAATTCAACACATTCATAACATAATTCCTCTGTGAAATGTTATTCCCTCTTGCTTAGTTCTGGCATTTATTTTGTTAGATCATCTATTTGAATGGGTCAGAGAGGATCTGAGAGATGGACAGAAGCATCTACTGTATATATCTGTGCTTTACATTCAGATAATGCCACACACTTTGAAATCTCTTTTCTTGACTGTGGGAAAGTTCACATATATAAAATCTCCATGGATTAAAAATTCATTACACAGTGAGTAATAATCGGCTTTGTTTGTGGTTTCAGGTGTCCTGCCAACAGTTTTACAGATATCTCTTTATTAACGGTGGTCTATGAGGAAAATGCTTTGTGGACCACAAAAGGAGAAGTTAGCTAGATAACTTTCTTAAGCTTGCTGGATAAAATGCTTTAGTTACAAGACCTTATACAGTGATTCAGTGTGCAGTGCGGTGTTTGGACTGCCTGGTGTAGTTTTATGAAGAAAGTTCGAGAAAAGGCTTGTGTTCAGCTTTATATATATAGTTTTGAGATATATTTTTGACCTGTCTGATAACCTTTTGCAACATTTTGCCTGTTTCAGAGCTCCTTTATACCTAAAATGTAAATTTTTGAGTCAGCTCAAAATGAAAGTTCCTCGAGAGGATACATCGGAGCAGCAAAAACCCCGGAGACATACAGTACGCCTCTGGGGTTTTTTGTCCTTGCTTTGCTGTCTTTTGTTATGTTTTTTGTCATATTCTCTCTCCCTCACTTCCTCTGTGGTTATTTCTCACTTTGCCATGCATACGCACGCATGAGAGGGCTGAAATCTCTGGACGGGAGCGGGCTATATCTGTGCAGGAGAAGCGGTGATCCACAGTCTGTTTCATTTAGCTAGGAGGATGCATGGGATGGATGGACGGGTAATTTGCGCCAGCGAACACAGCGCCCAGAACAGAGCAGAGGTCAATGAGCTCTCATGTGGCTCCATCTTACATCTGTCGCTTTGTGTGGTTATCAGTCCACTGGCCGCTGTAATGGATTGGTCAGGTGTGTGTGTGTGGAAGGGGCTTCTCTGATGCATGATGACTAGGGAAAGTAGTGGTCAGCCCAGACAAAACTTGAGGTTACGAGGCCGCGTTGAGTCTATAATCCTATTGGTTTATGTCCCCCCCCACATTATTCACATTCAATCACATTCTGCCTGACGACGCTGCTATAGTGGGGTTGCCATGACTCACTGACGGGAGGGAAGGAGGATGAAGATGTCATGATCCAATTCATCTGAGGAAGAAATTAATTAGAGGAAGTAACCACATGACCCTCAGCTGCTACGTCAACGCGGCGTCATCCAAACTCATCTGTCCTGTCTTCTTTAAAGGGATTCACCCAAAAAAACCAAAACTATCATGCACAGCTCCTGTGGCGTGGAAGAAAATGAAAGCAAAGTATGACTCAGCGTGTCACCTCGATCTGCCTCGGCAGAAAAGTGGGCATCGTCTTTTGAGTGTAGTCAATTGCCTTCATTAGCATCATTGTCGCTGGTGTGGAGAAATGTGTGCATGCATTTGCAGGTGCATTCTGGGTGTTTTCTGAAGTGGTCGTGCGTATGTGAACGTGTGGGTAAGACTGATGGGCTGGCTTAAGAGTGGGTGTTTTTTCATTTTGATACAAAGTTGGTTCCATTGTAATTTCAGGTATTTCTCAGGCGTTCCCCGACAATAAGAGTACAATTATGGGTAAAACAAAAAAATACACCCGACAACAATAACTGAATACGTTTGAAAAGGATGAAGTGCATAGGTGGTAAACGTACAGTAGATGAGGTCATTTCTTGGCTTGCAGCAAATCGGTCCAGAAGCGGCAGCAACATGGAATAAACAACATTCGTTGCAAGACATAAAAATGAATTTAACACCCTATCTTTAGCTGAGCTGAATCTGTCTGTACATGCCCGTCCTCTGTTCTCGGTACGACAACAGGCATGAAAGAGGAAAAACTGACACTACACACATTATATGACAATACACACACTGAGACATGGAGATGGATTCAAGGCCAGCATGACAGAAAGAGTTGCAGCTGATATGAGTAGAGAGGAGCAGGTTATGTGAAGTGAAATACACACACAACAACCATTAACAAAAAGTAGTTTTCCATGTTTTCACTTTGTGTGTCTTGTTATTTTTCTGAGCGACAAGAGTCATTAGCTCATACACAGGGTGGTTTTCTGGTTCCTTCCATGATGAGGCACAGCGTCACAGCATCTGTCGGCTGTGAGCTGGAGTCAACATGCATGAAAAGTCTTTGAAGAGAGTGAAATAAAAGGCAAAATCAATGTCTGCCTCTCTTTCTGTTCCTCCACCTCTGCTGCTGCCACACATCTGTCTCCTCCTCTCTTCCTCCCTCCTGACACCTCCTCGTCTCTGAGGGATGACTCTCCTCAGGACCCGGGATGGATTGGATGCGAAGGCACCTCGGGGGGATCACGTTCTTCTGGGGTCTTGGCTACGTCACGCCCAGCATCGCCTCAACGTCGAGGCTACGTCAGAGGGGTCGGTCAAATCCTCCCACGCCTCGGTTTCTCGGTTAACGTTAAGACGACCATCGGGTTCCTGTGTCATAAGTTGTGACCTGCTCAGAAGCTCAAACACACCTGTAGAATTACTGCAGTCGTCTATGGGTCAAAAAACATGCAATGCCACAAAACTGATGATGGCTTGGTGACTCAAAAGATTTCCAAAGTGTTCAATATCAAATAAAATGAGTCATTCTGAAGTAAATATTTACATGAAAACATGCAGCAAAATATATAAAAGAACAAATAACCGGAGAATTTGTTAAAACTCTGTTGTCTGAGTTCATATAGATTTTTTATTTCAAAATTCCCCTTTTCAAAAGTCTGTTTTTATGTCACATCACATTTCCCCTGCGAGTTTTACATGAGCTCAACCGCTGCTATCAAATTTAGCCACTTAGCTCCTGATCATTAGAACAAGCACAAGGCAAAAGTAATTAATTAACCAGAGGCTGCTCTAAATAGACTCAGTCATTATCCCTTCCTTTAATTTAGAGGCTATAATTGATGTTTTCATAGCAATGTATCAAACAACACTATGAATCCAATGTGACGATGTGAAAGGGGTCATTTGTAGTTATGAATCTACAGAGAATAATCACCCAAATCCCAAATTCCTAATGTTGTTTTTGGCTGCAACAGGCACCTGATTGACGTTATAAAATGAAAAGGCAAAACATTCTATAATGAAATTGTAAGCTTTGTTTTAAGTTGTTATGAAGATAAAAATGATGAAATGATTGTCAAGATTCATAATAATGTGAGCTTTATTAATTGTTTGTATTAATTCACAGTTTATTGGTTCACTTCACACAAATTACTCATATGATTTTATTTAATAAAGTCTTTTGTAATTATTTCATATTGAACACTTTGGGGCTCCATAGATTTGAATGTGAGCCTCTTGTGTGAGTCATATAAGTGGAGTAAAATTATGAACATGTAATCCTCCACCGTGGTGACTAAAGGTGACTGATGCTCTCGGCTCATTCTGGCAGACCAGCCCGAGTTTGTGCCGCCACCAAAGCAAAACAGTCTGGATCTGTGTGCTCTGAGGCACCTTCTCAGTCTGCTGCAGCTAATTGGCTCCTCTGAGAGCCACGTACAGCCGCTCATGCACATACAGTAGACGACATCCCTGCGAACACACACACACACACACACCGGCGGAGGACCTCCCTGCCATCTGTCAGGGGGCTCTCACATACAGGTGCTCCTCTGCTCCTGCTGTCCCAGCTCGGTGCTCGGGAGATGTTTGAGGTGCCACCTGCCTGCTGTTGTGTTTGATCAGCGACGCCGTGTCGTGTCTGTTCATTGTGATTCTGCAAATCTGCAGTTCACGACTCATCTCTGCCCAAACAGCCCCTGACTCCCACCTCCTCACTGTGAATTCTCTCCTGGCAGCTGGAAAAAAAAACCCACTTCAAGCAGGAGATCTCAATCACACAGATGCTCCACGGCATGTTTCACAAAGCTAACATTCTTATCCAGTCCCCCTCTTTGTCAAAGATTATTCATAATACACTGTACCATAAAGCTACTGTAACATAATTAGCTCACAGTGTTGCTCACAGGGTGAATCTGAAACGCAGCACTGCTGACATCAAGTTGTGGAGGCAGAGAACTACAACTGATGCACCTGACTGTTCCTCTGTGGGGAAACTTGTCCTGGGCCTTCTTGTCAATAATGAACCAACTCACTGAGTTATTCAGTACGTTATGACCCTGCTTTATATTTGTGTGTTGATATGGCAGATGTCGCCCTCCTCTCCTCAGTGTGTGTGTGTGTGTGTGTACTGGTGTTGTCTTTCCTCAGGTGTGTCTATTGGTGCTGAAACAGGTAGGGCCCTGTGATTGGTCCAATGGATGACAGTAGCTGGTTTACACCCCAGCTGACAGCAATCTGCATTTATTTGCTTCTCCCACTTCCAACAATGAACCAGCAACTAGTTCAGTGTATAGTCATGTGTTGTGTGCATATCTAGTACATGGCTGGGACAGACTGATTAAGCTGAAAGTTCTTTTAGTTTGTAGGTTACATTGCTAATTGCACCCTGCAATTATTGAGCACCTATGTGTTTTTTTGTTTTGGGCATTGCTCAACTCCAAAGTCTTAATAAAAGGGCTACTCTGAATTTTCACTCACATCGTGCAGCAGGCCTTTCTTGGGAATTGGGAAAAGTCAGGGAGTCCCACAGCATGGTGTGTCCAGGTTTCCCCTAGACAACAGACAAAACAAGTAAAAGCAGGAAATTGTTTTAAAGCCCAAAAGAAACTGCATTTTTCACAGGCACACATTTTGATATGACACAGCAGGAAACATGCAAGTTATAATAAAAATGGATGCAATCTATTTAGCTGTAAAACTTTCATTGTACTGGCTCACTGCCATGGTTCACTGTAAAGAAACCGACCCA
The DNA here is from genome assembly GCA_025331565.1 of Holacanthus passer. NCBI lineage: Eukaryota > Metazoa > Chordata > Actinopteri > Pomacanthidae > Holacanthus > Holacanthus passer. The sequence goes on along the minus strand of JAFREQ010000023.1, from coordinate 5,922,472 downwards.
TCTTTAAGGTCATCTGTTACACCGGTGCCTCTGTCAAAATGTCTGCTGTGCAATATGTCCAGGACATTAGGGTAATGTCAAACAGTCACGTGTACATGGGGACATAGGACTCGACCTGAGATTATACCTGAGTAGAACCATGATAAAATCTATATAAGTACCTTCATGGTTACATATTGCATGTAAACATGAGAAATTGTCCTAATTTTTTAGAATGTGTGTACACAACTTTGGGTCTTAGATGCATATTTCTAAAGTGTAAAGTTGATATAAAAATGAAACCGGCTAAGAAATCATTGGTACTGACCATCAGTGCCATTTTGTCCTTTACCTGAATCACTGCCCAGATAGAGATGATGTGAGATTCATAACAGCAACAATAGAGATTTATGACGGTGAGTGAAACAAAAAAAAAAGGCCTCTTCTTTCTATTCTGTTCATTTTGAAACTGACAATCAACAATCATCTGGCACAGAAGGGCGACAGAAGCCCCAGAGAACCACAGTCCTCTGTAGCTAGACCTCACATCTTTGTGCGTCTTCATGTAAAATCAACAACAAATTTTTGTGAAAAAAAAAACTACTACATTAATGCTACTGTTTAATAGATATAACCCATGAAACTGTGGGTTTTTTTTTTAAGGTTTTCTGGGAAATGTAGGAAATCAGAAACTGAGGTAGCAGATGAGGCTCTGCAGTACACTACATATTAAATCACTCAAAATTCTAAGCTGGCATGAGGTTATAAAGCTGAACCATTTCTACATCATTAACAATGGCTCTGCTCTATTCAGTGTGACAGTGAGTCAGCCAAAGCAGCGAAATAGAGTTCAGTCATCGTTAACTGTATTATTTACACAGTAGTAGTAACAAAGAATAAGTGGTATTGTGGTTGTGGTATACCAGTAGTGGTGGTGGTGCTCTCTTCCTGCTCCCAGTGAAACCAGTGACTGTCCAAACCAGTTTCAGAATCTGAAGTAAAACAGGGTGTGTTTGTTTTTGTCTTGAGCAGGTTTGGCTGTTTATTGTGTGAAGCAACACTATGCTGAAGGAAAAAAATGAGACAATGGGAAACGTATGGCTACATTGTGTGTGTGAGTGTGTGTGCAGATACTATATCACTTGGAGTATTTCTGGGCTAATAGGATGTGCTAGTAAATGGATTTGCGTATTTCTGCAGTTTAAGAGCAAAGAAAGAGTCACACGTTTTGAAGTCAAAGAAATACAACTTTATTTATTTAAGTGTAAACAAAAAGAAAGCAAACAAAAAACTGCATAGGAAATGTTTAAAGTCCACAGAGTACAGAGAGAAGCAGGTGGCCAATATATTATAGTCTCCTCTGCCTTATTTAGACTGAAGACCTGACATCTGCACTTAAACTCAGCACGATGTGTGTGTGTGTGTGCTAAGAGGGAGGGAAGGTGTGCTGACGAACACACTCGCACACACGCATGCACGCACACACACAAGGTTTGACTGATAAACACACACACACACATGCACACACACACACACAGCGGCCCGGCTGAGGAAGCGCCAGCAGCACCCATCTAAACTCAGCTGACCACACTGGCTCGCCCTGCCTCTTGGACTGTTTAGGAGGATACATTCAGTGGATTCCTGCTTAGACAACACGGATGCAGCGCACAAACACAATACCCACTCCTCACACAACCAGCTGCCGGAAGAAACAGAACGCAATGGGAACTACAGTTAGGACAGGATGAGTTGGCAAACACGCCCCGCCTGATTTTAAAGCTGGTTTCTAAATGAGCATGGTGCCGCATGTTCCACTGTGACCACATGATTCCACCTAATACTCTAAGTGTTGCTGTAGTGGAACATTTAGCACCAAATGTTAAGACAAATATTGAGGGTTTTTTTTTCTGTGGTATCTTATGTCTTGTAATGGCACCAGCAGCTGGTTGTAGCGAGTGAGCATCAACAAGATCCCATTTAACCCCTTTCTTCACAAAATACATTCTAAAAGGGCCAATGAGCATCAAGTGGTGAGCAGTATTTGTACTTTTTTTTGTGAAAGAAAACAAATTGGCCAAAAAACCCAAAACAAAACAAAAAACATAACAGATTAATCAGGGGAAACTAAGCCTTATTGTTTCTGATTTAGAAATAATTTGTTTTATAATATGTAAATGGACACACAAAAGAATCAGACTAGTAGAGGTCATAATGGGGAAAAGTCACTACAGCATCACTACGGGACACGTTTCAATGAGACACCTGCAGGGCAGGGCTGCTGAGAACTACCTGAGTTTTATTTTTTTCCTTTCTAAATTTTCCAACCTTTTTTTTTTCTTTCTTTCTTTAGAGTATACAATCATTAAAAGGAGGTCTACGACCTTGCACATGTCACCTGGTGCAGCTTTGCTTTTTCTCTCTTAAAGCCATGAGAGGCCAGAAATAAAATGGTGGACAAAAACCACAGGGGCCCGATGAAAAAAAAAAAAAAAAAAAAAAGAAAATCCGCCGAGCAGGAGTGCAGTCAACCAATCACGTGCTCAGCAGCCATCACCGCACTTCCTGGATTCTTAAAAAGACAAGGGAGATGAGAGTTTGTGCTAGAGAAACCTGGCAGCTCCTCACGTGACAGTGACAAGAGTTCCCATTACTAGGTCAAACACAAAATGGCCGCCTTATGGATTCATCATTGTTAGTAAGCTAAATCTGCGCTCAGCAGGAAGCTTTTACAGCTTCCTAAAGTTACAGGGCTTGAGTGTATATGTTAATATGTCTATCCATATTATGCATCTTGGAGGCAGTTGAAATGAAGCACTGATGTTCCAGCTGCACATCAGCCTTCTGCATTTCTCTGAAAACTCAGCCTCTATTGTTTCTAATGAGTCGAGGTATGGCTGGCTGAACAGGTTGTGCTCTGCAGAGCCTCTTGAGAACAGGAAATACAATCGCAAAGGTCAAAGGTTAATTCCATCCAACACAATCCTAACACACATACACATCTTTGGGTATATATTTTGGTAAAAACCATCCCAATAGTCAGCTACCCACCCCGTCTGAGTTTTGCAACACCTATCTGAGAGACGTCTTTATAATACAAGGACTTTTTAAAGCATGCAACAAAATGAAAAACAAATAAAGGTTTAAAATACATTTTTTTCCTCTTTAAGAGTGAAGACCTAAGGATCTTAAAGATGGAATTCTGCAATCTTAATAAAAAAACTGATGCAACATGAATGCACATTTCACAGGGTAATACTGAAAAGCAAAAAAACAATCTTATTGGTGAAACTAGGTGTTGGGTTCAAAGCAGCAGGGTGTGTGGAATCAAACTGGCTCGCCATCAATGTGCTAACAGCTCCTCTTAAATAATAAACCAGCCTGTAGTCACACGTTAGGCGTAATCCTCTGATGTGTTTGTTTAAACCACAGTCAGAATGGTTGAGTTTAGACATATCTCAAGGTCCTCCACAACCAACATCAAGCAAAATCCACACTGAAATATTGGTATATTGTGCTGAAATTACAGGTGAATCTTGTGCGTTCAAAGGCGAATTTGTAAAGTTCTTAACTCTTTAAAAGAGGCCACATCCTCTTCCCCTTACCCCTTGCGCACAGTAACAAAGTACAAGTGGAATCTGCATGTTCATCATCATCATCATCAGGTAAAGACAAATGGGGCCCAGCCCTCTTAAGTGCATCCAATCAGAGAGCAAGGATGTATTGTCAGGTGCTCTGATTTAACATTTGTATCTATGATAGAATGGTCCAGTGACATTTCGTCTACAACAGTGTGGTCCAAATGCCAACCCTGTTTGGCACAGAACTCTCACAGATCATTTTGGCACAATGTTTTCATCTGAAATATTTGGTTTCTTGATGACAAAAGGCATAGACCACCAGGCAACTTACAGTAGACGGTTGGAAGATGGAGCGATGACCATAATACAAATTTCATTTCAACTCAAAACAGTACCATGATCTTTGGTCCTAGAGCTATTGGACATGTACTGTACTATAACACAAGAAGATTCAAAGAATGAGGTATATTTGTAATGCATAAATATCTGATGAGGTATGCTTAAATAAAAGAGTAAAAATGAGGTATTCAGAATGAGTAGCAAGTTGAGGTATTTAAATGAGGTTTTTAAATGCACAGTAGCAATGAGTGACATATCTGAGGTATTCAGGAGTTGAGGTATACGAGAAAGGAGGTAAAACGACAGTTGAGGTACAGGATATCTGAGATATGACGACATAAATCCTGATCATGTGCAGACGGGCCCTCTCCTCAGAGGTCGGGGTCAGTCGGAGAATCTTTTCATAGGTCCCAAGATTCTTTGCTAGGCTAAGGAAGTGGCTAACAGAACCTTAATTGTCTAGTGCTTCCAGTGGGACACAGATTGAATGAAGGGCAAGGGGATTCAAAACCCCACAATGCTTTCACCACAAAGAGTTAGTGTCAATTAGTTTCTATGGTAATTAGATTGGGATACCAGGGCTAATCTGAGATGCTACTTTGAGCCTATGGGCCATCTAATAATGATAAAACTAGGGGGTGTTGTTTAATGGGCTGAGGCGATAAATGCGAGGGGGAGAAAGGGGTTCTCTTTGGTGCGGGTATCTTCTGTTCTCTGCAGAAAGACGAAAAGGTCCTCTTTCAAAACCTGCCTCATGCAACAAGTGTGAGGCAAGCGTGTGTTTGCAGGATGTGAAAGTACTCATGCACTATAAACTGTGAAAAAGCACAATTCATTCTTCTAAGCCTGACATGGACAGTGCTATGAACTCAACTCCATGAGCTTTATGAACTTCAGACGTCCCAGCAACAATGATTATTTCAGATAATGTTTTTAAAGGGGATATTTCACTTCTTTAGTTGCCAAATCTATGGTTGGCCGTTGTGCAGAAATTCTAACTTTGGTTGACTCCAGTAGTTGGTCTATAGACCTCCATCTTTAGAGGAATTAGTCTACTAGCACTCTGGAGGGGTCTCCTCCAATCCTTGGAGATCAATAAATAGGGCAGGGCTTTGTGATCACACCCTCTCATTGGACTGAACTCAATCCTCGGCCCTTGGAGCCAAAGGGAGTGGCTTTCAACCACAATCTAAATCCAAAGGATTGTAATGTTAGGGCTTTCCTTTGATGTCATTAATGTCCTCTGGACAGCCAAATTAGGAATCTACTTGTGAGGCTTTTGTCACACAGCATGCCTCATCAAAAAGGTGTCATTCATTTATATGATTAAATCTCTACATTAAAATCACTAATAGATCCAGATCTTAAGAAAATCTGTCTCCAAAGTCCTTTGGTGGGTCCTCCCTTTTGAAGGAGACGCTGCTCTCCTTGCATAATCTTTGCATCTTAGTTGTTCAAACAACTGACTGGATAGTAACGACACAGGTTCTCTCATTTTATCAGAAATGTTGCTTTCATCCAGTCTTATGTGACTAGATTGGGGGCAGGGGTGTATGGATGATCAAACACTTTGGATTGATTTTATTACAGGGCTTATTTTGGAGATCATTTCAGGGATCATTTAAGAGATAGTTTCCTCAACTCTATATTTTTACTTGTCAATAAATTCATCAAATCATCATTAGCTAGTAAAACTAGAGGGAGAGCATGAAAAGTACTGATCATGTTGATCAGTCCTCCCATGACCTGGGCTAATTTTGATTCTATAGTTTGGCATCGCTTTGTGCACTCTTCTTGGGCTATCATGACTGTCCAAACTCCACAAAGCCACGAAGAGACAAGCGTCGATGCAGAAGAGAAAAACTAAGTAGCCTAAAAACATCAAAAGGACACTACTGTACCCTACTTTCCTCTCTGAGCGAACCCTTCTAATGAGAATAAATCATGCAGCCTCTACAGCGGTCTGAGTATTGTCTCAGCAACAACATTCAGGAGGTTCACTTTAACTCATATTTCAAAATGCACAGCAAGAATTCCATTAATCCTGTGCAAATATCACTGAACAGTCTATTCTTTTTTTGTCTCTCTTAAATAACAAAGTATAGAGGTAGACTTTTCTTCTTTGTAAAACTTCACGGACTAAAACCTCTGCTCAGTGACTATGAGTACATTCATAAAGAGCTAAATGAGGTAGGTATGGAGCAGAGGGTACAAGATTTCAAGAAAAGTGAGAAATTCCCTGAGATGGATACTTAAGGAGAGCTTACAGAGAGAATTCAGTGCAGCTGAGACTGACGAAGGGAAATATGGCTCTTTTTCTACTGATTATCAATTTGTAGAGGTCCCCTTTGTTATACATACCACAGATATCTGATTTGGAGCATATCAATGCAAATGAAAGAAAAAATCATCACCAGTTTTAATTTCCCTTCACATCAACATGCTCTCAATCCTCTCTGAGCTCTCCTCCTGTTGTGTCTGTTGATTCATTCTCTCTCCTCCATTTCCTTCATTGAAAAAACTGCAAAAGGGCAAATGGAGAGAGAGAGAATGCAAAAATAAACTTTTTTTTTTTTTTTTTTTTTTTAGAACTTGAGGATGCGATTATTTCCAAAGTCAACGACCACAATGACTCCATCAGGCGTCACAGCCACACCAGAGGGGCGATCCATCTGTCCAAAGCCACTCCCCTGTGTGCCAAATTTGCATAAGAAGTTTCCATTGGGCTCAAACACTTGGACTCGGTGGTTGCGGGAGTCCGCCACGATTATGCGGTTCTCCTGGTCCACGGCAACACCCTGGGGCCGCAGAAACTGCCCGTTCCCGGTGCCCTCGGAGCCCAGAAAGCGAGCTGACTGGCAGTCCGGCCGGATGACCAGGAGCCGGTGGTTGTTGAAGTCGGTCACCACCAGGTGGTCTTCGTGGTTAAAGGCCACTCCTCTGGGAGAGTCAAAGTGTTTCCACAGGGCCCCTTCAAAGCCATACTTGTTGAGGAAAGAGCCGTCAGGGCCAAAAAGCTGCACACGGTGGTTCCTGGTGTCTGAGACCAGGATCTTACCCTCAGAGTTGACAGCTACATCCCACGGATAGTTGAACTGCCCATTCTTGGTACCCTTTTCCCCAAACTTCAGCAGGAACTGGCCCTCAAAAGTAAACACCTGTCAGACAAAGCAAATGTCTTAGGGCCCAGCATGTTTATATCTGCAGTAGAGAGAGAGTGAGCGCGAGGAGCTACATGTTTACATATGCGTATATGAGTTTACACATTTTCAGAGGCCAACGTGCTTTTTAACTTACACCGTTTTACATTTCAGTTTTTTCACATGCAGCTTTCCTGTGGCTTTTGGACTTTTTGATTCACATGCGAATACAACAGAGTAAGTAGAAGTGTGTTGATTCAAACCTGCACACGGTGATTGTCCTTATCAGCCACAATGATTCGTCTCTGACTGTCACATGCAACCCCTGCTGGACGATCAAACTGACCAGGCCGGGAACCCAGAGAGCCAAACTTATGGTGGAAGGCACCACAAGGTTTGAATATCTGGAGAGAGAGGAACAACAACAACTTATTGATTCCGCTTTAATGTGATAACATTGAAGGCCCCACAATGTCCCAACTCTCCTATAAAGCTCTCATATTAGCTAGCATACTGAATGCAATGGTCATGTATATTCGTGTAGTTTTTACAGAATGTAAATTCCCCCCTTCTGTAAGCAGTCTAATGTACACACAGCCAAAGTCTTCACCAAACAAAGCAATACACATATGTGAAAACCACTTAAACATGTGCGTGTGGGAAGTAAACTTCAAATTTGTGTGTGAGAGGAAGAAAGTAGGTGGAAATTAGCTTCAAGCAGTTTTAACATTCAAAAACAAAGCTTGCTTAGCAGACTCAGCTACATAAACATTTGAATGAGTGAATGATAAATTAAATATAACCACTCTAAGTGCAGATTTCTGTTTACTTGTCAGGGTAAGAGTAAAGACAGACTGAAGTGGTGTGTAAAATACAGGGAAAAAAGGGGGACAGAGTTACTTTGAGAGGCCTACATCGGGTGCAAAGTGGTGATGGCCCAAAAAGGTGACAACATTTTTTGTCTGACAATGAAAAAAAACATCAATACGCTATCCACAGGTTGACTTAGACTCATGACATGACATGTGTTGTGTCTACTCGCAGATGACTTGGATAAGATGTGGATGACCTATTTTGAGGTAAAAATGGCAAATTTTGTCAAAAGGGAACACGTCTGCATACCTGCTACATGCAGAAAATAAAGTAGATTTCTTTACATTTGCTTTATCCAGCAAATTTTAATGGCTTAATTTCTAATTATTCCTTATGTGCTGTAAATCTAAATGTGACACTGACCGGGTATAGAGAAGTAAGGTTTATAACAACCAACTCACTGACCATACTTTGTTGCCACACTGTGATTGTAGAGAGACAGAGGTTGAAAGCCATGCTCTACCTGTATGCGGTTGTTGCTGCGATCGGCCACCACCACATATCCCTCCTTGTCCACGCTGATGCCCCAGGGACGACATAGCTGGCCATCTCCCTCCCCCTCGCACCCAAAGGATGACACTTGGGAGCCAAGGGAGCCATAGCTCCGCCCCGACTTCACGATCACCTTGAAGGGGCTGCCCTGGATGTGCTGGTTACACACCAGCACCGACACAAGGTGCTCCCCCTCACATTTCGGCAGGTAGCTGACAGTGTACGAGCCATTCTGGTGGTCCGTTACCTCCGCTGCAGACAGGTTACCGTCTGTGACTGACATGACTATTGCAGACACTGTGTCCCCGCCGGAAAGACGTGGCTCGCCGTCATGGTCATATCCAATCACAGTGAAGGAGGCGGGCTTGCCACGAAGGGCACTTTTTAGACCCTCACCGTGGGCTTTGGTGACCGGGGCAAATGCTCCGCTGCTGATGAGGCCCATTGACTGGATGGCTATGTACAGAGCCTGTGCGAATCAGGATAGAACACATTAAATTGCTGTGTGGTTTTTTTTAAAGGTTGACTTGTAAACTCAGAATCGATAACCTTAAGGTTAACCAGCAATAGCAATTCTCCTACAACTACTTTTATTACATCAGGCTCAGTAAACATAGCAATACATTTTTAATGTTAAAAAAGCTATCCAAAATTTAGGTGTTGACTACTTGTTTATGATATACAGGCTCTCGGTGTCTACCTGGTCTGGAGGCGTGAACATGAAGCGATCATCCTCTTGCGGCTGCAGCAGGCCCCTCAGGGCCTTGAGTTCATGGATCTGGGTGAGCATTCGCTCCCTGGCCAGCAGCACATCGAGGTGGCGGCCTTCATCCAGCACCTGGCTGACAGCAGCGATGGTGCTGTCCAACTTGGTCAGACTCTGGTGCAATTTCTCCACCTGCAGGTACAGAGACTTGGCCTTCACCTGTCGGATCTTCTCCACCTGAACGAAGACAGAACCAGAGTAGTTGTTTTTGTGTTTTAAAAAATGATGTTTAATCAGCAACGGTAATGTTTGCAGCCATTTTCCTGCTGCTGTGGTGATGCAACTTCCCTGAATAGTGAACAATACGGAGCAATCCAATTAAATAACACAATATAAGGTGTCAAAAATCACTCTGTGGTTGATTTAACACCTTGTAAGAGCTCAACAGTAATGGTTGCCCTGATTTGCTTTTTTGACTTGTGATTACCTTCATTTGCAAACACTTCTTCCACTTTCCTTTAAGTATTTGAATGTGTATTTAAACTAATAAGCCCAAGGTACCTCCATACCACCGACTGTTAATTGTGTCCACAGGATGGCAGCAATGTGTTGACCAAGCAGAGTATGTTACATGTCAGACATTCAAGAAGAAGAAGAAGAAGAAAATATGGGTGACATGCAGCTAGATGCCTGCGCACCAATTTTGCCTGTAAATCAGTGTGTAATATTAACCAGCCCGGCAGAACGTAGGTTTTATAAATTTGATTTGAAGTTGACTTTTGGATGGTGGGCAAAGAGGAGAGATAATGCATTATTTATTACAGAAGCCTTGGAATTCCTTAATCTATTGTAAGTAACTGCCTAACTTGCCTAAACAATACAACAGAAGACACTAAGGTAAGAATGTGCAATACAAAGTGGACTATTCAAAGAGATAGCTGGGTTGGAGGTAACGAAACTGGGGGGAAAAAAAAGAGTACTAAAGGGCGACTGGGGTGAATTATTCAGTTACTCATAAAAAAAAAAAAAGTTTGACCATCACTTAACCATGACACATTTCTGTTACGGTAAGAAGCCAGATAAAGTTACAGGACAGTGAGTGAGAATAAAGCATTAAAGAGCACTGTAGAACCTGAGAAGCAGGGATTGGACTCTTACTTACCATCACCTAACAAAAAGAGTACAACACAATAGCCTGACTGCCTCTATGGTTAGAAGGACTTCTGATGGTAAGGAAGGACTGAAAGAAACAAAGACTCCACGAGAGACGGGTCTTTTGTTAATCCTTGGCATAAGTGGAACTGCAATTTGCATCTGTGAGACTAGAGTTACACTTTATAGTCACTGAGAACAAAGACTTGAGTTAGGCTTTCTGATGGACAGACAACTAGTTTTAGTCGAGCAGTTGAAAACACTCAATGGCAGAGTTGGTATGTATTTCACAGAGTTACAGAGCAAAAACTCGGAGAGAGAGAGAGAGAGAGAGAGGGAGAGAGGGAGACCTTGGTGTTCTTTGATGTAACAACTGCTTATAAGTTACAACCTCACCTGGCAGCTCAACTCCCACAATACATATTCACACAATAACATATAGAAGACACACCCAGAATTGCACTCATCTGTCAAGTTGCATGTTTTCCCCGTGAGTCACATTTAGCTCTTTTGTGGTCATCTCACAGCCATAAATCACTCTGCTTCAGTGTCAGTGTTTCAAGCCCGGATTCAAGCTGTTTTCACAGAGATCCCACAACAATGCCATAAAGAAGATCTGCTGTTACACCTTTCTCCAGGCTAGTCAACAGGGGATTTTACTCCTCTGCACTTTTCTAATCACATCTAGAGCTGATAACAGAAATCATACCATAAATCTTTTTATGTGTTCCTGGGTGAGTGTGGCATCGCTTCTTCTGCAACAATGAAGTTAAAATGAACGTCTTGTGTGATGATCTGTGAGAAGGGGCTTCTCTCCTGCCTGTGTGTGTCTGCTAGTCTCTCTCTGTTTAGACACAACTGACAATATGTGGCATGAGTAGACATTGATTTGTCGAATAAAGGTGCAAGACTCCCTCCTTGAACGGGCTGTATAAAAGTTCAGTTACATATTTCCCAATATTTCCCAACACCGCTCACGTTTGGCATTATTCCTTAATAAATGACTTAAAAGACCACTCAGTTGTTTTCTTGATAATCCTTTCAGCCCTATTTGACAGGTATGCACACACACAACATACAAAATAACTTCAATAACACGTGAAAGTAGTGAACCTACAGCCAAGAGAGCCTCCTCTATGGACAACAAATGACGATCATATACAATCAATCAGCATTGTCCTACTTCACATGCAGCTTTCATCTGCCCCTACTGGTATTCATGACATCCTCAAAACTATTTCTCAATTCTCTTGCAGATAGAACGCACAGACCACAAATGAGCATTAAGAAACTCGCTCACGACTCATTATATAGCACCGTATTGCGTACAAGAGGCAAAGCATCTACATTCATAACACATGTGACATGTTGTAACAGTCAGTTGTTAGTTAACAAGAAAGAAAAAAAAAGGACAGAGAGAGAGATTCAGTGTGTGGGTGTGCTATGGTTGCCTGTAACAACTTTATCATGTCAGGGATAAAGAGTGAGTCCTGTAGTGGTGTATAAAGGATTAAAGGGGGAACATGGGTAAGTGAAAACCTTTTTGTGACACTTTGACCTGCACACACACATGCACATACACAAGAGCTGTAAGATCTGAGGGAGTTAGACACAGCTCAGTTTTTACGATGTCACTGAGCCTGCTCTCAGGAGAAGAGGAGAAATAAGAGTTTGGTAGGCTGCTGGGTGTTAGGCTAAATTAACACTTATGTTCTGTCAGACCCAAAGCTACAAATTTTCACATGTACATAAATGCCAAATGCACATACACACATTTAACTATCGGGTTTCAGTCGTAACTGATAGGATGATAAGTTTGTGTTTGTATGTGTGTGTGTGTGTGTGTGTGTGTGTGTGTGTGTGTGTGTGTTAGAGACCTGACTGGTACAATGTCATGCATGAAGTACAGTCTCCTTATGTGGTTATTCATTTATTACCCATGGTTTAGGGATTTGGAAGCACAGGGGTGAGGGGCCTCTGGGATGAGGGGTCTTTCTTTCACCTAAAATCCCACTTGTTCTCTGGGTAACCTTAAACCTGGAAGGCCTTTACAGAGAGGCCCTCAAGTGCAGGCCGCTGGCCAAATAGCCAGCTTAACAGCTTGCTTCTTGGTTTTGTTTAACAAGTCAAATTAATGAATCTTAACAAGACGCTACATGCTCTGCTAAAAGCATTCTTATTCTCCCCGCTGACGATGGCTTAAGTCCGTGTACAATGAGAGAATCAAAGGACATGAAGTTATGGGTATACTGCTGCAGGTGAACAGCACTACAATAACTCCTACCTTAATGACAGTTGTAATGTTAAGTTTTTGTTGAAACTGTTTGAGAAATGTGTTGATTGAGGAGTAGACAACGGTTTCAGTCGCAGGCTATTCAAAAATGAGTTCAGGTATGGATGTGAGTGGGTGGGGGTGAGTATGAATGAGGAAGTTGGTTTATCTTTTTGTCAATTTTTTTTTAATGGTATGTGATTTGACAAAAAAACCTTTTTTCTCATATGTGTCAGGACTTAAGAGTTCTATCTATCTATCTATCTATCTATCTAACTATGAGCATGCCACAACAACAATATTATGCTCAAGGGTCCTGGTACCAACAGGACATTTTATTCATAAAACAAACATGGCCCACTATAGGAACTAACTGGATGCTAATGAACATGAAGCTCACCTTCCACAGTAGTTCACACTCCCTCTCCTCTAGCGCTTTCTTGTGTCTGAGGACGAGGGCCTTCACTTCAGTCTGCACCACCTTGGCTTTGATCTCCACCTGCTCTGCCATGGCCTGGACCTTCTCCATGCTTAGCTGGGGAAACAAAACATAAAGATGTGACGAGAAAAAAACTGAATATTAAGAATGACCATTTCCAATAAGATAAGATAAACCTTTATTCGTCCCACAGTGGGGAAATTCACAAGTCACAGCAGCAAAGGGGATAGAAGCAGTTAAATAGTATAAAAAGCAGTTTAAACAGGCTAAAAAGACGATATTAACAAATTTACAATAGAAATTCACATGAGGCTTGCATTGTTATAATGGACCAAAGAGTGAGAGAGAAGACAGACAGTAGATGTGGAGATAAGCATACACATGAATACTGCTCACTCTGTGAGTGGTCTGTTTTATTACGAAGATGGGAAACTGCTGATACTCAGGAACAGGATGCGGAGGATCAGGAAGCATTAAAAGAAAGGACACTGAATGTGACATCTTCCTGGCAGATGAATGGACAAACACCTGCTCAGTTTTAGTGATCTATTCCTTTCTCACGTTTGGTGGCTAATTTAGAGGGGAAAAGGAAACTTGGGTCAGGATTAGGAAATCACTTCACACTGCACAAGATGATGCCATTTCCTGCTGTGCTGAACCCCCTACTCACTCTTGATATTTAAAGTCTGCATTATAAAAATTGTAAGAACTACATTTGTTTTCCCTGTCATGGTGCAGCATCAATGTATGAAAAGCTGGGACTGTATTCTTATACTTAGCACTTTTCCTTTGATCAGATATTTCATTATTCAAATCATTTTTTAAATTTATATTCATTTTTTTTAATTTTATTGTTTCAATCAAATTTTATTTAGGCAAAGTTGTTTTTTAACAATGAGCAGTTTGGCACATTTTGTTACATGAAAATAGTGTTAAAAGCATTGAAAAGATCTTGGTACAATACTCAAGATGTTTCAAACAATATCCAGCCGGACAGAGCAACTTGTAAAGATGTTACTTTTGGCATGGTACTACGAAGGACTACGTACTGAACAGGAATCTTTATTAGAAATGAGATAAACAGGGCAAATGACTTTCTTCATTACCTTGATAAATACAGACACTAAAAATGTATGGTGATAATTTGAAACATTCCACCTTAGAGGGTTTGAGCTTTTTGGGCTGAAATGCACATTTTCCTCTTTGTCTTCCTCCATCTCACCCCCCACTGTTTTATCTGGCTTTTCCTCTGGCGTTTTCTGGGAGGTCACAGGGTGAACCGGACCTCACAGGGACGAAGGGGAGGTGGAATAAGGCTTCCTTTGTGATATCGGCCGCAGGGATCAAAGGTCACCTAAACCTCTACAGGTCGTGATCTGCAACCCCTGTCTTAAGACACATACCACCCACCCCCACTGCACCCCTGCAAGAACAAAGCCTGACAGCAGGGTCCTTTTCTCTTTCGCCTGGCCATTTGAGGTGGGCAGCTACAGGGTCAACTAAATCAGGCCCCCAGAAAGGGAACAGCAGGGAGGGAATCCTGGAAGAATCATGGGAGGAAGAGATTGAGGAAGGAGGCAGGGTGAAATATAAAGCCACCACCTTTCTCCAGTTGTCTCTGTGTAGTCCTATAAAATGCTAATTTTCTTTCTCTGATTTTCATTCTATTCATTTTTCTCTATTCTCTGTTCTCTATTTTTCTCCTCTGAGCTCCAGTGAGGGAAAAAGAAACAAATCAGGTTCTCTTTTTTATAGTTCTCACACTTCATTTTCTGTCTTCTGCTTCTTGGTCTCATAATCTCCCTCTCCATCTGCATGTCTCCATCTTCTCTCTTTCCATCTTTCCCTCAACATTCCCAGAAGAGCGCAGCTTGGAACACAAAGAGGGTCACACTGACCAATCAAAACCGCAGAGTAAAAGAGCTCTGGCCAACCAGGAGGTCACAAGTCCAGGGTCAGAGGTCAGGGAAGATAATGTGTGTGGAGTGGGCGGAAATTTCCTACCTCAGGGGACAGGAGCGTGTGTGTGTGTGTGTGTGTTGTGTGTGTGTGTTTACATATTATCTGGCATCAGCATTTACTCCCATGGTGACCTGGGACAAAATAGACAAACACACACCAAACACTGCAACATATTGCCAGATGGTAGGCGCCGCTTCTTATGACTCAGCTGCACAGATCCCGGTACTTTTCATTAAATAAATAATTGAAGTTGCTGATTTGACTCTGATTGGTCAAGAACAAGTGGGTGCAGTTGTATGTGGCTTTAGTTTGGAGCCTGGAATTTAGCATTTAACTGAGCAGATCCATGTTGTGATATCTTAGGAATTTGTAGAACACCCAGAATGACATAAGAACACATCCATTAAGGTACAATGTGTGAACCAGTTAGTCAAAGGTCAAACTCTGTTGAGGAGATAGTACATGCCAAAATATCACATGACCTTAGTCGTTCGACTGGGCTAGCTCGTGTTTCATGTTTCAGGAGTCTTTACCAAGGTCATAACACTGCCCCACCTTCCATGCTCATTGGACAACACTAATGTGTGTGACCTATCCCTGTTAGCCCTTAAGCTTGACTATCTTTAATAAAACAAGTCTTTTCATTTTTAATGAACGCCCACTCCTTTCTTCAAATTAGGAGATAAACCGTTTATATAATGTTAAAAAAAAACACCTATCCCAGTTTCCATGAGTCCAAACTGACATCTTCAAATTACCTTTTATATTGACTTTACAATGATACAACACTGAGAAAAACAAGAAATTCTCACATTTCAGAACCTGAAACCAGCAAAGTATATTGGGCATTTTTAGCCAAACTAGAGGCATAGCTCCAGTGATAGAAATGTTCTTCTCTCTGTTGGTCCATCACTTGGTCAACAACTATAAGATGAAATGCCATGAAATTTTGTATAGACAAACCCGCTCCCAGACAGTGTATACTTAAGACTTTGATGCCCTGACTTTTTTCTCTAGCACCAACATGAGGTTGACATTGGTGTTCTGAGCGAGTTGTTTAGACAACAATTGTATGGATTGCAATGAAATTTGGTCCAGACATTCATATCCACCACAGTTTGAGCTCAATAACTTTTGAAATCTGTTAACTTCTTCAGGCCAAAATTTGTCCAAGACCAAATACCTGCAAGATTAAGGACATGTACTTTGTGTTTTGTGCTAATGAGCAAATTCTGGCAACACACTAACACGCTTAACTAAGATGGTGAGCATGGTAAACATTTCCTGCTAAACATGAGCATGTTAACATGCTGACATTCATATTTAGCTCAAAGCACTTCTGTGCCTAATCATGGCCTCACAGAGCTGCTAGCATGGCTAATTAAGCTCTTTGATTATTGACTGAATGAAATTAATTGCTTATCAAAATTGTTGGCAATTGGTTTTCTGTCAATTGACCAATCAGTTGTTTCAGTACAATTGAAAATAATTTCCATCAGATTCCATCTTCACTTGTGCATGTTTCACTGCATGAGCTGGACCGTAATGAGGGTCTTGGAAGCTGCCACCCAATCTATAATTACGTAAATGAAGTGTGTGTGTGTTTTGTGGGAGTGAGAGTAAGAGGTGGGGGGAGTGTGAGAGAGTGACTGAATAGGGGGAGGGCAAAGTGTTCCACTTCTTTAAAAGAGGAGGGGAGTTTTCCTTTCTCTGAAATCCTTTAAATACCTCATCTACCCTCCCCCATCCTCCTCACCACTCCTCCTCCCCTTTGACCTTCAGTCCTGCCCCCCCCAGGACCTCACCCCATATGACCCACCCCCTTTCAGGGCCAGCTGGACACCTCTAACCCCAGGCCTCCCTGCAGCCCAGGACTGGTCACTCTCAAACATATTCAAGCTGATCATCTCTAATAGTCGGTCTCTCTGTGCTGATGGACGATGGAAAGACACAGCTGCTCTCCTCAGCTTCTCCTCAGTCTCTAGGAGATGGATGAGTGTGGATTTGTGTGGTTTGACCTTCCTAAGGATTGTCTTTTTGTCAGATCTTGGAGAATCATGCAGAAGAGCTCTTGGCTCTGTTAAGACTCAAATCAGTTTGACCTATCTGAGTCTTGTGGAGCGATACAGGACCATTTTCTTTTGATGCAATTATAAGAACATCTGGTCATGTTCTCTTACATTAATGATTTTTCACATTTACACTTAACACTTTGTATTAAGTCAAAATACAAGAATCAGTATTATTTTATGCAGGTTTGCCTAATGCTGCCGCCTCGGTTGTAGATTTAAAGGGGAAAACTGTCAATCAAACAAATGACTCAAGGAGATTATTTTTTTATTCCCTGTGATATTGCGTCTGTCTGGGTTCCTATCTCACCTGCACGGCCTGTCGACCCTGCTGTGCATCTGCCAGCAGCTGGATGGTGATGGCCCTGCAGTCCTGTACGGCGTCTTGTAGATAAACAAAGGTGTGGCCCATATGACGGCCCACGCTGCACTCCCTGCAGATGGGCACCGAGCAGGTTTCACAGAAGAACAGGAATACCTGGGAAAACAGAGACATAGATGAACAAATTAGTTTTGCGTTCAAAACAGTACAAACTGAAACTGCGCCTGCACCAACAAACAAATCGACAGACCAAAAATCTGATTGTCTGATTGAACTTCTCACTCATTTGACCAATTGTTCTAATTCTCGTCATTATCTTTCAGAAGGATATTCACAAAGCCACACAAAAATAAATGTTCCTCTGCATATGCATAATAAAATGACATAATGCTTTTTTTCTTTTAGATTACTTACTAACCTTACATTTAAATGTCTGAACGCTTTAATTTAACAGCATGATTGGCCCATGAGTCATTGTTTATGTTAAAGAAATGCAATTTTAAAATTCCATGTTAAACCAAAAATATACCAAACCGACCCCAAATCAACAGTAATTCAGGACCGGTACCAATCCCCCCAACAATGACTTTTATGATATGTGTGTTTCACTGTTTTGAGTCTCACCAAAGGCCAGCACAAAGTTAAAAATCCCCCCTCGCCTCCCCCCCACACACACAAAGCTAATTAATGAGAAAAGACCATGAATGATAAACAAGTCATCCATATGCATGTGGTACCAGGGAGGCTCATATAGGCCACGACACCCCAGAGAGCTTCTCTCTTCTAAAACACAGAGGCAGAAGCACAGAAGGACTAAAGGCCACCAAGACCAGATCAATACTCATTCTGGACAATGTTTTAAAATCTGAGGAGGAGGGCCATAAAGGGATGTAACTCCCATTTGACATTTTTTCAAACCATATATTACTTTAACTAAGTTGGTCCAGTAAAAGTCTTAATAAGATAAATTACACAGCTTCCTTACTTAAATTTCTTCGATCGAAATATCCACCTATGTAATCCATATCATATTAATCTCTATATGATTTTAGCAGGAAGGCTTGGTGTTTACACGACCGTTGAAATAAAAGCAGTACTGATCACGGCTGGCAAAAAGTGCCCCTGTCCCTCTGGATGAGAAGGAACAATGTCATTTAACCTTTGTTGCTAAAACCTAAGCTTTGCTTTAAAGCCCTTGTCTGAATGCTGATTGGTTGTAATGGAAGGCTAATTAAATATGCACTGGCCATCATATCCCAAAGAGACACCAGATCAATTGCCTCCAATAGCAGGAGACCTGAGTGGATGGGGAGGGGTCTGCAATCAATCCATCAATAATGGCTGTTCCCTCAGGGAGCAGTATAATCTAATGAGACACACACACACACCTCCCCCTTTATCTGACTTCCTCCTCCTCCCTGCCTTCTCCTCAAGCTTGGATGCTTTTCTTCTTGTCCTTTTCTTGCTGTCTCTCTTTCTGCTGAGCCCTGTCCTCTACCACAGTCTCTGCAGCGCTCTGTCACTCAATGCCCTCCTCTTCTCACCCCTCCTGTCCTGTCCCACCCCTGTTGACATCTCCTAAATTCCAAGGGGACGGGGCACACAAAAGCAAGGAATGCAGCTGGGCTGGAGTGGAGGAGGAAGGTGGAGGAGACGATGACGGACACAGGGCTGAGGCAGTTGGGGGTGAGGGACAGGCAGATTGATGGTGCAAGAGCAGGATGGATTCTAGTGAGCGACTGAGCCATAGTATCTACAGGAATGAGATCAGCAGCGCTCAGATCATCAAATGAAACTGTTCCAATATTGGCAATAACATGATGAGTGGTTTCATGAACTATAAATTTTTACAGCGATATAAAAGTGGATTATGACATGAAAATGCTGACTCGCTTATTTGTGATTTCTTACGATAACAGGCCTAGTACCTATTGTTCGGGAGAGGAGCCTGATCTTGTTCCAATTAATTTGTCATCTACTGGTAGCTCTAAAGATCGGCCTATTACTGAAAGACACCCAACAAGACACTCAAATTTGTTTTCAGAATTATCAGATCACTGTCTACCAAAGCTGCACTGATAAATGTTTTGATTCTTCAGCATAGATAGATGTAATTGTTTTTCGTGAAACATGGCTGAAACCAAGTGGTTTTTTTTTTTTTTTTTTTTAACCATTAAATGAAACTTCACCACCTGACTATACCAAGGCCCACATTGCTCAGGAGAAAGAAAACAAGGTGGGCTCCCGTATTAAAATCATCTCCATCAACTAAGATCTCTGAGTCTTGTGTTAATCTATGAAAGAAATTGGAGAATGTTTCTCAGACCTTATTCATCATTCAGAGGAGATTGTAATTAATGGTAATTTCTATAAATCCACTTGAATCAGGCCTTTGATCCTCTAAGTAAAGTCTTAAGATTTTTTTCTGCAGAAAAACAGATGAGATTGGACACAAAAGTAGTTCCTATTTTGCTGGTTTTTAAACAAACTACCTGCCTCCTTGATCTCCTACCAACTAAACTTTCGTGAGACCTAGAACCTTAGATTTTTGACCTACAATGCTGATTTTTAGCCTATCGCTTACAATTGTAAGTATGCAGAAAAGTGTGATGGGTTGTGTCTAATAAAATTTGCAATTTCCTCAGATCTCCGCAGTAATAGTGGCCCAGAACAATCAATTTGGACAACAGTCAACCATTCCATGCAATCTAGCTGCCCCTTTTACATCTTTTCTTATCCATTTCTCCCATTTGAAAATAGCTCTGCAGGTTACAGGTTATCATTTACCGGTTGTAATTTTGACATCTAATACTGCACATGACATTCCAATGTTCTATTCCATGTTAATTGTTTTCTCTACATCTTCAAACAATTTTAGCTGTGTGCAGCAGGATTTGTGTGCATCTATTTATTCTCTGACGTACGCAAGTGTTTTTTTTAATGCTCAATTGAGAGGGTTTCACTGGTTTGTGAGCTTGATAACTATTTATCTTTTCAGAATGACCAAAATATTTTAATATACAAAAGGTGAGGTCCTGACTAAATAAAAAATGATCACAACAGCACCCAAAACAATAAAATGACAACAAAAACCATACACACGACATACTAGACAACACCAAACAAGTGACCAGTTAAAGAAAAATCTCAACTAACTTAAACATCCATAGATCATCAAAAATCAATAATATCTTACAACTGTATTACCTCACGCTTACAGTCACAATTTGTATATGCGGAAATATGGCAAAATGAAAAGCAACAGACAACCAGAAGTCTGTTATTGAAAACACTGGAGTCTTGTTTCATTGAACTAGAACTAGCTTCAGATATCTTTAAATCTATCTGCAGCTTATGTGTCACCAACAGCTCAACGCTCCTCGAGGTGAAACACACTCATACACAGAAGGCTGTAGATTACATAACACATTGGCCTCTTGGAACGCCAGTCAATATTATTGACTCGCACAGGATACTGGCTCTTCCCAGAGGTCTTCATGGAAGGATCCTGTTCCCTCACTGCCTCCCTCTGTCTTTATCTGTCTCTCTCTCAAACCCATCATTCAACAAGCTGTATATAATCTGCCACAAAAAATTATTTTAATTAACCTATTAGAGATAAAAAAAAAAAAAAATGCACGACAGACAAAACAAATTCTTTGCGAGCCAGGAAAACAGCCGCTCTGTTACACATATGGTACTAGAACAGGCCAGTCATGCCATACGCTGGACACGCCGGATACCCTCACACATGCAAGAACACACCAGAAACTTCCAGCGTGCACGTGACGCGAAATGTGAAAAACAACTTAAAAAGATGTGAAATGGGCGTGGAGTCACACTAATAAAGTTGTAAATTCCACAGAGAACACCCAGGAGGGAAGGCCTTCAGGCAGAGGTGACTCACCTCCAGAATTTATTTATTACATGTAAACATGTAGCACGCTCTAGCTAAACATACAAAAAGAAGTAAATGTATACATGCTTGCAAAATGCCTAACAAAAGACACACACAGGCACACAAAGCGAAATGCTAGTAGTGAAGGGTTATTGGAGAGGGGCTGGAACAAACATGCCATCACCAGCTATAAAAGCTCTGAGCAGGAGGGCTCGGCTTCGTTGGGGGAAGTGAGTTATTGTATTTCATTAGTGCAACGGATGTTTCTCATTCACTCTCTCTGCCCACTACACTCCTCCATTATGAGTTTACGCTTAGACACACTCACATATGTTAGGGTGTTTGTGTGTGGGTTTGAAAATGTCATAGAGCGAGGAGATACCGCTTAAAGAATTTAGGGACCATTTTTGTTTGTGTTTTGCTTTTGCTGCCACCTTATTTCCACCATTAAAAACCATTAAAATACGCTGAAGTGAATAAATCAATTAGAAAAGAGATTAGGAAAATCCACAACAATTTTGATCATCCATTTGAAGAAGGGAAATTATGGTGGGCATTTACAGACTAAAATATAACCATTGTATCCTAAAAATATGCAACACATTAAATTAGTAGTGAAAATAATTGTTAGTCTCAGACATACATTCAAATATAGGCCAATAATGCTAGTGCACCAGTGAGCACTAAAAATGTACTAATCATGGACTAGTACTTCCAGGAATTTTAGCAATTTATCTCTGGTTAACATCATAGTAAAACTGTTGATAAATGGTGGAAAGTATCCTCAAGTACAATAATTTCATGGGTAATTATAAACTACTAAACTACTGCTAAAATAGCAGAGACACACAAGGCCCCAAAATTTTTTTAGTAATTTCTAATACCAACATATTAATGCACATTCACATTTTAATCTTCTAGTTATATCTGTAATGGGTATGACAGTATCACACCACATTATTGGTCGACAAGAACAAAATACTGTAATCTTGAGAGAAACAATGTTAGAATAGACGCATGATGGCTATGAGCCTGGCCTTGTGCTCACACAGTGGGCAGGCAGCGGTAGGATCAGCCCCCACCCACCCTCCCTTCCTCCCCTCATAGGTACTGGGAACTGGGGGAGAGGGCACGAGCTCAACTAGCCAGTAAAATCACTCGTGCAGCACTCGCTGCCTGCGTGCACAGCCGAGTGGGGGGAAGGGACAAGGGCCATGTAATGTCACACTGTGGTGCCAGAAAAACCACGGCCGCTCTGAGAACTGCGAGAGCACGTTCTCTCAAAGAACTCCACCACTTTAACTGACAGCGAGATGCTCAGACATCTGCAATGGTCATGTCCAAATGCCATTTCTTCTATCTATCTTTGTACCTTGTCTGTCACATGCAAGAAAAATGTGTTTCACATGTACTCCAGAATATGTTTTAAAAAGCTGTTAAAATTCCAGGCATGCATGACTTCATGAAATTCAATGTACAACTAGATATGAATTGATCATTTTGTAGGAAATGAAAATGATTTTGAAAATAAAGTTTGCCAAAAAAAAAAATATATATATTTTGAAATCACACAAGACCACATACAAAACTGAGAATGCATTTCCTGCAGCAGATAATAATTGTATTTATCTCCATAATCAAATAATAGCAGTGGAAGCCTTTATAATTATATATGTACAAGGAATAAAAATTTATAAAATATGACACTTTAGAAAGATAATGCTGTTAGTGACCCATTCTGAAGTACAACACTGACAACAAAGTTGGGACGCAGTGTAAAACATAAATCAAACATAATGTGATAATTCAATAATCCTTTTTGACATATACTCAAATAAAAAACAGTAAACTCACAAAAACACTTGACTGTATAAAGGATATTACTACATGTGCTAAGGAACACTTTGTAAAATCGTCAGTAAACACAGTTCGTCTGCAAATGATTGCATTCTGTTTTTATTTACATTTTAGTCAGCGTCCCAACTTTTTTTTGTAAAAGGTTGTAAGGAGGAAAGATGTGAGCTCGTAGATGTGAGTGCAGATGAGATCAGACTCTGGGATTTTATTTTCCCAGCAGCAGTGTGCAGGAGCTTGGGTTAGCAGGATTTAATCAGTCAAGAAACTGTTAAGAAAATGAGCGAGAGAAACAAAATCTATTTCTGTTTAAGACCGCTGGGGAAAGTGTTTGTGTCAGTTAATCAATTCAAAACATCTTGTGAAAGGAAATTGTGTTAAAGTGTTAAAAAAAGTAACATAGAAGCACATTTTTTAAGACAATTTGCTTAAAATCCTTAAACCATATATATGCATACTTATGTTTTTTAGACTACAGGGATCAACGGATCAACTATTTTTCATAATCTGTGTCAGGGCCTTGGGCCTCTATGCTCCTTCTTTAACTGCTTGTCAACAGTCAGAAACAAGAAAGGTCAGTAAGGTATGTACACAAACACACACATACACACTGAAGGGACATTCCAAAAGGCTGATGTCAGGTGTCAATGTGTTTAGCAGCTTGAGCCAAACACATTAAAGAAAGGCGGTTCCTCTTGAGAAAACAGCAAACTGGAGCAGTTGGGGCTCAAGCGCCTGGCTTAATGGTACGTTAAAGTAAGTAATAACCCCACCTGGAATCATGCCAGTAAGTGGCCGTGCAGTTTCTCCAATTTCTTTCTGTGCAACCTTAACTATTTTCAGAGGATATGAATGCTTTTAGATGATAACTATGCACACGTCATGTGCAGTAAAAGTATAATTCACATGGAGTTAAAAATGCGCTATTTTAACTTAAAACTGTAACTCAGACAAATTAAACCTGCTTTCAAGCCCTCAATGGGACAGCCGGTCAAAAGAGCATCACAAATCATGTTGAAAGTTTAGGCATCCTTTACATTCCAAGTAAAAGTCATGTCAGGTAAGAGCTTTGATGACAAACACATAACTCACATGCCCAATTCCAACCAGGCAGAAGCAGGTGCCAGGAAACTCTCATAAACAAAACTTTTTCTCACGCTGTGAAGAAAACATTACAGTGATCCTATTGTGGAGCAAAGATTAGCAAAGTTATTTCACTTATGAAAGACCAGATAGACAGCACCAGCCCTGAGCAAGACTAGTCTGTCCAGGCTGGATAATCTGTGAAATACCCAATCCCAACATTCCCAGCAATCCCATCTGCCAGACAAAGCTCCTTATATGGAACTCACAGACACCTACTCATCTTTTCCAAACACCCTCCATATCTTGTTCACATAGAGTTTTTTGCCTCCCCTCCGTGTTCCCTCCATCACTCTTTTTCTCCTCTCCTCATGACTATTTTCCTTCCTCCTCCACCGCCGCCCCGCCCTCTCGTGGCAACCCCTGTTGGCTTGTTGCCACCGACACAACGCGCACACGGACATGCCTGCTGATGTTTTGAAACTCTGCCAGATACAACATGGGGGGCGGTGGCTGTAAGCCGGCGACCTGATTGGACGGCCCCACAGCGGAGAAGGAAAACAAACCGCAGTCAGCTGGCCTCTTTACCCAGCGAGCATGTGACTGACTGTCGTGTGCTTAATACTTCAGCAGTAAAAAAAAAAAAAAAAGAGAGAGTGAAAGAGCAAAGGGAGTGAAAGGATGGGGGAGAGGGGCGTAGATAAAAATCAAGGGAAAAAGAAAAAAAGAGTTCAACAACAAGGAGAAGGGGAGGAAGAGAAAGAGGGAGAAACATGAGAGGGAGTCACAGCTTCGAGCAAACAAGGGATGAAATGGAGAAGCTGTGTGGAGCAGCTGAGATGTAACAAATGTGCATATCTGTATACAGTCACAAACCAGCTATTCTTAGTTACTGTGGCATTAGAGAGCATAATAAACAACCCACATGCTTAATGACCCTCAACACAACAAGGCCGCCCTTTCCCCCCCTTCTGCCACTCACATCAAGCTCTCATTGTTGTCTTGACTGCTTATATATGTCAACATAAATGACCATATGCCAGGTTTGGTCCAAAAACAGGACATTAATATGCTACATCTGCAAGACTGATAACAGCTATTCATTGTTTTGTACACCGCTCGGTCCCAAAGTCCTCATACATTCAGCACCTGTTTGTCACACATATACAGTACACACATGTACATGACTGGCATACCAACTTGGCAGCCTAAGAAGAATGGGCTTTACCGGAAATGGCCTGGTTACACAAGTAAGCCCAAACATCAACATGAGCAAATGCCTGTCACATGCAGCATTAACCATAATGTAAAGACAACCAATTCACAAATTCCTAAAATGCAAATCCCTGACGTGAAAAAAGCTAACATAGAAGGAACAAACATTATTTCATGAACACTTAAATCCAAATATTATCATTATGAGGTAATCCAATGCATACTTTTTCATCTGTCTGCTGTTATATTACCATGTAATTTATTGTTGACGAAATGTAAAAACAATGTTGGTGGGGCTTGTTTCAGTGAAATGATGAAATGGGACCCATGGATGTCAGTTTGAGTTCAGTAGATCCATGAGTTTGAAGGTTTATCAGACACCTAAACACAGCACAGTGGTTTCTAAAACTTGTTGGATGATGTTGCGTTTCTTTTTGTTTTTCAGGTTGAAGCTCTCTATGTAAGCACACTTACTGTGTCAATGAGGTCTGTTCAAACTGCATATCTCAACAACTAACAAACTAGTGTAGTCTTAGCCTAATATTAAAAAAACACAGGGTGGACAAATCATGGCTGGAAGCTGTGCAGTGTCCTCCATGTAGGGTTGAGAGCTTTAACGTTAAATGTGTTAACAGCGCAATCCCGTTGAGTGAGGTCAAATAATGGCCAATTAAAACCCCATTTGTGCCCAGCCACTGAGTAGGAAGTGGCAGGTTCCAGCTTTTGAATGGGTTTTAAATCCAGTTGTCAAAGAGAATGTGATAAATGCCTTCCTTTCTATCCATTAAATTTATATGGCCCAAAGTCCTCAAATGGACATCAAAGCTGGGACAAACACACATACACACTCCCCCTTAGCCTACATGAAACACATTCACAACACACAGGAAACAGGGAATGCTCTCTAATTACTGGGCACATGTTGCACATTAAAACCCTGGAAGTCCAACTTCATATAATCCAACTCTGCTGGCTGTGTGGAAACACACACACTCGCACACACTAAAATCCTCTTCAGAGGATAACTACCTACAGATGGGAGATGCTCTTAGAAAGGAAAACGCTGCTGCCACACACTCACACGGATACTTCCAGGAGTGATGAAATGTAATCACTTGCCCCTCAACAGCAACAGCTGCTAAATCATGTTGAGGAGACTTTCTGCATCCATAATGTCTATTGTCTCTGACACAGAGCAGACAGAGAGCGCTGATGAGAAAGGCAGGAGTCGGCAGAGGAAATACCCAGTGTGTGTGTGTGAGAGAGAGAGAGAGAGAAGGGGAAAAGAGAACCCAGGAGGTATAAACTCAAGTTACAGGAATTCCTCTGGCCTTGTATCAGCGTCAGTGTTGGGTTAGGTTTCCTTACAAACATTCTGTGCTAGCGAGCTCCAGAGAGGGGGAGTGAAACTGGTGATTCATAAAGCCAGCCCAGCATATGTTTTAAGTGATACTCTTCCTCTACAGACCGACACAATAGAGCAGTAAAATTTTACAAAGAAAAATGTGTGACAAAATACAATAAAATTCCTCGACCTCCCACTGCGAATGAACATCCCACTGTCTTCCTTCCTTTAAAGCGAGACAAAAATGGCCCCTTGTGGAGATACAAGAGCCTTGGTAGGCCGTCAACCTGATTAGTTCAACTTCACCTCATCCTTATAAACACGATGCATTGTAGGCGCTCATCGCCCAGCAACCACTTTCTGTCCGCTCTCAGCCTGCTTCAGTAACCCCCCACCAGTAGTATATAAAGACTATTTGTGTGTGTGTGTGTGTGTGTGTGTGTGTGTGTGTGTGTGTTGCCGAGACGTCATGCACGTGCACGGCCAGGCACGTCGTCATGGTGACAACAATTTAATCTAAAGCACAGAGTGACATTTTGTAGGATTATCATATCATTAGATGTCTCTCAGAAGGAGCTGCGTATGTATTTCTATGTTGGAGGGTGACATCGCAGCAAGCAGAGGGCAGTCCTTTGATGTAATCCAATTTTCCATTTCCACTTCACACACACACAATGTGGGACCCTGTCTGACTGCCAATGCTTCTGATGAGTAACAACTGACATTCATGCTGTTCAAGTAGGCCAACATATTCACTCATGTGTGCACATACCCTATATATTCTTATCAGTGGGTAGCTGACTCCCTTTTCTGCCTAGAGAGCCTTATCTTCCAACTGAAACTGTTCATTTCACCATCAATCGATCATTTCCATTGTTTGATGGAAGCAGAATTTCTGATATTTTCTATGACCAAATTCAATTCAAGTGTATGCATTAACAAGGGGTTAACTCAAGATTTCTGATGTATCTGTGTGCAGAGAATTGGGAGGAAACTCAAGCCAAAGCAAATAAAAATGATATTCACTCCATGGCCCCCAAAAGGAAAAAACCCCCACACAACTCTTTCTCCATTACGATTGATGAAGTTAAACTGGAAACAAGAGATTTTGCATGTCCTTCACTGTCAAAGTATCACCATCCCTGTTTTTCCCAACATCATGGTCTTAACTAGATTTCCTGAGTTTGAAGACGATATCAATTTTCAAAAAGTTGAAATGAAAACTTTTGTTATCTGTAGCCAATTGACATCAATACTGTTTATTGTATTTTTAACTATTTTCTTCTTGTCTGCTCTGCATATACAATGTGAATGGTAATTGATTCATTTGAATGTCTGCCAATCCCGTTTACATGGGACCTCCAGAAGACAGAGTTGTGGAGCAGTTCATTGAGTCATTCTGTGAAGCTAACGTTTGCTAAGGCTGATACACTTTAGAGCTGTATCACTTAGGGGTCATCAGTCAGATATCATTAGCTTTAACATAGTGAGACATGACTTCCCCGTTAATTAGCACGATGACTAGAAGCTGCAGCACGGAGCCACCAACAGTGTCAGGTCTTCAGTCAGATATCATTAAGATGTCATTTTACACTGTCAGGCTTGACTTATAGTTGGTCAGTACAATGGTCTTTTTCACAGCAGACATGTTGATTTGTCAGGAAAAGCAAAGATGTAGCTATTAACAATAATCATTGTTCCACCATATATTGAACTATCATGCACAACAGCAGGAATCTGAAACTAGAGCACCCAAGTGTAATGTAGTCATCATTAATCATGACCACTGCCTCAGAATATGTGTTTGTGAGCCAGCAAATCCCTCATAAAAGAGGTAAGTGATTAGTCATTTAACTGACCCTTTGTTTTTATTCTAGTAACCCTTTTAACACAAGGGATTAAACACTTCCACAACAACCTAACAAATATCATTTTCCTGTTGCTTAGGTGCTTAGGCAGGGAGCAGTAACCGTCATCACCACCAGTTTCCTGGGAGAGGAGAATTCATTGGAAGGCTTATGTAACACTGCAGAGGGGACAGACCCCAGCTCCAGGAAAAAAACTCTGCTACATAAGTCACACGACACAGTCCTTTCATATTGGTATGACGGCCCTGACACACCTTGCCGAGCTCAAAGAAGTAGCACAGACAAAGGTGGATGTAGTGCCTTGTGTCTTCTGTTAAGAGCTGCACTTGAATACACAGCAAAGTGTACAGCTGTCAGCTGACTGCAGACATGCAATGTAATTTCTGGGCTTACGTCAGAGGACGTAAAGGAAATATAGTCAGTAGTCTATATTCCAAAGAGTAACTGAACAAACCTGCTATCTGTTTCTGCGCTACTGCAAATCTGATTAAAGCAACATTATGTAACTATTTCACCTTCAAAAAAACAGCTTCAAATCATCCTGATGGTACACTGACATATAATAGAGAGAACGGTGTGTTTACACTTGCTTTATGTTTAGCTGTGTTAGCAAAGTTGACAACTCACTAGTTTTTGATCATAAGTACCGTAATTATAACTAATGCATGTGTATGCTGGCCATATTTACGACAGTGGTGTGTAAGGGAATTGCAATAAGACACTTGTATAATGTTGCTTTAAATAGGAGGACAGGATAGTAAAAGTTATAACACCTTCTCACAGCAAAGGTCTCAGTTGTTCCCCTTCAGTAACCAGCTCCCACAACCCATAAAACCAGATGACAGAAATATCTGGTTAGACCATTGCTTGACAATAGCATTCAAAATAGTAACAAGGTCCTCATACTGTTGAGTATTTGAGACAATATGAACTTTGAAAGTACAAACAAAATCAAAAGTAAAACAGTTTTAATACTCAAACTTGAGGAAATGACACATTTCTGAATAAAGCAGCAGGCTCTCAATACTCAATCAGAACTAGGTCATATGACGTGTTGTCAGACAATGTCAGAAATGTGATTATAGCTTACGCAGCGGTTGAAAGGCGGGAGGCGTAGTAGTGTTTAAATATGGGGGATAATGATACATATTTTCAGTCCCCACTGGAAACATTCATAGTATTACACTCAGCTATTGACATAAAAAGTAACAGAATAATTGTGTAACAAATAAAAAAGCGGGCTAAAGAAGGAATTATTAACCATGGCTTCTTTCTCACCTCCACACAGCTGGCCAATCACAGTGTGAAGTGAGTGAATGTCGGATCGTCTGTTTCGGAAAGTTACAGAAATGGTCGGACACAAAGCCTTCTCCTATGTCATTCCCTCCCCCAGGGCTGAAGTGAGTGAGTGAGGCATTACTGGGAAATGAAGCCCTTACTGGAAAACTGAATCCACCTATTTACTGGCAAGGGGAGGGGGGTATAAAAAACTTAATTGGAAATCTGAACCGGGCCTTTGTGACCAGGTGCTTAATTAATGTTTCAAAAACTGCAGACGGAGTTACTCATTTATTGATATTGCGGCATTTTTATTTTATATTCAGCACATTTTGACGAACACTAAAAAAGTGTGAACCCGACTTCACCAATAAACAAACGTGTCTGATAACAGAGCTAAAAGAACAGCCACAATAACACTGCAAAAAAAAAAAAAAAAAGAATGGATTCATTGGTGAATGTTTTTTCTGGTAACTTTTCAAAAAAAAGCTCTACTTGTGTTGTTAGGTGAAGTCTGGTTCGCTGTTGCCAAAAAATGTGTTTTCCCCCACCACTACAAGCCTCTTTTTCATACCCACCACTTTACATCTGGTACGCTCTGTATCCCCTGTGGCAAGTGCACAGAAATAACAATATAACTTGACTAACGCCTCATTCACACATACACATTTTAAGCAGCAGACTCTCTTGCCTCTCACAAGCCTCCAGCTTGTAGGCAGCTTTAGCATTGAGTACTTAAGGTACCCTGTTGGGGTTTTGACTAATAGTAGCACTGTGGAGCAAAGTCTTTCAGAGTGGGCTCCGGTTTTGATTGCATCATGCACACACACAAGGGGCAACAAAATATTGATTCTTGCTGCCAGTTTCACACTATTACATTGATGTTAGGTGGCACTATCATTCCAATGCGCCTGCAAAGGCAAGGAGGAAGAAAGATGCGAGCTAGCAAACATGGGTGTAATCATTGCACAATTTAAAATCTTCTTAAAAAATCTGTTATGTTTTATGAGGATGGAAATGGTTTCAACAGGTCTTGTTATGCCTCGAAGCTACTTTCCCCATTGTGGGAATAAAGGAATATCTTATCTTACACACAATGTATTTTGGTGAGAAACACTGAAACTAAATATCACTTGTGTTTGTTTACACGAAAAGTCTGTAATTTACGCACATTTTTCTCACATTTCCACTGTGTTCCCACAAGACAAAACAGTTCATTTCCGTGGAGTAGAAAACAACTATTTACTTCTGTTTCACGAGAGAATCAATACAAATACAACTACTTGTCAACGGGTTAATTAGTACATTTTCATAAGGAACCTTTCTCAACTTTCCCACACCACTGGGCACATTTTGAGTCTTTAGGTCGCAGTGGGCAGTGCCTACATCCTTTCGAGGTTCAATTAACAATGAATGGCATCCTGCACCGTCTCAAGTGCTTCACGGTTAAGCAGGTACTAAAGCCAACACATGCTACTGTAACTTGAAAGATTAATGCGTAACCCACGCCTGTTAATTGGTTATGTGAGAAAGCTAACGTGGCTTTAACTTTTGCAATAGTACTGCTCCAGTTGAAAATTATTAGAGTGCACTTAAATATACTGTGTGATTACTGCACTCAGCCCATTCTGACTTACTGACCACACTTACAGACCTCATCTGGCCAAACCTATTTGAAAATCTACTTACAAATCTACTTTTTTACTCAGGCTCTTTTGGCCAAGGAATGTATTCTCCAGCAGCACAGACAACTTCTCAGAGCCCAACATAAACCAGGAGTGGTACAAAAATGACATTCCAAGACCCCCTACTAGTGCTATTTGTTATTCTTCCTGACCATATGACTAAACCAAGAAAAAGCTGGTTTCCTGTTTTACAGGCCTTTGTAGTTTACTTTGCCCTGATCACATGGTTCAAAAAAAAAAAAAAAAAAAAAAAAGAACCTTGGGCCCAGAGTTCCAACTTGTCTTTCCCATTATCAGAGAAAAGCTAGATCTAATATGTCCATGGATAGTACTTCTAATAGTCACAGAAACATGTGTGCAGTTACTACAGGGGCCTCTCTCTGCCCTGAATGGATGGTGTGGTACAGATTAACCAGACTCTGCATGTGTCTATGCTTATAAGTGTGCACGTGCACGCTTGGGCTTGGTGTGTGTGTTTAAAATCCAGCTCAGCACACTTGCTTGTTTGTCTCCAGGGGACTAGGTGAAGAGCCACTCAGCTCCCTTTGAGCCTAAGGCCATATGGCCCCCAGTATGGTTCTATACATACACACATAATGCTATTACACTATAGGGAGTGTGTGTGTGTGTGTGTGTGTGTGTGTGTGTGTAAATAAATATAATGCTATTACACTATCAATTAGTGCTGCAATGTCTAGTCAATCGATTTGTCAATGAAGAGATTAATTGCCTATTTTGATAACTGATTAATCATTTCAGTCATTTTTCAAGCAAAAATCTCAAATATTTGTTGGTTCCAACTTCTTAAATGTGAGAATTTGCTGTTTGTCTTTGCCGAGGTAATGAAGATTTTGGACTGTTGACAAAAGCAGCAATTTGAAGACATCACTTTGGGCTCTGGGAAACTGTGATGAACATGTTTCACAATTTTTTGACACTTTATAGACCAATTGATGGATAATGAAAATAATCGTTAGGACCACTAGGCTTGGTTTAGTTGCCAAGACACCCCAAATTTTGTCTTGCATATCTTTCCCATTCAATTCTAAAATGTGTTATGTCATATGAATGATCAGATACAGCCCTTCTCCTGTCTGACCCAGGTGCTGTGCTTTTACTCATCTCTCTGCTCTACTCACCTCATTGTCATGGTGTTGGCAGAAGCTCATGCGATCCTGGAAGAGGGACAGCAGGGCAAAGTTGTTCTGCAGGGACTGTGCGAGGGACACCGACACCCCTGGCTGGCCCGAGTTGCTGTTGGCATTGCCCCGGCCCAGGTGGAGGTTCTCTCCCAGGCACTCGATGAAGTGGTCC
The DNA here is from genome assembly GCA_025331565.1 of Holacanthus passer. NCBI lineage: Eukaryota > Metazoa > Chordata > Actinopteri > Pomacanthidae > Holacanthus > Holacanthus passer. Next base: position 5,889,609 of record JAFREQ010000023.1, on the reverse strand, counting down.
TTGGTCAGCCGCACCCGCTGGTGTGCCCGCACACAGTTGTCACACAGATACTCCTGGCAGTCAAGGCAGTGGGAGGTAGCTGGGTTCTCCTCATCGCAGGAGCTGCACTGAGGCTCTCCCAGATGGTGAGGGTGCAGCAGGCCTCCGTGAGGGTGATGGAAGCCGGAGGAGCCTCCACCCAAGCCTCCCCGGTGGTGGTGGTGGCCATTCTTGTTCTGGATCTGCTCCTCAGAGCTCACCACCACGTCCAGCAGGTTGCTGAAGAGGAAGTTGGACGAGGGCAGGGAGTCCACCCCGGCCTCGGAGATGGACACCTTCTGGTCACAGGTGGGGCACCGCAGCTTCAGGGGGTCCCCGGGACTGCGCTGGCCCTCTAGGCACTGCCTGCAGAATGCATGGAGGCAGGGCAGGACGTGGAGCCTCCTGGTGGTCTGGCTGGAGGAGGATGAGGTGTGCGAGGAAGATGAGGAGGTGGAGGAGCTGGAGGAAATGGGAGCAGAGGAGCCACACAGCTCCTTGCAGAGGGGACAAGTCTGCAGGTCAGAGTCTGGAAAGGAAGCCATCTGCAGTTTTACTGAAACACAGGTTTACAGTTTACAACAGGAGCAGCAGTGAGGCTGAGGTATTCATCTGAGGACACATGGGCCCGTGGTGTTGCGTAGAAAATAAAGTTGCTTTTGAGGTAGATTCATGAGGTATTAAAGTCAGTTCAACAGTGAAAACGGTGCTCATCGACTCACAGATTCTTGTCTGTGTGACACAACTCTGACTGGATGCAAAACAAGGAGGTAGTCAAAAACAGTTATTTAAAGATTGTTTCTGAGGTAACAATAAAGACAAATACTTCAGATCACATCAAGTCAGTTGTGTAAGGCGTCATTCTTCAGAATAAGACGATGACAGTGGAAGATGTCTGTGCAGAGATGGCAGCGAAGGGGCTCATAAAATGAAGCCCGAGCTGGAGCGACACAGGGTCGGCGTCGACACACTGGGGGCTCCGTCTCTCCTCCCCCACCGACTCGACAACATGACTACGGGGGCTCTAGGCTCCAAAAACAGCACCGAGTCGCCTGTTAGTGGATTTCTAGTGTTGTTTTCTCTCTGCTCTCAAATACAGACCCGTGCTGTCGTCCCTCTCTAGTCCACCATCGGGGCCCGGTCAGGCGGCGTCGGGCGCAGCCAACGGTCGCTCGCTCGGTCTCGGGCGGCGAGACCGTAAATTATTCATCAAAGCCGCGGTCTCATAGTGGGACTCGGGTCATTAGTGCGTCAAAAACACAACACAGGGTGAAGCCAGAGCATGAGACGGGTCGCGTACGAGGAGCCCGTGTGGGTGAATTCAGCGGTCCGGCTCGTGAAGAGGCCGCTTCCAGCTCCTCGTTCCCCCGCTGGGTCTGTCGGTTGGAGGCGGCTCTGCGTGGAGGAATGCGCCGGCTTTGGTATCCGGCAACGCGGACAGCGGCGCCCTACAACCTCGCTCCAGCGACCCCAACGGAGCCGTATCACGTCCCTTTTACTGCGTTTGTTGTTGCCGTTGTTTCCTCTCGGGTGATTTAACATAAACAGACGGTGCGCGTTGCTGCAGCTCCTCCGGCCGCTCTCATCCGACTGAGGGGAAAAAATGGACCCACTTCCGCCCTCAGGAGAGAGAGAGAGAGAGAGAGAGAGAGAGAGAGAGAGAGAGAGAGAGAGAGAGAGAGATGGGTGCGCGCATGACGCTCGCGCCCGACAGCGAGGGGAGCGCGCCCCGGTGACGCTCGCGTGCGTCAGTCAGGTTTGAGTGACAAGGTGAGTGATGTTAAGGATGTATTTGTTTAAACATCAAAAGGGGAAAAGTCAGAGGAAATGAAATGGTGTAAAAGCCAGAGGCGCTTGTTTTTATTAAATTTACTCTTCCCTCAGGATAACACAGCACAGGAAGATGATTATGATGGATGTTCATACAGTACGAAAGTGAACTCCAGCTGGTGGATGGTGCAGGACAATCACTATCTTTTAATCTGACAGTGTAATAGTGAAACACTGAAAACAGTGAAGCATCTCATATCACTCTTCATATTGTGCATAATAATAATGAATGAGGCCTTAATTTGTTGGACCAAGTAATCAAGCCATCAGGTCATGGTATGCAAATCAAGCTGGCAACTGGACTTGATCATAGATGCTTGAAAGCAACTCATATGTAAAAATTCATCATTTGATTTTCTATATTAAAAAAGAGGTCCTTTAACTATTGCATAACTGAACAAACATTTCTGTGCATTCAGTTTTCAAGTAAGTGCATCTAAAATGATTTGATAAGTAGATTCTACAAAACAGCTACAGCAATTTTATGATAATTTTCATACAGATATTATATCACAGAAAAACTTCAAGTCTCCATAGGAATATACAAAATAGATGACAAGATACAACATTTTTAACATATTAGTAAACTGCGTATTTATACTGACTAATTAACACATTGTCTTGTTTTATGTACTGAATGAGAGTATAGCTCATGTGGGGGCTTAATATAAAACTAATGGCACCATTCAGCTGTTGGAGATACACATAGCCTAATGGAAATATATAATTGATGTGATGCACTGCTCAGACAACGTGCAGTACGGTGGAGGAAGGGGTGGTCTGTGGACTTGTTAGAGTCCTGGGATGTAGAAGGGTATTGATCTGCTGCAGGAGCACTCATCTCACAACCCCTTAAGTTAATATTTGACAGAGGACAGAAGGAGGAAGTTATATAAAATGAGTGACATAATGAAGAAAGGGCTGTATCAACACATGGTTCTACTGTGTCACTCTGTCATCTCACATCTCAGAAGCATGACATTTGATTTGGCTACATTATAAGCATGTGTCAAGCATCCCGTCGTTTTCATCATGCATTCACTTTGGAGGAAGTGGCTTTGTTACAGCTGATTATAGAGACTCACTGATCATCTCATTTTTGATTCAAAGAGCTGTACATCATTACAGTGGTGGGCAAAAATCTCCCTTTATCACTGTAGTAAGTGTTCACAATGTAACTTTTTCATCATAGTGGAGCTTTGTCTTTCACACAATACAGCATCAAGACATACAATATTAGAAATAAAATGTAGCACATACAGATATTACTGATCTGTAATCCACGGGCTGATCTGCACTAGGGCTGCAACTAATGATCAAATTGATTTATTATTAATCTCTGAATCTATCTAATAATCAATTAATAATTTTAATTAATGAAAAAATAAAATGTACATTGCAGTTTCTCCAGATCCATGGTGGTGTATTCAAATGGCGTCTTTTTCACCCAAATAACCGTACAAAACCCAAAGATAGTCAGTCATCACATGACAAAGAATATCCTCATATTTGAGAAGCAGAAACCAGCTGGAAAACTGACTGAGTCAATTAGTCGATTATCATGAAAGCTGCTGGTTATTTTCCTGTTTGAGCTGCACTCTGCACCCAGAGAGGATAAAAAGAGGTTAATATTTGTTGGAAGGAGGATAAAGCGAGGGATGAAACGATGTTAATGATCAGTGCTGAAGGAGGATAAAGTGATGGACTGGGTCAATAACAGAAACAAATGTTACACAAGCATAATAGAGAAGCAGTATGTGGAGCAGACAAGTCAAAACTGTGGGGTTAGGCTGTTATCCAAGTGAGATCATATGAGACAATTAACTAACTTAATTTGACATCTAGGTCACAAATGTTATTCCATTTATCTTGGGGGTTAAATGAAAAAAAAAACAGTGACTTGGACAAAAAGGGCAGATGGCGAGTTGATTTACAGCAACCTCGCAAGGCGATCAAAGTAAGCGAAGACGGATAAAAGGATGGATCACTTGAAAACATGCCAGAGGTTATGTTGATATGTACAAGTGCGAAAACATTCCTCCCTAAGGAATATCTCATTAAAGCAGTATGTTTCACACAGGCCCTTCATAGAGCCACCTCAGGCAACTGATGAGCTCCTATGACACAGGCTGTGTGTTAAGTACTCTTTTCTTTGAGTTGGAGGAAGAACTCACTCTTTCATGTGATGCTGCATCAACTATGAGATGACTCATGCTAAAGTCTGGAGGGCAGTTGAGGCAACTGGAAGACTTGAGGCAATGTGGTGGTCTTAACATGATTAAGACAATATAAATAACACACAAACAGTTTCTGTATTAGGATTATCCCTGGATGACACACACATTGGTGCCTGTGTTTTGGTGCCGGCCATTTTCCATTATATGCAGCACATCATCTGACTGAATGGTGTGGGGGTAACACTTAAAGTGTGCCTATGTAGAACTACACCATGATGTAGCTGCAAGCAGTATGTATCATCTGATTATACAGCAGTAACCACTTATGGACGTCCACAGATGTTATAATTGTTAACAAACACATAAACATTTATAACTGCTGGCAACTGCATTATATACCATTTATTTAATGTTTATATAATGCCTACAAATGCTAAAGGGGATTTACTGATGTGGACCTCTGTGACAAAATCTCAGACATTCATGTGAAGCTACTGGGGCTGTTTTAACTCCTACTTGTCTCCAGCTTTTTGTAGTTTTGAATGGGACTACACATGGTGAAGGAAAACATGCCAGATTGAAATAATACATTTTCAGTATGTGAGGTACTTGAGGTCAGCTGTGTGATCTCTCGTTTCTCTCTGGTCATCCCAGACATTTAGTTGTTGCCACAGACAGAGACTGCAGCAGCTGGGCGTGAGGTTAGGAAGGGAGGAAGGGAGGAAGGAAGGAAGTCAGAAAGGAGTTTAACATTTTGTAACTTTACTCAACGGTTAAAAATGAAATTGTTTAAAAAAATGTCTTCACTCTGTTGTACATCTCTAGCTGATCATGCTCACGTTACTATTCGTCTGTCCACAGTCCAGTACTTTCCCCAGGTGGTTCAGTTGCTCTGTAACACCTTTGTCCTGAGAAATAGGGGTAATGGAAGAGAGACAGCTGATGCTGGCCACATCCAGCTCAATATGTGATCACATCAAATAAGAAAATACAACATTCTAATGCCTTTCATGTGTTTCATGTGTGTTACTGTTGTTTGGTTTTGAATGTACCAAAGAGTACATAAATCTGATAATGTAGACCTTAAATAGAGATAACACTGGGCTGGTGAATGAAGAGCAACATAAACTGACTTCTGCTTGACCGGTCCATCCATCCTTGTTTGCTGAGTAATCTTAACTGTAAACATCATTAAAGAGAGCTACCAGCATTTGTGATGAAGGTTGCAGAGGTTAATTATGTGTTAGCTAGACATGACAGCAAAAGGTTTTTGTTATTAATTAGAGTGCCATCATTTGTCCAACCAACCGTGACTGCAAGGATCACCACATATGTGCAAATGTATAATCAGAACTATCAACCCTTTCAGAGTTATTCATTATGAGGACATAGTGTCTAAAAGGTCAATCCCTTTAACTTTGATTAATTTTCCAGTAGTGGTGTCTCAACTACCCTTCCCAGTCATTGATAACGGATTCCCCTTTGTGGACTATTTGGAGGTTGGGCACTCTACTAGAGGGAGTTTGCAGTGACATTATGTTCTCATATCACTCCCCTGAACACCACTGAGTGGCTGAACACACCATCAGCCAGCTGCTATGAATGAAGAGAGACAGAATATTAAGGAAATTGGAATTGACCAATTATGCTGGTAATGAAATCCAAAACAATGGCAATGTGATTTTAACCACCTATTTCATTGTAGAAAAATGTTTAGGATTCATTCTTTTGTGAACAAATACTACAGAGTCAAACTTTTTGGAGCAGAAGAACTTTTTTTTTTTTAATAAAAACGTCATACAAAGAAAATCTAAATCAGCTCTTGAACTAGCAACAACTGAGGTTTTGACAATCAGTAATATACTGTAACATAATACTGTCAAAGACTAAACACCATTAAAAATATATACTTATATACACTCAGATTTTATTTACATTTTTGTTATCAACAAAATCTAAGAACCCTACACAACTATGCTGGAATTTGTTCCCAAACAGACTTTTTTTTTTTTTTTTTACATCAATCAAAGACAAAACAGCTAAAAGAACTCCTCAGGAAACAAGAAATGTAAATGTATTTAACATATTTTAAAACAAATTTGAACAAAATAGTTTATAGCTTTGCAAAAAAACTAACAGTGTAAAGCTCTGACGTCAGTCTTTGTGATTTCCTGCTTCTCAGTCAAAAGCTAAATTGAAAGGTGACTATTAGTGTTACAAACGTACAGCCAATAGAAATGCATACGCACTCGGTTTTCCTGATTTCATTGGTTGTTTTCCCAGAGTCAACTGTTGTCTATGGAACACAAGCAGTTTCAAAGTAAAAGGAACTTAGGTGCGTCAGGGACTGCAGTTTGGGTCAGTGCGTCCACACCTCACTGGCCCACAAGTGATTGTGGCGGAGCCAGCATCGTGCAGAGGAAATGTTCAGGGCGAACACTTGCTCCTGCATGGAGTTAACTGCTGTGTAGTGAACAATTAGTTTGGGCTGAAGGATAGAAGCTGCAGAGAGGAGGCGGCTACCAGCTGAAAGGTACTCGCTTTCACAGCTTTGAGTCCTGGAAGAGGAGGAAGCAGCACCGTCATGCACATACAGGTCACATAATGCAACCAGGATTCTCACACACATTACCTTTTGAGAGTGATCCTGAGACACTGTGCGGCCATCTCTGAAAGGTGGAGAATGACTGCTGCGTTGACAGTGATGAACATCTCAAGGGCGAGAGCAAGCTCCATCTCCCCTAGTCGACAGGGGACCATCAGTGTCATGAGACCAGGGGGAGCCAACACATCTGGGTAGTACCCCACACTCAGAGAGTCTGATGAATAAATTAAAACAAATTCAGAGTTCCAACAACAGCTGCCAAAGTCCTTCTGCTTCTCCTGAATTGTATTCATGACCCGTATTAATATAAGTGGCACAAGCCAACAAACCAGAAATCGATACTTACATCTGAAGACTTCCCGTGCCCGGAGCCAGAGGTTCTGCTTGCCCAGTTTGTGTAAAAGTATCTGCAGCATAGTGTGGTCAACTGCCAGGTTTTTAGAGAGCATGAAGGCCAGTGTGTCTGAAGCTACAGGAAGTGTCTGTCTGTCCAGACACACTTGCAGGTGAGAGTTAAACAGAGGTTGGTATCTGGAGATATTGACCAAATCTGAGGAAAAAGACAAAAAACAAAAACATACAAACACATTGAGGGCTGCAGCCAGAAACACAAGTCATGTCGAATTTTAGCTTTGCATTTCCACAGTGGGATTCTTCAGTTTACAGGCAACAAATGAGTTTTTTTCTTCACTCACCGTTCGGCTCTTTGAGTCCGGGGAGATTACGGAGGACATCCAGCGTGTCTCTGTGAGAGGTTTTCTCAGCGAGACGTACCAACACACGGATCCTGCTTTCCAGATCAGCAGGCTCACACGGCCAAGAGCACGAATTCAGGAACCATTTGTTTTCTGAAATAACAGATGTAAAAACAAAATCAAACAATTTGCCAAGGCACCACAACAGATTTCTGAAGAATTATCTACAAAACAGTATACAGCAAACCTTCTGTCAGTATTTCAAGTTTCCCATTAGAGATGATGTAGCAGATTTCTTTGACCTACAGAGAAGTTATTTTACCCCTGATACTTACTGTACAAGTACATTTTCATTTGAGCCATGGAGCTGTGAAACTGTGCATGAGATCAGCTACACTAACTACTCACTCCGGAGTCAGAGCTGTTACCTCGGAGCGCGTTTAGAGCTCCTTCCACACTGCCACTCAGGAGGAAGAGCTCAGTGGCCACAGTGACCAGGCAGCAGCGTGATGCTCCGTCCTCATTCCCAAACAAACCCTTCAGTGTTGAGTAGTTGACTTTTGAAATGGACAGCACCTCCACCACCCTCCGACCCTATACGCATGCATGCACACACACACACACACAATCGAAGGCAATAACCATTTGCTGATGTAGTTGCATCTTAAATTAAACATCTTTTGAAAAAAATGTTGAGATGTGCTGAAAAAATGGTACAGCCTCAGGTACAGCCCTTGAAATTGAATTTTGCACTATAGGCATCATTGCCAGGACTGTCCTGACTCAAGATGGCGGGCAGGCCATGACAGAGATCAAATAGGAAACAGGCGTATGAAAGACAAGAGTTATTTACCTTGGCCCACTGGTGTGTTTTGTGGTATCTTAACATGAGAGAGACTCCAATTCTGCCTAAAAACCTCCTGATGGGGCTGTCCTCACCTTCATTCTGACACACTACAAAATCAGAACAATCCAATTATTAGGAATCATTTAGTATTGTTATGGTTAAATAGTATTTGCACAGAAACATGTTTTGAAAACAAAGACAGTATTTTTCTTATATTGAACATAACAGGATTTACCTGTCTCAGCGAAGGCAGCGAAGGGCAGTGACAGCTTGTCTTTGCTCTCAGACAGCAGCGCTATGGCAATGCGACCGCTGACTTGCTCCACTTGGTTGGGATGTTGGCTGGATTGGCAGATGGACCTGAACACCTCCCCCATCCGCCTCCAGTCCTCTTGCTTGGTACAAAGCTGTCAGACAAATAAAAAAACATAAAAACAAATTGGGCCTGAATACAATGACAGACTGAACACAAAAACCATTTCATCCTTGGATAAGTTGACAAACATAATCTACTGAACAGAAGAACTAACCTCTATTTCAACAATCGCATGGGCCAAATTCAGGTACTCTGGGAAGGCCGCACTGGTGTGTAACCTTTTATAATAAAAATAAAGCCACTTATACTACTTGCCAAAAAAATAACTCAATAAGTAAAGAAGACTCATAAATAATTATGGATGACAATTAACTACTTTTATAAGAATGTTGTGACTGGCAGTGTTCAACATGTGGGGGCTGTAGAAGTTCCACTTACTTGTGGTTGCCAGACACTGAAACAAGTGAGTTTGGACAGATTGTCTGCTGGACCTCAGGAGTGTTTTTTACACAGTCGAGGCAGTCCAAACTCAGCACTAGGCCCGCACTGGCCATCTGTTAACATATACATGCAATAAATATTTCCACATAACGTGAAAAATTACAGGTCCAACTGACTTACTTTAAGTGTGGGGGAATCAATATACCTTGAATGTGAGCTGCATGAGTTCAGGTACCAAACCCATGAGACCCTTTTCTCTCACAAAGTTGAAGAGGGCGAACAGGAACTCATGGCCAGGCTAGCAAGACAGGATAGATAGATAGATAGATAAATAAATAAATAAATAAATAATGTTGAACACCCTGTTCAATTCCCTGCCTGTTGAACTCTCTGCTCACATTCCTATGCCCATAGTGGTAATAGATGATTCTCCTACCATACAAAACAGAACATGCCCTGCCCTCTACTGGACCACAAGGTGTACTGCAGCATGACATTATAGTTAAAAAATGGATGAAAACCACACTGACCACTATCTTGTGAGCCAAGCTGACGCCGAGGACTGAGAAGATATCAGACACCATGCCGGCTTTGAGCAGAGCCCAGAGGAGTGATAGAAGCACTGGCATGGAGAAATACACTCCTGGTGGGTTGTTGTGGTAGTAGCCTGTAAACACAGCTCCTGTAGACAGGAAACATGGAATGAAAGACAGGCAGAGAAAAGAAAAGGTAAATGAGGAGAACAGAGACATTTACTTACTAACATATACGAGTAACATATTCATACATAATCACCCATGAACACTGTATAAACTGTGTCCATTTGGGGTTAAGTTAGAAAATTGAAAACTTGCCTGCTTTTTGAAGGCACATTGGATTTTTGGTGAACCGCATCACAGTTTCAATGCAGAACTGAAAGAGAGAAGAAAAGTGAAGCGACTCCATGATTCTGAAATAAAGAGTGGAGTTACAGCTACGGCACAGCAGAGGGTGATGCTGCCTCAGAAAGCTTTAGCATTACTCCATCCCAGTCAGTGGCTTCGCACATCAGTTCTCTACTGCACTTGTCTACTTCATGTATAAAGGAAAAGGTGCAGTACATATGTTTACAGTGCTCCAGTGGATTCATGGTTTGGCATGTTGCTAGCAAGCTAACAAAATATTAATTTCACTTGGAGCGTACCTTCTCGTCCCCCTCCACAGGCACATGCTGGAACCGACACAATTTGAATCCACAGGACAGCGACTCGCTGAAGTACTGCCTGCAGTACTGAGGGTTACAGGAAAAGAGGAGCTGCTACATTACTTCATTAAAATGAAAAACATCATGTCTGCAGTGGGAGAATATACAACAAATCTTGAATATTATTAACAAGCTGTGCATCTTTGAAATCCAAAAAAATGGATACAAATGCATCTTGATGCAAAAATCACAAACCTACAATGATGTTTGTTTTGAATTTTATTAGATTAAAACTAATTTCTGTAGTCTCCAAGATATGAGTCCCATAAATGAATTAAATGTGCACTCTATTTGTAAAAACTCCATTATTCATTCTTCCACCTAAGTAACTTGTCAGTAACTACTCTCATACTCTATACTATCTGGTCCTATTTTTATGTTTATTATGTATGTTATTTTTTTATTTACTCTCAAATTTGATGTGGAGCTCTAACCTTTATTAAAATCATCATTTACTATGCTATTCTTTTTAGAATTAACATACCACTGCAAATGCAGTGTAAGAATTTGTTTCTTACATTTGCCTTTTACCCATAGCGTTAAGAAATCCCAGAGCTAGTTTGCTTTCCTTGCATATTTGTTTGTATTAACACAATTCTTCAGTCTTCAGTATGGACTCACACTTGAAAATTAGCACCCAGAGGTAACGTGTCATATCACACTACCTACAGTAAATTTGTCTAGCACTGATTCATTTCCCTCAGATTCTCTGGAATAACTAGAAAATACAATTTATTCTAAAGCCAATAAACATGTTTCTAAATGAGGCCCTTTTTGTGAGAAGACAGTGACTGTTGTTTGTTTCATGGAATACTTACAACATTAGATTTCTGGTGCCCAAACTTGGGCATGTTTGCTGGTTTTGTGATCCACGGTCCTGTGTAGGAGCATATGAACAGTCATACATAGCAGTTTAAGTTTTTACTCTCCATAAAAAACACTGGCCTGAAAATTTACATTGGCAACAAAATGAGGAGTTATCCGTGCAAACAAGATGACGCCAGTTTAAACAATCAATCACTGTCCATGCTGTTTTCATTTTCCCTCACCATTTTTTATGGTCATAGGAGGAGGGATGTGATTACGCAGGGAGTTCACTGTCTGGATGGCCTGGTTCCTATTACAGGAAATAAACACAGTGATTATCAAAACAATGAAAGATTAACTGGGCCGACAAAATGTTTCACCATATGACAAACAGCTACCTTTCCAGGCCTCCGTTTACATGGTTGTTGTTGGCATCAGGCTGACCCTGTCCAAAAACAGCAAACACATTTAACAGATGTGTTAAATACTTCTAGTGTCTATTAGGCAATTACTTCATCTATACCTCATCCATGATGTGTCATCTTAATGCAACACACACAATGTTACTGTAGTAGTGTGTATGTTGTTACACCAACTTATGAACAGGACATTATAAATTCCTAAAAAAAATCCTATGTGGTTTTAGCTGAGACTATTATTTTGAAAGGTACCTAACACTTTTGGTTATTTACTTTGAGAATTTTATTCTGCACTTCATGTTGCATTATACGCTTTCTCTTTTGTCATTCAGGGAGGCACAAAGAGCAGTTAGACAAAACAGACCCAGTTAATTATTTGCTTCTCGGCAATTGGAAGTTAATACTGCTGCCTTGCAGTAAACTGAAAAACAGTTGCAGGAAGTGTGGTCCTTGTCAATTATATGACACAACATTAGATCCTTTTACACTACCATGTTTTTGGTTTGCTTTTCTGTGGCAGGCCATGTGCTGCTGCATGTTTTGGAAGTAGTGCTGCTACACTGAGGTCTCCATGGCCTACTGTCACTCTCCTCTGCAAAAAACACACAAAAATCATAAGATCATCTTTGAATAAAATACAAGACACATTTTTTATGTAAGGAAATACGAGCTATGCATCAATTGTCAAATTGATGCATGGATATAAGCCCAGTGTCAGTCAAGATATGCAGCATCAGCTCATGTCTATGCATCAATGTCATTATCAGTTAGCACAAGCATGTGATAAAACATGAAATACATATCATATAATGGATTTTGACTGGTGCACTTGCCATACCTGTGAGATCAGGATTGTCACAGTGAAAATCAATATTAAGTGGGCTCAATCTGAAACACAAAAAACAGTAATTTCATTTGTAATGGATGACACAAATCATCTGTGACTGTCAGGAGATATCAGAGGAGACCTTACCTTTGTTTAAACTCCAATGATGCCCCATCTATCCTTGGCAGCAGTGCTTTCACTTCTCCAATAGGTCTGGTTTTCAAGGCCTCAGTAACCCTGGCAGGACCCAGTTTGAGTAAACTCTCCTGGGGCAGGTTTTCAAACAGCTCTGGGTCATCCTGGATCACATCGACAAGCAGGATATCCTGTTCATAAGCTGTGAACTCATCCAAAATGCCATGCTGAGCATCGCTAGTTGCCTCTGATTTAGTCTGATCCCTTTCATTGCCTGCTAGTTCAGATGGACTTGATCCTTTGTCTCGAGCAGAATATGGCTGTCCCTCATCAGTGAAGACTCCACCATTATCTTCATCACTGCTGGGAGAAGAGCAGGGTTCTGTCAGAATGCTTGAGGTAAGGGTTGCCTTTATTTTACGGTCTGAGGTAAGTCTGAGATCATCTTCGCAATCAGTTTCATCTTGGCTTTCCTCTTCATTACCATGACCGACATCTTCATCGTTGCTGGGAGAAGACTGGGGTTCCCTTAGAACTGTCAGCGGTTTTAAATTTGGTGAGACTCCTTCTAATTCTTCAATATCATGTTCAAGATAATCCTTGGAGTTTTCATTATTGCCATTAACAATTTGTGGCATGTGACATCCAGGCAACATTTTGTGTTTGCAGGTGTCTTTGTTTATTTCCTCCTCCTCCTCTCCTTCCTCTTCCTCTGAACAACCTGGGCTTTTGGGCAGAAATCTTGTCCTTGAGCAGCCTCCTGGTGAAGTGAGAGGTGAGAGCACTGGTGGAAGCCAAAACTCAGTTTTGTCACACTTTTCTGTGAGGACACTGTGCAACCATCCCTCTTCTAAAAGATTGTGGTTAATGGGGCTTGCATTATAATATGACTCCACTATTGGTGGGCACTTGACCGTGAGAAGTTCTTCATCACTCTGTTTGTCTTGAGGGAGGAGGAGTGAAGATTCACTTGACTGAAAGGAGTTGAGTGAAGGAGAAGAGGATGAGGAATTGCGTGAAGTCATTTGGGTTTCTTCACAGTAGAACAAGGTCTTTTCTAAAGCACTGACCATACAATTGGGTGAAGAGGCATCAGTCATCTCAACAGTTTTGACTTTCCTCTGTAGGAACGATGAAGGTGGGAGAGGTGACGGTGTGGCTGAGAAACCACTGTGGGTGAATGGAGATGAACTGGAAGACAAAGTAGTGGAAGTTTCCCTGACACTCACGTCATGTGCTGAGGGGGACAAGGCAGGCATGGAGCTGTCAGTTTGAGGTCCATTAAGTGGCAGCGATGAAGCTGAGGCTGTCTCAGTGCAAGATTCTCTTCCACACTGACTTGGGCTGGAAAGGGGAGCCGTATCTGAGGGAGGACTGGCTAGTGATTCTTCAGGCTTCATTAAGTGAGGCGTAAACTCCATGTTTTTGCTGTCTGAAGAGCATGAAGACATATTACCATGTCTCTTCCCATTTCTCTCTGCTAAAATGCTTTCTCCATCCTCTTCTCGTTTCTCATTATTTTGATGAGAAACCTGGTGGGTTGTGTCTGAAGAGGGGGCCGTAGGTGCATTTGGAAGCATGTTATTGGTTTGGTTGCTGGGTGCACCCGGCTGATTTAGATTTATTGGAAAGTCACTGTTATCAGATGGCTCAACAGACTCTGGTGGACAGACAGTGGTACCAGCATGCACCGTAAATGTACAGCCACTGTCAGAGAAGGGCCAGCACATGTATGTGCGTGCACAAGAAAAACGTTTTTTTCTGAAATAGACCCTCACTCTCTGGCAGGTGAATGAGTCCAGTTCATCGGTGTTCCCCTCGTTCCTCTCACTGAACAGTTCTGACGACATTTGTGCAGCATCTGTTTTTGGGGACCTGTCTATCTCACCACATGGTTTCTTGTCAACACAGTTTTCTTTCACAGCTAAAGCTAAAGTGCTGCTGCACCCAACTGCATGCTCTGAACATGACTGACCTTCATCAGACATCAAAAAGCATGTTTGTTTTTTGCCTCCAGAGTCACGTTTGACTAATTTTTTGCAACTAATGCTTCCTGAATCTGGAGTGGATGGCAAAATCCCATCTTTAACACTACCCTCAAGCTTTATTCTTTTGTCTGTGCAAATCTTGCCTCCAGTGAGGCGAGACACTGGCCAAGGATCCTCCCCAACACCTCTGTCCCACATGCCAGTTCTGCACTCTCCCTTTTTTGCACGTTTACCAAGCAAGAAAGAAGCAGAAGAGGTTGCAGATCCTTCGCTTGTCCAACTCTTGAGGAAACAACATGTTGTATGACTAGATAACGTCTGTGCATCTGTGCACTCTTTCAGGTGTCTCTGTTGTTCAGTCAAACTCAGACACCGAGAGGCGCTCTTCTCAGGCTGAACCCTGGGACAAAAATCTTTATTTTTAGCCAGAAGAGCTTCCTCTTTTTTGTGTTTGTTATGCGCTAAACAACCGAGCCCACAATGAAATCCAGTTCTCATTTCCCGTTTGAAGCAACGCACAACCTTGGTCTTGAGAACATCCGGTAACACAAAGCCACAATTGTGACTAAAAGCATCACATTTTTGGGCAATGTCACAAAGCGTCACCTTCGGGTACTGGTCTATCCATACGATAATCTTCTGAGAGGGCTCACTGACTGTGTTATCTTCCTTGATCTTAACCTCAAGCGTAGGCTGCTTTGGCCCTCGGCAACTGCTTTTTTGCCCTTGCTTACCCAATGTCTTCCACTGAAGGGAAGTGCAGGAGGCTCTGACAGCTCTTCTCAAAGACAGTTTTGAACCAGCAAGTCCAGTGGGGCCTGGGTGAGTATTTCTATCAACATCTGAAAGAGGAAACAAAACCTTGTTAAATAACGCAAAAGTGAACAGTCGCCATCATTTTTTGAGGGGGGCGGGCAGAGGACTATATGGATGGATTCCCACCAAAGTCTTAGCTGTGTGTGAGACAGTAGATGAGATGAAAAGCTTACGGGAGCAGCTATACACTGATTTTTTATCAATTTTTTTTCAGAGTTAGAGATGTTACCAAGATATGCATTTGCCAAATCCACCAGTCACTTCTCATCCTTAATGTCTTTTCCCTTGAAAAACTGAAAAATATTGTTTGAAAACACTTCTGATAAAACACAAATTTCTCCTTTTTGTGACTTGTCCAAGCAGGTTTTTGAGTACAGTGTCTTGTTCGCCACAATCTAGTCCAGCAAGCCAAGCCAATGGATTCATTACTAATGTTTTACTGTGGAAAACATACAGTGCAAGAACTCCAAATCCAAGTCAACCACAAGGAGCAACCATGAATCCAGTCCACTGTCAAAGACAAACTTGGTGTGACTTATTCTTTATTGAAAGTGTTGCCATATGGTTTTGGTTTTTACAACAGATGAGTCTTCAATAATATGGTCTAACTGCTTGATTTAGCAAATGTACATCTGGATAACTTCACCACCTCCTAAAGAGCAACACAGGAAGTATGTGGGATCGTCTTCCAGGTTGTGGATCAGTGTTTTAATACACGTTTTCACAATATGATTAACTGTGAACTGGTAAACAGAGATTACACTGCTCGCGCCCCAATGAAAATTTCCAACTTTTGCGGCAAAACTTCCCAGCTTTATTACAAAATGAATCAAACTAATATATCTAGCTGAGTGGAACAACAAATCTGACACAGTGGCTTCTCAAAGCAATCAAGACCCCCAAGGATCCAAGCTACAGGATCTCATCAGAACATGGCAGGCCAGAGTTTCCCTTAGAGCTATTAGCTCCCAGTTAGCATCTGAATTAATTCAGTATAGAAAACAAAATTTGGGGTCGGTAACTGGAATCTTAATTGGAACTGGAATATTTAATTTTAATGATCCCCTATATAAGGTTATTTATAATCTGTCAGAAAACACTTACAAAATAAGGTCCGTAATGAAAATATTTAGCCGCGCAGTTAGCTTAGCATCCGACACGTTCTAACACACTTAGCGAAAAACACGCATGTTAGCGACAAGTTAGCTAAAAACCTTTACTGACTAAAAAAATGCTCAAATAAAAATATTAGCTGGAGTACAGTGCGACTTACTTAACACGTTTACTGACTTACTACTTAACTAACCTGTCTTAGGCAAACAACCGCTAAGGTGCACCTTACACGTCTGAGCCTGCTGGGAATGGACCGTGATCCTCTGGAGTTTAACTGGTGGTCAAGGTTTCAAGGTTTCTCAACCTAACTTGACTATACATGTCGGGGGTTTGACTCCTGCGTACCTCCGCAGCTCTCCTCCGGCTCTCCTCCAGCGGACGTGTCTGGGCCCATTTGCTCTGTTAAACAGGTCTGGACGGGTTCATTGTCTTTCACATTGTCTGACTCTGGTTCAGAAACTAGCTGGTTCTGTGTTTGGGACTCGGCTGTGTCAGTATTCAGAGGCGTCTGGACTCGTCTCCGCCGCCGCCGCGTCTGTTTCAGCCCGTTAACGTCTTTTAACGCCACTCGGTTCAGTTTCACCCGGTTAGAAGATGAAAACATGCTGACTCTTAAAAATAAGTTACTGAATACGTACTTTTTCTTCACGTAGTTACTATATAAAAGTGTTTTCAAGTGACATTTAAGTGAAAACTCGCGACAACGAAATCTACAAAACAACGTCAACACTCATTTTCCCTTGCTAGTCACATTTATTCACTACAGGTTGACACGGGAACTAAGGTGTGCTGGCCAGTGCGCATGCGTAATATGTTCCACGTTTAAACATTTTTGTTATTTCTTTAAAGTATGTAAATGTTTCTTTCTTAATCAGCCAACTCATATTGGTCATGCATATTAAAAAATACGTTATATTACATCCACTGTGTGTTAATTTGTTTGTGGCATTTGTCTTCATATGACATACAATATATTCTTGTATGTTAATATACTTTAGGCTCTGCATTGTCATTTATGTCTCTAGTTTAATCCGTTGTTAAGCTGCTTACAAAGTGGATGAAATATAGAAAACATGAATGAAAATAACACAAATCAAATTAGTAAAAAGATGAATACAAAAATAAAAGAATTCATAAAGTCAGAATCTATAACTATAAAAGCTGTTGAACATACGACCACAGAGTGACAAAGAAAACCACAGTGAAAATAAAAAGATTTTAAAAAATTATAGGGGCAGGAATGGAACATCTAAACTACATATATGTCACTGAAAAACCATACATCATGATATATTTTACATCAGCAACTTTGTATGTGATTACTGTAATTCCTGTTATTTATTAAGATGTTTATCACAGGTCTTAAAATCTACAGCTGAAACTGCTGTGTCCAAAATTGTTGTAACTATTCTACAGTCAAAAGCTGAAACTGAGCATTACACAAACTGGGGAGGGGTAGAAACATGAGTAAAAGAGTGGTGTTGGTGGTCAAGTGAATAATACATTTGAAATAACTGAGGTGATCAGAGTATGGCTTAGGTTTGAACATTAGAGGTACATGCTGTTATATAGAACATGCTACCATTGCCACACTGAGCACACTGCACTGGCATCTGTACACACTCATGCACAGCCGTTCAAGCACAGGTCTAAATATGGTAGATATATATATATATATATATAAAACATAAAACATAATCAAGTACTTGTACAGCTGTAGGCTAAGAGTCCAGAGTATACAGAAGGAGCTCCCAATAACTTATACAATATACGGAATGCAAAGGAAATTCAGTGTGAAGTTCAGTGACTGCAGAGACTCAGCATCACTTTCTACTGCTACAGTTAATGTGATCTCTCTTGCTTCTCCTGTCATGAGCATCACAGCAGACACATCTCACTGTCAGACATTAAAGTCAGTAACATGGGGGTAAAAGTTGAAATACAGAATAAAAAAAAGAGGGATGAGCATTCACACTGGGGAAATAATGCTTAGGATTTTTAATACTGTTTCTCACAAAATGTATGCTTCCTGTCAACCTGTGTTTGGGTGTGTTTCAGTCAGCCTTACTGCACAGGATTATGCAATCACATTTTGTCTCATATTTGAAAAAGCATCAGGTTTTGCTGAAATTTGTGAGTGCTGACAGAAATCACCCTCAAAAATTAACAAATAAATGCCCAACAATGAAGACCTGTGTGATCCCATTGTCAGTTGATTTAAAAAAAAAAAATGCTGTTAAGAATGGAACTGTGCAGCTATTATTGAGTATTTGGTCATTTCAAATTTGTCAGAATTTATTATTTGGAAGAAGTGATTCAGACACAGTCTGAGATGAAAAAGAAAATGCAGGCATTTTGAACAAAACACAATAAATACAAAAAGACAATATTTTCAAATAAATGACATCTAGAGAACTTTAATTTCCATCTGCATCATTAAAAGAATAAAGTCACAAACAGATTTTTGAAATGTATATTTCGTTCATTTTTTATTTAAAAACATGACATTATCCTTGTTGGATGTGTTATATGGGGTGTGATGTAACTTTGTAAAATGTATTTAGGTTATTTCATGTCTGTCAGACCTTTTATCTGATTCATAATTTGAGAGGACACAATGCAGTGGAGATGCACTTCGCATAGATTTGGACAAACAAGTAGTCTACTCATAGTATTACAAGTAATTAATCACCATTATATCAGGCGGAAGAGTGTCAAATATATGTCAACTGCATCCTTCAAGACAGAGGTGAAAGCCTGACAAGGTGTGAGGGGTGAGGGTGAGACCCTGGTGTTGGGAAGTAGCCGGTCCTTGGACTGCGGCGGCCTGATTCACAACACCAGCTGTCCCGCCCCACCGAGCCAGCAGATGGCGCTCTGATGGTGGAAGTGGTTTTCCCTGGGAAAGCATAGAAGTGGTTCCATCTCATTGCGTCCTCCCCGGGGGTACAGAGTCAGCTCTCCCTCTTTCCTAATCTTCGCTACATCTGTGACAGCTGTGAAAAGAGAACATGCAAATTAGATTGGGAGGAAACCATTCGAGGTGAGGAGAGAGACACCAAGACATGAGGGAACTTTCTCTGGGTTCCTCTTGTAGAGTTCTCATCATAAATCCAGACATGAGGGATTCTGGGAGTCTCTGCCCCACCTCTCTACACCTGACAGGCATTAGACCACCCACAACCCCCTGTTTCAACTCTGGTGCTTCGGCACTCCACAGCTCCAACAACATCCTCTATGCAAATTTTATAATCACACCACAGCAATGAGGGCTGTGTGTGTACGTACAGTGAAGAGGGATATAAGCTTTTACTTAGCATATGAAATGAGTTGGGATTAGAATGAGATAAAGAGCAGAGTGAAGAGCAGAGGGAGTGTTACGAGAGAGGTCACTCATAATTTTGCTTCTATGAAGCACTTTAAATCTTCCTGACTGCTCTCACAGGCATTGCAATAGCATGCCGGGCTCAACTGAGTGATAAAGGAGAACACCGGCAGTTTCACCAATAATTGTGCACTTCAAATTAAAATGCTGTAGAATATCACCATGATAAAAGGACATAAAAATTTTAGCATTTATTTATAGGAGAGGGAGAGTCACCTATAAACCCTGTTAGCTCAGAGCAGCAAGGTTGATTCCTACAAATCATTCAGTGTTCTGGTTTCAGGCGTTTAGCTGATGCTCACTTCTGGAGCACGTCGTAAATATTCAGCAGAAGTCTGTTAATGGCTGTACAGCTAACAGTTATGTCTATTATTGGTTATTCTTTTAATTATTTCCTCAATTAATCAATTAAAAGCTTAGTCTATGAAATGTCAGGAAATGGAGAAAATATCACAAAAAGAGCATAAAATCTTCACATTTGAGAAACTAGAGCTAAATGTTTTGCCTTTTTGCTTGAAAAGTTATTTAAAGAATGAATTATCAAAATAGTTTCTGATAAATTTTGTCAATCAACTTATCAATTCTACATTAAAGTGGGTTGTTTTTGCTATGCGATGGCCATCATGATTATCATGGCTTGTGTCCAAAAGTCTGTAAGTCGAACAATAGAAACTAAACATCGCCTGGTCTAATTATGCAGAAAATCTAGAAACAGTATCTTTTAAAAAGAGCAGGTAAATGTTTGATCTCTGCCTTCATTTGTTGAATGGAGAAAGCTATAACCTAAACACTGTGTTCACAACAGCATTCTTTTGGTGGCTGTATGGTGAAAAGCTGAGATGGAGAAGTAAAAGCCGCCTGTCTGCTAAAAGCTGCAGAATAGAAAGGAAGCACTGCCTATCATTAACACAGCTAAATGCTGACAGAGACACATGGGAGGTTAAGTTAAAATACAGCTCGTCTCTCAGTAGGCGATGGGAAACAAATGCCATTTTTGTTCAGGTGTACCTCTTCTTACAACCAATTATAACAAGAGAGAAATGTGTGTATAAAATATGTGCTTAAGAAATCATGCTTTCCTTTGTTTGCTCCCCCTCTCTGTTTGGCATGCAAGGCACTGTATGTGCACAGCAGTTGTCCTCTCACACTTGTCTTCTCATGTGTTGCTGTCCACTGAGAAATATCTCTCTAGAGGAAAAAGTATGTTTTTTTTTTTTAAAAAATATGAATAATTTCAGACATTACATTACAGTGACCTCTTCTGCAGATAATTCAAGCATATGCACATCCCTGTAAAAAAAAAAAAAAAATCACGATTGTGCTTTGGCTACATTATACAATTCATTTTGCATATATTTTAACAGGAAAGTATTTTACCAGTGTGCATCCATTTTGTTTAAAAGTGTCTAAAATGCGTGCGGCACAGTCTCACCAAAATGACAAGACGCTGCATTCACATGTTTAGCTGTGTTGTTAGGTGGAAGTGCCACAATTAAATCTGATTCATTTAATTGGCACTAGGGGAGAAAGCAGTGCTTCAAGAATAAATATTAAGGGGTGGTGGACAAAAAACCTTAAACATGAATATCATGGGGAGGAGATTCTAAATTAGAAGGTAAAGCAAATTAAACAAATGCTCAGACTCCTAAGACAGCATATAAGAATATAAACGTATAGTACATTTGTGCAACATATGTAACCCTTCATTTAAACTGTTAGTTAGGAATTTGTTGCATTTTACTCATTTTTGTAAGTCAGCTTTTAAACCAGACATCAACGTAGGGGTGGAACTATAAGGATCTATATTTTCATGCACTCGCATCTCGTTCTTTGTCTTTCACTGGACCGGTGTGAAACTGATGGGAACGCGAGCAGCAGCTGAATTCCTTTAAATAGCCCTGCCTGCCTCATCATATGGTTGCTATGGCAGCCAGCCCCTCGTTTCAAGATATCGTCCACATGCTTGGAGAGACCTCCTCCACCTGAACGCTATAGATCCGCACCGCTGCTTGGCGGAAAAGAGATTTGCCGGAGCAATGCGGCCACTTAACGGCACGTATGAATAACGTTCAGTGTGTCCTCCTCGGCGTGAGAAATAATCAATATTTGAACTATACATGTGTGTGAGTGAGATCAATCCGCTGTCGTGGGTGATTAAAAAAAAACAAAAAACACTTATTGGGGAAAAAAAAGTGTTTGAAGGATATGAGGGAGGGATGGAGAAAAAGAGCATGTAGAGAAGGAAGATGATGGGAAAAATGGGATGTTGGAGGAAAACGAGATCAAAAGTGAAACAGATGAGTGAACAGCTGGTACAAGAAATGAGGTGATACAGAGAGAAATGAAGGGTGAAAGAGAGGATGAATGCTCTGTGACATTTTGGAGAGAATGAAGGAATTGAAAGACATAGATTGGAGAGTATAATAGTAGATGGCATCTCTTTCTTTTCTTAATAACTCCTTTTCCTCCCTGTCTTCTATTTTACCACCTCCTCTGCTGATTTCTGCCATTCCCAGCCCCCATCCTTTGTCTAGCCTCCTGCTTCTCTCTCTTCAGTTCCTACTCAGGCTCTCAGTTAGTCATATGTTCAGTCGAGGGTCAAACAGGACATTAACAGCGCAGGATTGTAGGCAGCCGGTGCGTGCGCGAGGAGATCTACATAGATGTGCCTCTCAAGCTGACTTTGTCCTGGATCTCTCCCCTAAGTGCACTCAGAAAACTATTGTGAGGCTCAAAGGTGTGAAATCAATTACAGGGAGGGAGAGGCGGACTTTCAGGGTATCAGCAGGTTTCACCAAGCCAAATTTAAAGAGCTGTTTAATGCTACCTGGAAGTGAACCGAAGATCAATTTAACAAGTAAAATATAGAACAAAAAAAAAACTGATTTCTGGCTGAAAATGAAAGATCAAATGTGTAGTTGTAAAATGTAAAAAGCAGGGATCGTATCAATCCTGTTGACGTGCATAAAGACTGCATTAAACAGACTGTCATCATGTGAAAGCATATTTAACAGAAAGTATAGCAGGGACTACTGCCAACTCTGTCAACATTTATTAACATAGTGACACTTGCATTATTTCACATTATTTTAATTTATGTCAGATTATTCCATTATTAAATATGGTTCAACATAAGGAATCTGTAAATGTAGACACGTTAAAATTAAACCACTGTATGAATCCTATTTATGGATATGAGGCCTTAAATATAATTCACCAAAATATTTTTAAAAATTGCACACACAGACTTGGAGACATTTCAGGATTTCATATAAGTACATTTAAGCACATTTTTGTTGTATTTTGCAGGTAATTGGTAAAAAACAATGAATAGAACTCATTTTGTGATATAGTAGATGGACAAGATTTTAGGTCTAAAGACAAACTCAACAGTGTGTATTCAGGTATTTTTTGACTTACCTTATCTGAATCTATCTAAATCTTTATGAGATGAGTTTAAACCGTCCTCACAAACATCCTCTTTGCCTCATTCCGTGCAGCCTAAAAGGGAGACAAATCAGTAAAGGATAGTTATGAAACAAATCCATACGTGATGGTTTACTTTTAGAAATTATTTCAGTTGGAAAATAGGTCTGCAAAAGAGGAGAACTCAAAACGAAGTCGACAAAGATGGCACCCTCAGTTTCCTCTTAAAACACACAGGCAGGCTGATTGCATTTGAGGGAGTTGGGCGCGCCTCAGCATCTCCTAATGCGTCTGTAAATTGAGTTGGAAAATGACGACGTCTGTTGTCTGCACTTGGGATGGAAGCCAGGGAGGCAGAAAGCTTTGCTGTGGAGAACATCCTCCCCGTCTCTGCCTTTTAGACCCACGCTATTAACCAGCAAACCTGCACTTGTGTCAAACACTATTCTCTTTTATTTCATATCGTCTCATGCTGAGAAAGACAGAACCTTACGATACTAATTTCTTTAGTTTTTTCTGTACTATAATATACTCTTTTGTGTGTGCCGCATCGCCTTCCTCTCCCTTTAAATCAGACGATAAATCCCTGCGTTAATAGAATTGAGTAGTCTCCCATATTATGATACATTATTATGTGCATTAATGTTATCTGTAGCAACACAGTGGAAGGCTGAGAGGTGTTAGTGAGTGCATAAATAGAAATGACTCTGTGTTTTGTGTCCATTATGAAGGAGCTGTGGTGGTCAGCTCTGAGAGCAGAAGCGATAAGGATGCCGGCTGAGCATTTGCCAAGCATCCATTTCCTCTTTACTCGGGTCTAAAACGCAGGTACACACACACACACACACACACACACACACTGCTGTACTCATGTTCCCTTTACTCAAAGGTGAACATCAATATCTTTCCAATTAAATAGGTTAACAAAACAAGATTACGCCTTTACCCTGGCCTTTCTAACTTGATCTCTTTTATGGTTTTATTTCTAAATCGTTGTTAGCACACAGCGGTGAATACCAGAAGCTCTGTTAAATAGGAGGCAATAACACTAAACAATACCTCTGGTCACTCTGCTTACTGTAGCTTTCCAATAGCTCATAAGATAATTATCAGATAATATAACTAACATAATAGTTTTAGTTTTATTTCTTTCAGCATATAAAATAAAAATAATAAACTCACATTCTGTCTTTTCTTATTTCTTAAATTCTGTTTTGGGAGCTGGTTTTTTACTTTCACTATTTTTGACATTTTTTTGACGGGAAACACACCTACCTTTAGTTGTACTTTCAGCCCTAGTCTACTGCATTTATAGATGTTAAACAAATGGCTCCATTATAGGCGAGAGAAGCATTACTTAGTAAAATCAATAGCAAGTAACATTCACATTCACAGTCTCATACCTATGGGCACACATAGACAGACACACCCGTTACGGTGTGTTGCACGTGAACGTACAGCGTGTGCATTCCCCCATCGTCTTTCCTCTCTGCTGTATCTCCACCATTCCACTGAATGGTGTGACCACACCGCTGCTCGACAAATGCATTAGAAACAGCAGCAGAGATTTTAATGTGTAAGCCCCGACCCTCGGCTGTCACATTCAAGACTCGACGCGCACACATGCACACACACACACACACTCTCTCTCGCTCACATGAGCACACAAGCCGCACACCCACACAGTTGCGATAAGGCCTGAGCGCTGGTAGTCATTTAGTTCAGCTTTGTCTTTTTACAGCGTCTCCCTGATGAACTGCAGAAAATGCTAACACTTGCAGTATTTGAATTATTAGCAAAACGGCACAGCTTTAACTTAATCCAGCAATGCTTATAATCTGTGCTCTGTGTGTCTGTGTGTGTATGTAGCCTAATATGAAAGGAAGAAAAAGTGGGTATGTAAATGAGAGAACGCTGCTTATCTTGGTACAAAAGTGTATGTGGCTGCATGTGTGTTTAAGAAGGTACCCACCTCTGAAAGCTGCTCTTTCTTAGTGATATTATATTGGACTAGTGTCATAAGAATTGATGTGGGAAAAATTGAACTAAGGACTTCAGAGGAGTCATCGCTCTCTGTGTCAAAGTATAAAGAAATACAAGCATAAATCAAACAAACACAAGTGCCATCATTCAATATCTCCTCTAAGATTACAATGAAACATTGGTTTTTGTGCTACAATAAAACCACTGCATGTCTCTTGACTTGTCCTATTGACTGTTGTAAATCAGGAAGAGCAGCAGTGGTTTATGGATGGCTCGGGATCTGCCCCCCCTTCTCCCTCTTTCTCTTATGTAAGTATATTATTTGATTGTCTGGCCTTTGGTTTAAGTGCAGATCTATAAATTTACAGGTTCCTGCCTGATGCTTACAGATGATTTGGCACAGAGGCGTGCCAAAGGCGCACTAACCCTGATGACTCCCGCAGGTTGCCAGTTCCGGGCAGGGCAGGGCCGGCCTGGCTGGGTGTTGGATGGGCGGATAGCTGGATCGCGGGCTGGGTGTCCGGCTGGGTGCTGGGCTGGCGAGGCAGAGAGCTGTAAAGAAACAACAAGGTCAGCTCTTTGGCAGAACACATTCAGCACCTTAATGCTGCTCTGTGAAAATGCCGACGTTCTGAAGATGGTGGACATGGAGCTGAAGGGACTCCGGCGACTCCCAGCGCCATCGCTATCTAAAGCGGAGAGCTGAGTTTTCTTTTCAAAGCTAAATGTAGGCTCTTTTTATAGGTGTCGGGAAACACAACCATCAACTGTTACAGTCAGGCGGTTTGACATAATGGCTCCTACAGTGTAGGTATATTGAGCTTGGTAATTATGGATTAGTAGAGATCTCCGGTGAGCAGAGACTTCCCCTGACACGAAGCAGTCAGTAAAAAGCAAAAGCAGGATTACTCTCACATAGAGTTAGCACAAACAGACCGAACAAACGCACGTATATACAAACAGGCGTACACACAGACACATACACATGCGCAGCTATACACGCACACACCTTAGACCTACACACTCCTGTCGGCCATCACAGACAGCGTGCCGGCTCGGCAGCCATTTTGCAGGGCTGCTCTGGAATGTTCAATTAGGGTAATTGTTGCTTACACCATCATTTCTCAGCATTACAGACATCATATACGCAACAAAGTACCATTTCAGTCGCCGTCTGGCTACGCTCACCTCATACTACCCAACTTATAGAAAAAGAATCCTGATTCTGGGTCTGCGATGTCTTTTGTCAGCGCAGAGGCCCCATAGTGTAAACCAGGACGTATATGACGGGCCAGCATGTCAGTTATTGTGCAGCCATGTGTGAACTCCACATGGCATAAATGTATGTATGCTGCTCGGCTCGTTGTTACGTATGTGGCGAGAAGTGTGTGTGTGTATGTGTACGTGGGGAGGGGGGGGGGCACGCCCTACAGACTGTCAATGCTCACATATGGAGGAGGGGATGAGTGTGTGCATGTGAGCTCAGAGAAAAGAGAGAGGAAATGGGAAGGGTGAGAAATGAAATAAAATGGAAGAGTAGGGAGACACAGAGGGAGAGGGAAAGACGGGCACTGAAAGAGAAATGTACAGCTTGTTCTCGTCGCCACCATTTTTACACACAGACTATGCAGTTTGGTCACTGTTAATTTGGTTTTCGGAGGAGCCGTGGGCTAAAGATGTAGATTACGCCGCTCTCGTGATGTATGCAATACTCAGAGAATAGAGGATAATGCAAGCCCACACCTGTCACACACCACACTGTGTCATAATCTGTAACATTTCTGCTGAAGAACAAGGGATGCTATGGTCCTCAAATACTAAATTCTGCTTTTTCAGGCTACTGCACACTGAATAGCCCAGTGTCACTGTAGGTGAACGCATGACCTGTGCATGTGCATGTCCAGAGTTCGAGCCCAGCCCTCTCCACCCATGTAGACCCTCTTGAACCTAACTTTCCTGTCTCGCCCACACAATACTAACCAATAAATGCCACAAAAAAGATCTGAAAAAGATGGAATCGTCAGTTCTTACATAAGAGATATTTTTGTCCAAAGAAAATGGGTCTTTGTGAAGGCAGAATATTGTCTGCTTTGAATACGGAATAACACCATTTTAGAGCTCACCTATCTGATACAGCATTTGTTAAACCGAAAAAGCTCCGACTAGTCCTAAAACGCCAATCTACTGTGCTACAAACTACACTAGACTGCACCCCCGACACACACACAAAGATCTGCAATCACATGGGCAGGATTTAACAAAGGCCACATAAGGATAAGAGCACATCTATTACAGTAGTTGACACAAAGAGGGATTGATAATCTAGTGTCATATGGACGGGGTTGAACTAGTCGGCAGCCTCGGAAGACAGAGGTTGAACAAGTCTCTGCTGGTGCTGCATGACGGTGGAGAGTCGGGGTGGGATGACGAGCGGCTGTCAAACAGGACAGGTTGAATAAGGGCGTCAGGCACTGAGGGGGAGAGAGGACAGAGAAGGCGGCAGTGCAATGCGCACATGTGATCTTCTGGAGACGAAGGCCACCTTACAGGATGAGCTCAGACATGACGATCAGACACACACACGCTTACGGAGGTGGCCTGCATATATGTGATCATTCAACATACGAACCCTCCCCCTTACTCCCCCACCCACCCACCTTCCCACATACACACACGCTCAGAGTATGAGGCTACCCTTTGTCTGGGTTTATCGGTCAGTAATGGCCGGCAGTTCGGCACATTACGCTCCTGCTCCCATTCTTTTCCTCTCGCATGCGCACACACACACACACACTCACATGCACACCGGCAGTCATGTACAGGGCAGATGACCCCCTCCTCAGACACGTGTTTTAACCTCATTCTCTATGGTATGTCTATCACACATTACAGGAGTGTCATGACCGCCAACCAACCCCCCTCCACCACCACCACAACCCCCAACCCCCACCCACCGGGTGATCATCTGCTGTGACCGTGTCCTCCTATCACCGTGAGTCAGGAGTGTTCGACAGCGATGGATGGGTGGGAAGGCGGGGGTGGGGGCTGTGTGTGTGGGGGGGCACCCTATTTGACTTCTTTTCTTTTTCCGATCAGACGTGATTGCTGACAGAGAGAACTTTCCCACCCATCAGCGGTGGTGTGAGCGGTGCTACAGCGCCAGACAGAGGGGACCCTTTGTCTCCCACCACCACACTGGGAGGGATGGCGTATATACACACACATATATACTGTACATTCTGGCATGGCTACAAACACACACACACACACACACACACACACACACGCACGCTGACAGCAACTACGCACACGCTCACACACTACACTTTTACACTATTAGTACAATGTTGAAACACAGGATGCAAAAGTGACAATACCCACATCCTGGAGCACATCAGCAGCTGCACACCTGTGTATGTAAATCTGTTCACCTCCACACATCCCTATAAGGAAACAATGTGGAGTCACTTAATTGTGAGCATGTACAGCATGTGCGTCAAAGTGCGTGTGTGTGTGAGTGTGTGTGCGTGTCCTCAGACTCACCTGGCAGCACCCCTGGAGCTGGTTGTCGTGTTATGCAGTCTCAACTGGGGTTGCAGAGCTGTGACACCTGATGTCCCTCCTCCCTCTCACTCTCACTCTCTCTGCTGTAGTATAGGATCAGTAGCTACACCCTAGCACTGACAGAAGAGGGGGAGACAGAGAGGAGGGGTTCTTATCGAGCCTGGCGGATCGTACCACCTGCCACCCGCAGACGAGGGGACGCCGGGGGGCAGAGCTGGTAGGGACGGCCCTGATAACGCTCTGTCAGACTGCCTGTGATCCACCCTGCTGTCTGCGCCCAGATGGTCTCTCCCTGCTCCCGCTGCTCTGATTGGACGGTGCGCTTCCTCCTTCATCAAAATGTAAAATTCCAAGACAGAGAGAGTAGTGCAGCGTTTGTGTGTGTATGCGCGTGTGTGTGTGAGAAAAAGAGAGAGTGTGTGTCTGAGAGAAAGACAGACAATGCAAGAGAAAAAATGTGTGTACCTTCTGTGTGTATTTGAGAAATATTTGTCATGCAGACTAGTATGACTGTATGCATGAATACGTGTGTGTGTGTGTGTGTGTGTGTGCTTGTTGTGTGTTTTGCCTGAGCGTTCATGTAAATGTGTGTGTTTGCGCCTTTGTGTCAGGGAGACGATATACAGGATGCCATTGTCTGTGTGGGCGTGTGATAGAGGAAGAGGTAGTCGAGGGAGAGACACAAGACAAAGAGAGCGAGAGATAGGAAGACATGGTGAGTGTGTGTGTGCATATGTGTGTGTGTGTGTGAAAGAGAAAGAGAAAAAGAGAGCAGTGTGTACGGCCTGAGAGCTGTCATCATTAGTCTCTCTGCAGTGGCTGGTGTTGGGCTGCAAAGGGG
Organism: Holacanthus passer; assembly: GCA_025331565.1. NCBI lineage: Eukaryota > Metazoa > Chordata > Actinopteri > Pomacanthidae > Holacanthus > Holacanthus passer. The sequence goes on along the minus strand of JAFREQ010000023.1, from coordinate 5,860,134 downwards.
CTTGTCAGTCAGTTTCTGTCACAACATGTCACACTGAACGGACACACACACACATACACACTTTCCCAGAGGATATCATGTCAAGATGGGGGCCGGTTTGCTCTGACAAGCTGATCTGAAGCCCCCACCCCCAACAACCTTTCACCCCTCTCCTCTGACTCCCCTGCAGCAGTGTCACACGCAGACTCAATCCCTGATTCGCCCGTTTCACTACACACCAAGAACATTTGACAAAAGGTAGAATAAGGCGAGGTGGGAGAGGAGCACACAGAAGACACGAAAGGCAGGGAAAAGGGCGAGAGAGTGGCAAGAGTCAGCGAACGCTCACACACGGCCGAGTCTCCTGAGAACGAACCGGTGAAATACTGCTGACTCACTGTACTCTGGCAGGCCCTAAAACACACACACATTAACCTCCACATCCAGTAGATTAACTGAAGACTATTCAAAACAAAAAAAATTGATTACTGATCATATCAATGTAGGGGTGAGTCGAAAAGATCGCACAACGAACTGTGTTTCGTTCCCATCCGATCCATCCCCTGTAGTTCGCTGCAGAGGGGAGTTTTATCCTCACACATAAAACAGACCTTCCCCTTTTCCTGGCTTTTCTCTGTCTCTCTCCTGCTGCCGATTTAATTACCTTCTATATTTATCGGAGCTCAAGATGCTATTTTGGTTTCGAGACTCTTGTCACTGATATCGGGAGGCTACATTATTCAGAGTGAGAGCACCGGGGGCCGTCACACACAGAACAAGAGCGGCGTTGTTAACCCTATGGAGAAGGACAGAGGATATGTCACACTCACCAACATGGCTGATCGAGTGTATGTGTTCCGACTAATGTCCTTATTTTATATACTGTGAAGCTGCGATTTTGCACAAAGTCTGTGGATAGGGCCGGTGTGAGGTGTGGTCCGTCTTTTTGTGTCTCCATTTTCTGACTGCTCCATCTCAAATCACAGCTCAGAGCATCGGGAGAGAGAAGAAGAATATTTCACACGGACGCACACAAACACCCACATTCTGCAGACACAAACAGGTTACCGCAAACACACGAAAACGTAGAGGTGCATGTATGCTTGTGCACAGCCTGGCCGTGCACGCGCGCACGCACACACAGCAAGCGACACACACAGCTGGTATGGATCGGTGTCCTCCATATTTGGTTGTGATTTATGATTGCTCTTCAGTAGAGGCCACAGTCATCTGGGAGATGATGGCCATATTGATCTGATAAACAGTTTCATTTACTGCCGTAGGCCGCCATTCATACTCACGCTCACACACACTCGGGCGTGTGCACATTCAGGCACACACACGCAGCAAAGACACATAGATTCACAGCAGGAATAACCCAGCTTTCTGCTTCATCAATTCCCCACCTCCTCCACGTCTGCTTTTCTGTTTCTCTGCTCTTTCTCTTCTCCTCCCCCCAGGCCACCTCACCCTCTCCTCTGCTCTCAACACGCTTTAACCCGTTCCTCTTCTGCCCTCGTTCTCGCTCTTTCTACCAGCATCCTCTGCCAGTCACCTGGTTCTCTACCAATATTCTCCCCCATGCTCCGTGGCCTCTTTGTTTCTCCGTTTAGCGCCGCATGACTTCATCCTAAGGTTATATCGCAGTTTGCCAAACATTTCCCAGCAGGCATTTGACAGCAACTTGCAGGAGGTGGCTGACATGTGCAATATAATATCATGTCTTGTTCAAAAGACATATTAAAGCACAGGTTCAGATTTTTCAAGCCTCTCTTGAAGCAATACACACAAATCACAAGTTGAAAGAATTGGTGGATGCTTTTATCTTTCTTCCTGTCCATTCTGGCAGAGAGGCAATACATTGATAGCAAGACTATAATGTCAGAGGCGGGGAACAACATCAGCAGTCGTAGTTTAGTTTAACACTGATTCCAAAAAAGTTGGGGCGCTGTATAAAATATAAATATAACAGAATGTTATCATTTGCTAATCCTTTTTGACATATACTGAAAAGTTTGACCTCATCACCTTCATTTTGTAAATATCTGCTTGTTCTGAATTTGATGGCAGCAACACATTTCAATCAAGTTGGAACAGGAGCAACAAAAGACTGTGAAAGTTGTGGACTGATCCAAAAACACCTGTAAATACCTTGAAAACAAGTACTTGACGTACTAACTTTCAAATGCATTTATACACAGAAAAAGAAGCCAGGGTTTGAACTTCTGTCTCCCTTTTTTCCATTCTTCACACAACTACTTCTTCACTATGAATGTAGAAACAAGTGCAACATTTTGAAAGTCTTTGACGAAAGGTAATCTAAAACTGTGCATTGTTATCTTTACATTTCAACAACTGCAGCTCTCGCCTCTTTCTTCGCTCGTCACACTGTATTCAAAGTGTGGCCGTTCGAGACAGCCATAAACGTGATCATGTCCAACGTGATCGGCACATCGTAGAAAGTGGGGATAATTACAGCAGCCAAGAACTCTTTCAACATATGGTATCTGAGAATAGCTCTGGTAGTTGTTGGGAAATGAGAACGATTTTTATGTGCCGCATATGCAAAATGTAGCAGCAATGTCCGATTTTTAATGTTACCTGTATGTTAATTTTAAGCTTCATATCTATGCCAATTTTCTGTGTTGGTATAGGCAAATCTACTGTATCATTGTCTATGCAAATATTTCCTGTACTGCTTTTACCACAACTGCACATCTGCAGGGCAGCATGTAGCTTTTAACAGTAACTGATGTTACTACAATATAGCAAAAGACTGAATTGCCAAAGGGCCAGTGTGGCAATAGTCAAGGCCTGTGTTCCATAATGCCAACAATTGTGTCTCCTGTGTTGCAGCACAGTGCTACAACATGGTGGCCAAAAAGTTAGTGTGGCAAAACGGTGATATGTTACTCTTAAGCAGTTTATAGTCATGGCCAATAACAAAAAGTAACTTGGCTGTTATATGTGTTGCATACATACATACTGCATTCAGTATCATCCACTGCAGCAATGATGGACCACAGTCACATCAAAACAGCCTTCATAAGTCCATTATATCTTTAATTCAATTTTTTAATACTGATGTCAGGAATTAATCTGGCATTAGAAGGACTAATGTTTTTCAGAGTTTTACTCCTGTTTAATTGATGTGATGGGTCAAACTGCCTTAATTAGCCCTCCTGCTAACTCTAAAATTAGTAAGTGAGTTCGATGGCAGTCTAAACGTTCATTCAAATAACACTGTGGGATGAAACTGTATACTTTTCTGTCATTAAAACGGCCAAATGTTAAGACATATTGAATATCAATCATCAAAATCGGTCAAACCGCCTTTATGTGTCTTTCTGTGTGTGTGTGTGTGTGTGTGTGTGTGTGTGTGTGTGTGTGTGCGTGCATCATTTGTGAGTAAACAGATAATGTTAGAGGAGTGGATTGGAGAAAAACACACACCAGTGAATGCACAATATATTCACACACACACACACACACACACACACACACACACACTAGAAGGCTTTCAGTTTCTAAATCAATCCCACATCCGTAGCTAATGCAGTGCTGGGCCCTCTTCAGGAAGCATTAGGCCTATTAGTCAAAGTGTGTACGCATTCCTGTATGTGTGTGTGAGTGTGTCTGAGTGTGTGTAGAAGCCGCACACTCAGCAGTAGCCGATCTCAGTGGATCCTGTGGGGTCAGCAGGTGCAACAGGGAATGAGGGACCATCTTATTGTGTGTGTGTGTGTGTGTGTGTGTGTGTGTGTGTGTGTGTGTGTGTGTGTGTGTGTGTATGTTCTCTCCCTCGATATCCTCTGGGCTCTTTATCGCTCTAAAATTATCCTCCATTTACTGGAAGACACTGGACAGACTGAGAGGGAAAGAGAAATATGGACACTCTCGTTTGAATGTCTTCCTGGATCACTTATGGATGCAGAACTAAGAGACAAACAGACTTCTTGCTTCGTCAAAGAATCTAATTTAATAAGTGCGGATAAGTTAAGAAGTCTCAAAGATAGAAAGGCTGATGACGCCTCAGCGAACCAGAGAAGACATTTTAACTTTGTAGGACAACACAAAACATCTGGGACGCTCATGTGACATGCACTAAAGCTGGATTCATAGTGTGTGCTTTAAGAGGTGAAGGCATAGCTGTGAAGCACCACCGCAGGCTACTTTGTATGCTACAGCTACAGAGATATCACAGGGAGACAGCAAGAACTGTGATTGGTCGACATGGGCTGCATGTGTTTCTAATGCTAGTGGGATTGTTGGCAGTGAAGATGACATTAAAGGATAGGTTTACATTTTGCATTTCAGTCTTAAAACACTAACATGCCCACATGTGCGATGGTCACTGTGGTTGTACCCGCTGTCCATATTGACTTTATAGTACAAAATTCCCTGTTTGTGTCATTGTACATCCACTGCAGCTCAGCAAGGAAATTATGTGCAGGGAAGCAAAAATGAATTTGAAAAGTGAATTTTGCTCTAAAAAGTCACAGAATGAATATGGACTTTCACCCAGGAGGGTTTGTGTCTCATGTGAAACCAAAAGTCAATGTTGACTTCTTATCTTTAGACTTTGTTGACTTATTATTTTCATTCTTTTCAGTTTTCAGTCACAGTTTGGTTAGGTTTAGGCAACAAAACTATTTACTCAGGATTAGGAAAAGATCATGGTTTGGGTTAAAATGATGATGCATGCAAGTCGCTTCAAAATATAAAGAAACAACAAATCTTGTGTGAGTTTCCCATATCTAGAGTTTGCAACTAGACATAATCCTCTCCATTAGAATTGCTTTAGAAAGGGATCTCCTCACAGCTGCATGTGAGTGTTGTTGAAACATAGAGTTAAAAAAAAACATGAACTTATCCTTTAAGGAAGTAGAAGAAAGTCAACTCAGCAGTCTTTTCAGCAACACACATCTGACAAAGCCATCCCCACTGCAAACATTCAGCTCACCGTGGTCCCTGCTATCTATCACAGTGAATGAAATTAAGTAAATACAGCCATTGCACTGCAGTGTTTCATTCATATTCAGTAATGAGACATACCGAAATAGAATTTGCCAGGACACCACATGAGTTATGGGAGTACATGCGTAGCTCACTGTCACTGTACATCACAAAGTACGTGAAAGGATACATGTACAATTACTGTAGGGGAAATAATTGAAATTGATTGGCGTGATCACGCACGATACATCTGTCGAGTTGAGGCGGTGCTATCAGCAGCTGGAGTTCGTCACTGAACTATACATCAAAACCAATGTTGTAAGTGTGGAAGGCAGGCCTCCCATTAACCCCTTGTATCAACTATAAATCTAGTTAAGGTTGATTGACTACATAAGCCATATGTACCTTGTATTAAGGGGTCACTTAACCCATTTTTAGACAAAGCATAATTTCTCTCTCTCTCTCTCTCTCCCACTCTGGTGGTATCTACATATGCAAAAATGTCTTTTCTTGAGAATTCTGCCATCGCCCCAATACATGGAGGTGAATGGAATTTCGACCATTCGGAAAAATTACATTGAGAAAACTAAAAACCAGCGGGTCCTGCCTGAAACAGTGTCCCTGTTACTCTACCACAGTACCTCTCTGTAAATCCTTTTCTGAGGGACTACTTCGGTGGAAAGTAGGTCCATTGCTGCTCACAGTGAGATTATCAGATTAACTGGGAAGCTCTTTCTGGAAAAACATGTCGCAGTTGAATCTTTGAAACTAAAGAAGTTGGCAGGTATTAGCAGATACAACCCAAACTATCTGCATGGAAAACAAATAGCAGTCAATCTACATAATCTCCCTCTGATATAAAATCTACAGCAAAGTCAACAGTAAAATCTGCAATGCAACCTGTGTCACTCTGCTTAAAGGAGCCACTAACCCAAAAGTAATTCCATTAGTCTGTCTTTTAGAAGTTTCAGCATCTCATTAGAATTGGAATACTGTTCTGAGACAAATCTCCACCCAATCACAAACAGGAAATTCTCAGAGAAATCCTCTGTTTTTAAAATATATATATTTTAAGAGCTGCTATTAGCCTTCAAAAACCCATCTTGATCAAGCACTACAGTGTACATTACTGCATCCTTGTTTGACATGCTTTCATCTTACAAATGGCTGTCCATTTCCACTTTTGTCTTTTTCCCTCATATGGCCCTCTGCCCCCTCCTCCTCACACTGTATTTGTCCCTGAGGGCTTTCCCATCCCGAGGTGGATCAAATCTCTGCAAATCAATATCATCCATTCATGTGGGTGCAGCTCATGCACGATCATGTGAAAATGCTCACTCATGCATACACAGATGGAAGTTGCTGCACCTATAAAATTACACTCCATATGTAAGACCCGCGAGACCGAGAAGAGATGGACTCAAAATGAGTTTTGTCGTTATTGCCAAATAAACTGCAGCTGCTTGGAATTTATCTCAGCGTGCCCATGATGGACGCAGGAAGGAATATCAGGAACATCCATATAAATAATAGCCTTTACTAATGCCAGCAGTAAGTACTCAGATCCGTCAGACAGGGCCAGTTAATAGACCCGTAGTGATGCTGAGGATAGAAATGAGGGTAGAGGATGGAGAGAGTCAGTGGAAAAGTGAGAGGGAGGAGAGGAAGGAGGAAACTAGTGGAGAAAGCGAGACAGTGAGACTGGCCATTATAAATCATATCCGCTGTTGGCGCCGGCCACGTATCCTAGCAACCAGACAGACCCTCCGCCTCTCCTCCATCCCCTTTCTATCTTCCGCTAACAGCTTGGTCACTCTTATTACCCATACTGCACTGGGCCGTGCCCCAAAAACTCATGACAGAGTGCGGTTTGTGCTCACAGCTAACTGACTGATCTACAGTGGGTTTGTGTTAACCTTATGCCGATCAGACCCAACAGCAGCTGACCCCAGAACAGTGCACTGTGCACAGCTGATAGACACACTGCAGACTCTGGTCTTACACACAAGCACACACACAATGATAGAAAATATAACAGAGACATGTTCAATCTCTCTCCCTCTCAGTCCTTGTGGTCATTAAGCGGCTCACATATTAATCTATATAGACACAAGAAAGGTGTTTTTAAGCTTCAGCACTATGATTTAAGTACCATACATTACTAACTTTATTTTATTAGGAATAATAAGGCCCTGCACACCCTCACAGGTGTTTTCAATTCCTCCAGTGAATTACACCTCCTGTTCAGGTCGAAGTTGGCTGTACAGTAGCTGCAACGGGAACCACATGAGGTCACCAAACTTCATGTACTAATAAGAACAATGAAGGTTTAAATTAACAAGTGCAACAAATCGAGCAGGAGAGTGTGTGCACGCACACACAGTCCTAACTAGGTCTAATCAGGCAGAAGTGAAAATCCCATGGTGGGTTAAATTTGTTGTCTTCTGTCTGCTTTGTGTTTTAGAGAAAACGGTGATGTCAAGAACTTTGCTTTCTCATCATCCGGCGTCAGGCCACCGGGGTATGAAACTTTTGTCGTGTCCCAATTCTAAACTACATACTAAATGTATTCAGTTCATGCTACTAATTCTCACAGTATGTTTTTTAGTTTGTAGATAAGATAGGCGTTTTTCACATAAGCATTCATATTTGTCACAGTACACAAATCACACGTGTAAATAATAAAATGAATGACAGCTGAATTCCATTTAGCTGCTTCAGTTTCAGGGTCCTGGTATTGTGGATGCTGTCACACTGTCATGACTTACAGGGAAACTTGAATAAACTTTTTTTTTTCTGAGCTGTCTCAATACTACGCACAATTTATTTACATTTTTTTGCAGCTTCTTTCGTGCATTGCATTGTGGGACAATAGTACCACACACACGCAAACTGAACATTTTTAATATGCATACTGACTTTTTTGAGTATACTTAATTTTGTAACCTTTCCAGTGTGAACATACTCCACTCAAAACCTGCTTAAAACTAGTCTGTTGTATCGAACTGGGACAGTTTAATGGTCAAATTTCAGAAACCGCTTGAAATCTAAGAGCAGTTTTCCTTTTTTTTCGACCAAATATGCCTTTTTAATTTGAATAACGTGGGGACTGTGTGTGGTTTTTGTACAATATTCAGGGTTTCAAATGCATTCAGGTTGACAAGATAAACGTGACTTTAAGACGCATCTTTTCAGATTCTTGTGCATTATCACTGGGGAACAAAAATGCCTGCCCCCTTCCACAGTGAAGTGCTACCTTAATGCACTATACACACCTCCAAGGACAATCAGATTACACAGTCAGACCATTTAGACCGAACTGTAATGGCTCTGCCTCTTTTGTGAAATTTCCCCCTGATTGTCCCAGGACTGATGAGACTGAGCAGACTCTTTGTTAAGTCAATTAACTGCCAGACCACGGGTTACATTAAAACAAGAGGAAGAGGATACACTGTGTAACCTCTGGCTAGCATGACCAGCATTTAGTTGTGAGACTCACTGTGCTGGCTGGCTTCATGCTGCAGCTTTATGCTCCTCACTAAAAGCTTCACCCAGTTACTGGTCTCCAGACAGCTACAGTCTTATACTACTGCTGTTCCTCTATGGGCTCGACTACAGCCTCATTGTCTACTTGCTTATGAAATTTTGAGTGCTCAGCAGAGTGAACAGACATTAACACACAGAGAGTGTGTGCATCTATGAGAGCATAGGAAATGAACCACTCAGAAACCACTCAGTCGGCCCATAGTCCGAGAGCCACGAGAAGTGGGTGGTATGAGAGGAAAATGATGTTTGAGGAATGAAGGACAAAGCAACCAGAGAGTCTGTGTGTGTACTAATAGAACACAAGTACGCCACCTTGTGGACCAGGACTGGCAGGGCTCCCCTCAAGTTGACCTTGACCTGTGAGAGAGAAAATCACAAATCATTTATGAGAAAGAGAGGCTGTTTTGCAAATCATCACTGAGTTTGAAAAGTGGTTACAGACAGGGACCTGCCATCATGTTGGAGAAATGGATACCAGTGTTAAGCTTGTCAGATGGAGATTTATTTTCCTTTTTATATAATGTACATAATGTATATAAATGTATGTTCTTTGTAGAGTAGTTTAAGTCCTACACACACTGAGTTCATTAGGAATCTCCCAGTTCTCCAAGTCTCCAAAAGACACAAATAACTCTTCAAACACTAACCAGTGAACACTGACCACAGGATCATTTCTTGAAGGATGCTCCTGACCTGTTCAACGATAACACCTCTGTAAATCTATAAGATAAACCTCCTTTCAAGATTTAATGAGAGACACACTGAGAGTAAGTTAAAAAATAGTGCAATTCTCAGGATCATACTGTACACTCAAATCCTTAGCAGTGTTGCCAGATTAGTTTGACGTTTTCCAGCCCACACATTGTTCAAAATCTCTTGATACAATTTTTAAAAAATGTTATCAATAATAATACAAATGAATTCAAATGAATACAAATACATTAACTCATATCTCCTCTCAGCAGAATGAATACAAATTATGTCACATCAAAGTGACTGGATGTGTTACTAAGGAATACAATTTAAGAATACATTTTTAATATACACCAGAATTGTATGTATTTAAAAACCAGAAATGTATTTAAAAAACAGGCCAACTCATGGAAAACCAGCCTAAATCCTGTCCACCCACCCAAACCCATTTTACCCAGCACAGTGCAACCCAAAACCACCCAATCTGGCAACACTGATCCTGGGGGATAATGAATCAAATTAACTTTTCCTTTCATCTCTGCCCTCATCTTAAAGTAAATTAAGAAATGCATGCAGATAAGCAAAATGTTCATCTCTATCCCAGCAAGTGTGTTTCTCTCTCTCTAATATTTTTTTTTTTACACCAGTTAAGCAACATCTGCTTCAAGACAAACAAAAACTAGCCAAAATGTTGTTTTCACGCATAAAAATTACATTCAGCTCCTTTATTAAAAAATGGCATTTACTCAAGTAACATAAATGTTAAATTTTAAAAGTACATACAAATATATATGGTAAAATGCTCTTAATATCATAAACAGCTCATCTTCATCACAGTTATTAACAGTACATTCAGTTCAGTTAATTGGACCAGGGCATGCTAATTGACATGCTAATGCTAACCCAACAATACACACTTGTTCGTGTAATTTACACTTATCATATTTTAAAATGTCAAATTGTTATGTATTTATAATTTTTTTTTTTTTGTTTTATGTGGACAAAGTATTTATATGATATATTTTACCTGTGTTGTGTGAACCCACTGGAGGTCAGCTGTGTAACTTTGGCACATTGAGGTTTGGCGCAGGGCCTAGATAGACGCTTCTTAACCCTTCACAATCCATGTAAAACACAACTTCTTTAAGTCAGTATAAACTGGATAAGAAGAGGGTTTTCCCACAAGAGTACATCAACATCGAGTCCTGAGATGAACCTAGCCCACCTGAGGCGAGTACCGATTAGATCCGGATCAGATTCAGATCACGCTGCTGCATTCAGGCGCAGTCGGACATACAACAGCTGAGCCCCCTCCAACTCCACAAATCGCCAAAGAATTCACCGGGTACTAGCCTCTCAGCAGAATTCAGGTTTTCATTACAAAATTACATTCACAGACACATAAGGTACAAAGTGTGTTTTGTTATTAGTTGTCATTTTTACTTCAACTTTTTTACGGGATGTACGGGAAGGCAGCATAATGACTTTTGACTGCTTTCACCCATGTTCGTGAAATCAACAGTGAACAATATGAGAAGGATGGCGGAGGAGATCCAACATAACAAGGAGCACAGGTGAGATTTCTCCTTAAGGACACTTTGATTTTTAATCTTATATATAATCATAGTTTCACTTCATGGTTGTGTAAGTTTACACGTTTTCCCCCGTGAATGATGTCTGTATTATGATAACATGCCAAACTACACTGTGTTCATGAACTCGACTCTTTACAAACAGACCCGAAAACAAAACAAAACAAAAACTAAACTTTGTTACTGTCAAATATCCAAATGTTGTTGAACACCAGTTAAGATCAGTATGTTCTAGATAATTATGGGGACAAAATGTTCTCTAGACAGATTCTTATAGAAAAACATTATATTTATGAAATCATTGCCTGCATGTTTGCTCCAAATATTGAATTTGCGTTGGTGAAACTGTCTCTTGATGCAAATGATATGTTTCGAATGGATATTTTCTATATTTGATTGTTTTGGGTTTTTTACTAGTTAGAATAAATGTTGATGAAATTGTTTACTAGAGTTTTCTGTAAGTGGTCTTTTCCCAACTAAACATTAAATTGACATATTTTAAAAAGACATTTGGCATTCTTAAAATACAAAGTACAAACTATCTGGGTTTCACTCTGTTTACTGTTTGCATGCTGTCAGGTTTTTTCAAATCTGAGATTCAGAGAAGTATAGATTGCATACCAGCAGCCCTGATAGCAGCACATGTCATGCAGTCAAAGTTCAATTTATGGTTTGTCTTTGTCTGTGTTTGCATGTCCTTCATGTGTTGTCTGCCTGCTTGTGTGCATGTCTGAATCACAGCTCCTGGATATTAAGTTGGCTTCCCTCTTGGTGCCCCACATCTCCCTCTCAGCTGAAAGATGCTGAAGAAAAAATGCTCAAGAGTAAGTGTGTCTTAAAAAGCTGTTGAAGCACTTTGAAGAACTTTGAAGAAAGAAAGAGTTGGTGCCTGCAATTTCTAATAAAAAGTGTCAAAAATACCATGACTGGTTATTGAACAAACACAATCAGTGTGAAGCAGCTAGGATGATTTCCCCTACCTCACCTCCTTCCCATAACTCTCCCCTCTGCTGCAGGTGTGAAGAGGCCTTTCTCCAGGCAGCATGTCCGAATATCCAACAACAACTATCTGTGGACCTTAGCTTTTTCCACCCAGCCACAGCCACACTCTCCTCCCGAGACCCCTGCCCAAAACAGACCCCCTCTGGTTCTGCTGCACGGCTTCGGAGGCGGGGTTGCGCTTTGGGCCCAGAACTTGGACTCTCTCTCCAGCAGCGGACCGGTCTACGCTTTGGACCTGCTGGGCTTCGGCAGGAGCAGCCGTCCCCAGTTCACAACCGACCCGGAGGGGGCTGAGGAGCAGTTCCTGGAAGCCCTGGAAGAGTGGAGGGAGAAGGTGGGGTTGGAGGAAATGGTGCTGCTGGGACACAACCTCGGAGGATACCTGTCTGCTGCTTACACACTCAAATACCCACACAGGTGCTTTAGTGTGTGTGTGTGTCTGTGGGTGGGTGAGAGGGCACAAGCTTTCTGCAATAGGGAACTGTCTTTTTATGTACTTTGTTACACTCTACCATCTGTTGAATAAGCTGCAAGCCCGGAAACAACTAAATGTGGGGATTTGTAATTGAAATTTAGCATTTTGTGTGTGTGTGTGTGTGTGTGTGTGCAGGGTAAAACACCTGCTGCTGGTGGAGCCATGGGGGTTCCCAGCTCGTCCAGAAAACCCCAACTACAACTCCATTCCAGTGTGGATCAGAGCCATGGGAGCTGTCATGAGCCCCTTCAACCCTCTGGCTGGACTCAGACTGGCTGGGCCTCTAGGTCTGCACACACACACATACACACACACAGTAGAGTCTGAGTCTGAGAGCACATTGAAAATCTCAAATTTTTAATTTTTCATTTTACATGTCATAATGTCTTCAAATATTTCTCCTTGGCACAAAATATAGGAAGCAGTGTAGGGGTCAGAAGAGGCTGCCAGTGTTCTTGTCAATGGTCTGGTTTGTTTGCAGTGATCATAATAATTTAGGAGGTACATTTGCTTTTTCCTGATTTTTCTTCTCCCAGGTCCAATGCTGGTCCAGACAATCAGGTCAGACTTTAAACAGAAGTACTCTTCAGTGTTTGACGACAACACAGTATCTGACTACATCTACCATCTGAATGCCCAGACTCCAAGGTGAGCATCCGATATGTACTGATATTTTATTTCTCTGACGACACATCATAAGTGTCCCACCGTATTTCTTTGTGTTTCAGTGGAGAGACAGCCTTTAAGAACATGACCATTCCCTATGGTTGGGCTAAGAGACCCATGCTGGAGAGGATCGGCCAGGTCCAGGCTGACATCCCCATTTCCTTCATCTATGGCTCACGCTCCAGCATTGACAGTGACTCTGGATTTGCGTTCAAGAAAACCAGACCAGATGTGGAAATCAGTGTAGGTTCTTTAAATTACTTTTTTTTGCAAACTCAGTTTCATATGAAGTCTCTTCGATACTTAAAGGATGTGGAGGTTTCATTTTCAAATGGAAAAAATGTTTATTTAGGCCATAAATGTTGATGAGCATATGTGTAGTGCTGCTGGAGTGCACCGGAGTGATGAGTGCTCAAAGATCACCTAAGTGTATGTCATGCAAGAGAGCCAATAAGAACAAATAGAATGGGCTAAGTTGTCATATTGACATTTAAGGTGTGTTGATTGATTCATGACATCAACTCAACATACAAGAATATTTTTTTATAATCCAGGTTTTATATAAACTTGCCAATGTAGGAACATGACATAACTTCACACCATCACTAGGTGTGCTCCTTCTCAAACCAATTGCACTACACCTCTGTTCATGAGATAAATTCATAGTGCACATTTTAGCACACAAACCCTGATGACTTCATCTCTAAACGTCTGACTCTTTCTGTTGGACTGTGTTTGTCAGGTGATCAGAGCAGCCGGCCATTACGTTTTCGCTGACCAGCCCGATGACTTCAACCAGACGGTCCTTCAGATCCTCGCTAGGATGGAGAAGAAAAGCCAAGATGACGGAGCGAAGCAGGAAGAGCTCCCTCAATCAGACGACACACAGGAGGACACAGGGTTGAACTAACCCAAAGCCATGACACAGCCACAACAGTTAACTGTAAGCCTTGATCGTGCACTTTACTCTGAAGAGAGACCCATCACTGACTGAGGACACTTTACTCATCATCCCACAATCTAACACTCCCTAAAGCTCGGGGTCAAAGGTCAGATGATGCCGCCAGCCTCATGTAAAGAAGTTTTGTAAATAAATGTGAGATGCAATCTGTTTTGCTCAGTTGGTATTTTTTTCTGTCCTTGAGCAACTCTTGTCTGTAAAAAAGAGAAATCCTCTCTCAGGGGAAAATCTTGTTTTGGGTAGAGGTCTAGGCAAAGTACACAGGATGTTCTTTTTTCTGACCCCTCACCCACTCTGTGAGAGATATGAGGGAGGAGTAAACAGGGCAAAGGGCAGGTGTGTTTTTCAGGAAACCTCCTCACTTCTTCGGAGACGCTCTGATTGAGAGGGGCCAGCAGGTGGCAGTACAGTAACAGCGTGCGCACATTACCTCCCCTCTCCTCTGCAGAAGGGTAGCGGTGAATCCCATACAAAGCGCCCTCACATGCATATTGAGTTGAGTGACCTACTCAGGAGACCTGGACAGTGATGCTTTAAGAGCAGTACGACACTCAGCTCTCTGCTAAGTCACAACTGCAGTGACAGAATAGGGTCAGAGATGTGTGTTGGACTAAAAATAGGCCTTCTTGTTTTGACATCAGTTAAACAACTTGGTTCTTTATGAGGACACATTCATTTTGTGAATATATGAGTCTGCAAAAATAGCTGGAGCAAGGAAGTCATTGTTTTAATTTGACAGTTGTCCTTTTATGTGACATTTTGTGGAATTGTTAGTTACACTCCCTGGACTCAATTTGAGCATTTTATATGTTTTACCACACTAATTCTCCACTGGGATTGTTTGTGCAATTAGCTAGAGTAAGTTCATTGGTTACTCCAATGGAAATCAGAAGTCACCATATGGCCTTACTAAAATACTTACAAGGTTCGTCAAGAGACTTTGTTGCAGAGAACTTCGTAGTTTCGCCCTTGATTGTCAGTTTTGCCTCAACTTTAAAACAGAGTAATGTATTGATTTAGCATTGCACTGTATAACATTCTCCGAGTCATGATGGACAGTTTTTAAAAAAGGACCAAAATCGATGCAGCAGAACCTGAGACCAGGCCAGAGGCATTGTATTTTTTTATTCCATGCATTGGTCATCCTTGTCAAAACCTGGTGTCTACATTACCCACGATGCAACTTGACCACCAACAGTTCAGTCTGAGATTCAGGTTCAATAATTGGGGAGCATCTACTTACTTCTGTCTGACTCCACACCCTCATTTGTTTTATTTTCAGACTTTCAGTCTCCAGACCAAATCAACACTGACTCAAGTGACATCACTTGAGGAAATTTATACACAGCCCCCTCTGGAGCCACAAAAAGCTTTACACAACTTTTTTCACATGTGCAGTAAAACACCTGTAAGTGGACTCTGATGTGACTCTAATTGCTCGTGCACATGGACAGAGAGATGCACCTTCCTGCCGTCAGTTTCATGCAGTTCCACTGATTGACGTTGGTGGCACATAGCACGTAAACAAGCTTAGCAATGTGCCAACAAAGACAAAGAAGGAGAAGACTTAGCTTGATTTAAAGAATTCAGAAAATCTGCTTTGTAAATATGTTCAACACATTTGTTAGACCTCAAAAATGCATACAATGTGTTTTGGTGAGAAACAGGAAACGCTAACACTAAAACAGGGCTGAGTTTGTTTACAACAACACTCAACTGAGCACCTTTAATCCCATGACTTTTTATTTCCAATCAGTGTCTCCAACAGCAGGATGCAGAAGATGAGAGATGGTATTAAAGACTGCAGTTTAGATAAGCTGCAGATAGATTATTTGTGAGCATTGTGCACCCTGGCCTTTACACGTGCAACCCCTCTGTTACCTCTGCCCGTCTCTGTCACTTCTGAGACATCAACCCGGCCCACCCCAACTGTCTCCCGGCAACAGGGTAGCCACGGAGACCGAGCCTTTTGGATGGGCGACCTGCAGGAAGTGATGCCGCGGTTGGACGGGGTAATTATGGGTTGTTTGTTTTCTTGAAGACGCTTGCTGGCTGCTTGTCAAGGCAGCGAGGAACATTCAGCAGGAGCTGCATGTGCACAGCCGCTCGGGGTTTGAAACATGCACGCACAATGTGCCCAGGCCTCTGTCCATAATGCACACTTAATAAGCCTGCAGGCTTATTCATCATGTCTCTCTCTGTCACCCACTCAGTCACATGGGCAGAAAATCATTTCATTAGGAAAAAGTGAAACAAGTGAGAAAAGTGACAGGAGATTTCATACTGAGTTTGGATGTAATTGAAGGCCTGAAATAACTGCACATAAAAGGTGTGCACACACAGGAACACACACTGTTGCTCTGCTGCTGGCAGCCGATCAGTTTATCTTTAATCAGCACCACCACATACAGGTTTGTGCAGCCAAAGCATCAAGAGCTCAGCTTTAAAAGCTAACAGCGATATCTCTCACCGATTTGCAAGACCGAGCTGACATTTCACTGATTATTAGGCCCATTTTGGGTCCTGACCTTCGAATAAAAGTAAAAGTGTTGCTGCACTCAATACTTGAATACAAATTATGATATGAATGAACATGGAGTCCAGGACCGGCACCACTCTCTTTTGCCTCACACTATAGGTATCCATCACCTCAGTGCTGAAGCCTCATCCACTCATTTTTCATGTGGCAGTCCACTAGTGTAATGAGATGCATGCATCACAGACAGGCAGCTCCACTCCCCTCTTGTCTGAACTAAACAATTATAGTCTGCTTATGAGTGACTGATGATATTTACAGTCCAAAGATTTATTTTTACCACACTTGGCAGCCAGGCTGACATTTGCACAACAAAAAAGGACAATATTTCAATGAAGTCTGCGCAGCACAACTATGCTGTTAAATGAAAGCAATTATCCATCTATCTATTTATCAAGAAAGTACATTTTCTATCCTATCAATGATCTGAAAGGTGCACTCATTTCCCAGAGCTCCAAAAATTGTCAGTCTTTATGCAGTGAGAGTACTTCACAGCACCTCGCAGCTCTCACATTACACCAAAGGCGTCGGAGTCTAATGATCACAGCATTTCAACTCTGACTGAGTGCATCAGGAAAGACTAACAGAGCCAGAGCTGGAGTTTGCCAGCTGGTTGGTTATTCTCTACAGACACAGCACAGGAAGAGATGTCGATGTGATGACTTCTCTTCACCTCACAGAGGCAATGAAATGGATCCAAAGAGGCATTGAGACTTGTACATTGAGACGAAGGGATCTCATCAGTGACATCACTGCGGCTGATACTGAAGTGCGACTGATTCATAAAACCGTGTAAAGTGGGTAATTTCTCTCTCTTCACTGAAACTATTGATTCTGCAGAACTAAATCTGGTCTCTGAGCCGCAGCCTGTCACCAGGCAAATTTCCATGCTTGTCCCAACTGTTTGTTTACATCGGTTTATAAGTACAGCTGGGCCTTCCTCATCCATGTATTTACACTTATTATTCCATTGTCATTATTATTCCATGTTCAGATGGCTAATTTAAAGGTCTGTCATTCATGACCACATACTGAAGCCGTGAACATGATAAACAGAAAGAGCACTGCAGTGATCTCCTGGAAGTGATCACCTGGAATTTGACATTTTCCCACCTCCATATTCTTCTTATATGTTTACATTCGTTATGCCTCATATTGTCATTCCGCTTTTGCATAATGTAATATGGAGAGTGCTATACAAATGAAATTGACTTGATTGATCATTGTACTTCTACAAAGTTAAGGGACTCATAAGAGACAGATTTTTAAAAAGACTGTTTCAAATTGATGCAGCAAAGATTAAATTGGTCACTTTTGTCGCTTTTGCCACTTTAAAGCAGCTATAATCAATATTTTTATTTATAGATGAGGAAACAGACACTCGTAGTGATAAATCCACAAAATATTATCACCCAACCAGATAGACCACCTAGCTAGAGCATTATATCATCTTTCAGCTCATTGTTTTGGTTTTATGACCCACACCTTTACTGTTTTGGTTCACTCATTGCTGGGATCAGCAGCAGACATATTGCTTGAGTAATTTTCTCAGACTTCATCATTCTGTATCCAGAGCATCAGCAGACATGATACAACTGTTTCCACAGGCTGTAATACTCTCCATCACTAGTAAATTAACTTTGGAATGTAAAATCAATGAAGCGCTCCTTTAAAAGAAAGCAATAAATGTTTATTGTCACCCTCCAGACCATTTCACCTCATTTGGAAAAAAAAAACTAGAGGCTGTTACTTACTTAGTTGCAAGGCCAGAAAGCTCTGTGGGTTTTTATCAGAGCAAGTTTGGGTAACATCCAAAAGGCCTCATATTTTAAGATCATTACAGGCAGGTGTCCTTCAGAACCAACAGGATGTGGCTTGGGAGGAAGTCTGCCGTCCCCACTCATGTCCTTGCAACCAGCAACCTGTGTTGTCGATCCAACTTTATTTATGCTTCCCGGGACTACAATTCATTTCACTCTGGACGTGAGAACAATGTCCTAAAATTGGTTGATTTGATCCCTACATCTACTTTTATTATCTGAGGAATTCTCATCTTCTTAAAGCTGCAACTGCCTCTGTGCTGCTTTATGATTTCCTGTTTAGCAGCAGTGTTGTGGCTGCATGTTACAACTTTGATGCCCAGTTCTTTCCAGCTGTGTCCCGCCTTTTTCCTTTTGCCCCGCTGCAGTTTCCTCCTTCTATTCCTGGTCGAATCATTTGACTTTCACAGGGTTATTTTGCTGTTAAATGACCATGGCTTCTATGTAATTCCTGTAATAACTGTTCTTTTTTTTTGATACCCCCTCTCTCCTGTTTGCCTTTTCCCAGGCTGTCACAGCTAATGAAAATTTGCCTTTAAATCTCTCTCTCTCTCTCGTCTGCTCTCTCTGGCAGTCCTTGGTTTCACATTGTGTGAGATGGGCAAACACACTGTTTCAGTAACACTCTGAACAAGCCTACAGTGAAATCAAATGTGCGCACACACGCAAACAGAGCATCACACACAAACAAATCATCACCACGCACACACACATGCACGCGCTCAATGTCAGATAAAAAAAGCTCCATCAGATGACCAAACAGTGTCTGTGTACTCTGAGACCAACTGCATGAGTGTATGTCTGTGTTTCTCTCTGTGGGTGTGTGAGTGTGTGGTGTTGGTTGGGCACAGTCACAAAGAAACAAAGTTTTAAAATAACAGAGGAGTGTAGTGTCTCAGCAGGCTGTATTTAGTCTAAGAGGTGTGGGATCCGTCTGGCTTTGCTGACTCTCTCTCTCTCTCTCTCTCTGTGTGTGTGTGTGTGTGTGTGTGTGTGTGTGTGTTGGGGGGGGCTTTGTTCCTTAAAGCACTTTTATCAGCAGCTCCACTGACAGCCTGGAGGCAGGAGTTCAGCCCGAACATTCAGCTCCACTGACGGCCAGATTAAATGCTCTGCTGACAGACACACCCCTCAACCGGCATTTAAACCAGATAGAGACAAACACCGTACAAAACACACACAATCCAAACACAATTATCAGAAACCAAGTGCAAGATTCCAATATTACTTAACGTTATGTCATTGCACATCAGAAAACAGATCTGTTGGAGCCACTAAAGGGAGGAAGCAAGGAAACACTGACAAGACATGTGTGTAAGTGTCAGAGACAGAGAGGGCTTTTTAATGTGAACTATTCAATGTGTACGTTGAGGTCAGTCCCTCAACTATTATCATTTACAGCCACCATGTGTAGAATTCTTCTGTGATGCCTTAAGTTTTAATTTGTAGAAAATGTGTATATGCTTATGAAAATTGGTGAAGTCACACAATCATTTTCATCTATTTTAATCACTGCAGCTCAACAATGTCTGACAGTTTGTGTTACGTACATTCAAAACCAGTTCTCGCCACCGAGGAAGAAGTAAAACTAAAAAACTGCCATGTCTTGATGTTCACTGCAGAAGCTCATTGGAATATTCATCTAAGAGGTGCTAATCAAGATTTACCAGCTTTAATTAATATTTTGGTGCACAAACAAAGAATCAGTGGACTAAATGTAGACGGTAATATGAAAGTGGTCGTTCGTACAGCAGGATTATCATTCAGTTTTAGCCACTTTTAGCTCATTGTTTTGGTTTTAAGACCAACTTCTTATCTGTATAATTGAGTCTCAGCTGAGAAGGAAAACTGGAATTATACATATTTTTTAAGTTGTCAAACAATATTATTGTCCGTATCAGCTGGATGGCAGTTCATATTTGCTATAACAACTTTTAAAGCTGAGGATGTGGTGGTTGCCATGTCAGCTTGTTTTGGTGTTTTTCTGCCCCCAATCCAAAAAAGATATGCTTCTTTATGCTGCTACACCGCTACTACATTTTTAGACTTTATATAACACTTTAAAGACAAAATACAGTTTTTCCTCAGTACAAATGTCAGTAAAGGGTTAACGTTAACAGGCTGCTTGTGTTAATGCACAGCGACCTGCCAGAAGCAGATAATCTGTCTGCTGCTGTGAGCCTAGTGTCTGTGGATGGTGTTTCCCTGTCAGTGTGCCAGACTGATCCCCTGCACACCACACAGCATCTACTGAAAGAACCGCAGCAGCTCATGTGGACTCACAGGGTCGCCTTCATCTTGACATATCACATGTTCTCCATATTTGGTATTTTGTATATATTGTGAAACTACTAAACTAATACAGATGTACAGAGAGAGGTAGAGAGCGATCAGTTGGCAGCGATGTCTGTCTGCAGTGAGAGGATTGTGGGTAGATAACAGGAGTCCAGCACGTGCTTCAGCTCACACATGACATCCTCTCTCTCACACACTATCCTCTGTGGTCCATTCACTGTCTGAAACCCACATGACAACCTTGTCACTTGCTCATCTGTGTGTGTGTGTTATAAACAAGCTGTGCCCCAGCTTGTTTGTGCCTATCGCATCATTTGTCTGCATGTGTGTGCATGTGTGCGCATAACTCTGGGGGGGGTCATGCGGGTTTATTCGTCGACCCTCGAGCTCATCTGGTCTGATCTGATTTCCTCCCAGCTGGCTGATGTGGAACAGTAGCCCAGATGTTGCAGAGATTACAACTCCCTGCAGTGTTTGGGCGGGAGGCTTCGAGGCCATTCAGGAAAATAAACACAATGGGAGAATTTGTAGTGCGCACAGGCCCATTCACCTCTATCCAGTCTCCTCCACAGACATAATCCCTATTTACAGATTTACAGATGACAAACAAAAACTCATGTTCTGGCCAGGATGGCGTATTACTGCACACAGAACATAAGCACATGATGTCTGTCTTCGTCTCTCACACTTGGTGCTATGACACTTGGTGTAAGCAGACAATTGTGGATGAAGCCAAATTAAAAAGTTAAGTGAAAAGAAAAATTCAAAGTAATATATGGAACAAAAAAAATTACATTTCCTGTGTGCAGACAAAATAAGGTGCTGGACAGCGAACAGTCATGGCAAAGGTGATGAAAAAAAAAAAGTGTTCCAATATTGTTTCGAAGGGTTAGTGCAGCAATTTTGTATGAAGCGTCCATAAAACTGAGACTCACAAGAAATGGATTTGAAAAAAAAAACAAAGAAATGGTCCTGACCTTTACTTTGTGAAATGGGTCAAATTCCAAAAATGCTGGAATTTTCCATATCCATCCTTGTCATTTCTTTACTGTCCAAAAAGCCAAGTTTTTGTCTGTTTTTCTGCTCGGATCATGATGAATTTATAACCATAAAACAAATGTCATTTTATTTGTCTTCAACAAAGGCCAAGAAACGGACTCCAGACATCATTCACGTCATTTTATTTTAATAGATCTCTATCATATACAGTACATACAGTACAATATGCTCAAGACAGATTTTATGGCACATCCATTTTTGTTGTACATTTTGCAGTCGCTGGTATTGCTGTGAGGCTACAGTAAAGTGACCATTTGAATCTGTTACTTAGGTAGATACAGCAGGTGGACTGACCTCAGTGGGTAAGAATAAGGTTGCTACAGCAAAAACACATGCACTGTCAAGTTATATATTCCACTAGGGGTGGGTCACACATCCAGTTACACAGATCGATAGTTGAGGGGGAGGTGTTGTTATGTTCTATTGAAACCCCTTTGTTGTTTTGTCTTGGAATACGCTACAACAGTGGCTACCGTGATCCTGGAAAGCTACGGGATGTACATGGTTGAGGTTCCACCCAGCGGTCGTTCACTTTGAATGAAAGAGCTGCCATTGCAATGTATAATTATTTACCGTTTGGTTTCAGGGGAGATGTTCTTTTTTTCAGCTGTCAAACACATTTCTGGCTCTGGGTTCAACCAAAACCTTGAATATCCAGTAGGAGTGAAGAGTAATGTTGTACAAGGATCTAGTATTCAGGTTTCTACTGCAATACAACTTTACCGTCAATACTACAGGTACAGAGTACTGCTAGGAGCTTATTCACATAGTATGTACAAACTCTGCTGTGTAACAGCGCAGAGACTTTACCAGTGAGTGTGCATTTTTTCTTTCCGAGTCTGCAGAGCACGTTCGAGATAGAAAAATAAAACAGTGATTGACTACAAAATACTGTGTGCCACCATTTAAGTGCTGCTGTCCACGTTCACCCTGTCTATTTGTCCTCATCTGAATGAAAACGCAGTCAAAACTTCTTTCAGTTGGAATAAAAAAACACAGATAAAATGATTGTCTCAAAAAATAATTTAAAAAATAATATTTAAAAAAAAAAAGCATCAAGTACAACGAAAGACGATATGTAACATGACACCGCATCTCACCAGCTCCTCAGCTTTCCCTTTCATCAGCTTCTCAGAGAGTGATATAGGTGTGAGTGCGTGTGTGGTTGTGCACAAAATGTATACATACAGTATATATGTGTGCAAGAGCAGAGATGTGAGCACCTCATTTATCCTTTTCCATACTTAATGTCTCTTATTTAAAACACACCGGCGGGTTAAAATGTCCCCTTAGTGTCCTGTTTAATCTGCTGAAAGTGCTTCACATACTTGGCATGGCACCCAGTCTCCTCCATGGAGACTTTATTTGCGTCTCTAAATGTGCAAGTTTGGCATTTGGACTTTCTCCCAGTTATCCACCGTAAGTGCTAAATAATAGGAAACAGCAGAAAATGCAAAAAATGAGGTGATGTCATGAGCCGGTGGTGACGACACTGAAACGAAAGCAAGATGATAAGTGATGTAGGGGGGGGTGCAGCAGCTGATGGAGCGGCTGTTCGTAGAGCTCTAGATGACCTGGCAGCAGCTGTGTGGGGTGGGGGTGCAGAGCAGACCCTCCTTGGGGCTCCGGTGGATGTTGACGGACAGAGTCTTGTCGCTCAGAGGCATCTGCAGCACACGGTTCTTCATGTTCCTGTGGTTCTCCCTGGCCAGGTCCAGCTCTCCCAGTCTCAGCGTGCCCGTGCAGGGTCCCTCCAGCAGTGGGTCTGCCAGCGCGTCTCCCAGTGGGGGCTGCTGGTGGTACAGGTTCCCCCTGGGCGAAGGGCCTCCCAGGAGCGAGACCTTATCCAGGCTGCCGGTGGAGCCGCCCATGCACATCCTCCACATGGGTCGTTCCTGAGCATCCCCCCCGACAACGCCGCCGCTGCCGCCACCGCCACCGCCTCCCCCTCCTCCACCCGTCAGGTTGTGGAACTGAGAGCTCAGGCACAGGCTCATCAGCTTTAGGCTTTCCACCAGGCCGCTGGCAGCTTTGGCTGTTCCCTTGCCTTGGCCCGAACCTGATCCAGGACTGGCACAGTTGGAGGGACTGCCCTGTCCTGACCCCCTTTTCCCTCTATCCTCTTTCCTCCCTTCTCTCTCATCCCCTTGTCCACCTACTGATGCCGTGTCTGGTTTATGGTGACTTTCTGTCTCATCGTCACTTGACTCTGAGCTGGGGGTGAAAGCAGCAACTGGTGCTATTACACCAACAGTTTTAGGTGATGACATGAGTGTCGACGGCGATGGTATTCTAGAGTTCAGGTTGAGGCTGAGGCTGGGTTTGGGCGGGCCCAGTCCATGCAGCTCCCTCCTCTCCTCCTCCTCCTCGTCCTCTTTATCCTCCTCGTGGATCTGGTTCAGAACTGGAGCACTCATACGGGATGTCAGCCGATTACCAGAAGACATTGATGATGACGAGGAAGAGGTTTTGCAACGAAGCACAACCTGAGCAGGCCCTGCAGAGGGGGATAAACATTTGTCTTCGTCCCCCTCTTCTTCCTCATCCTCCTCCACACTGAAAAGACTGGGACTGCGAGGTTTGCAAGGGCCCACTGAGGTCAGCGAGCCCAGCCTGAGGGGGTTGGAGTGGGGCTTTACCAGAGGCCTGAGCCCCCTCTCCTGGCTCTGTCGTGCAGGCTGCTGTTGGCTGGATGCTGGGGTCTGGCTCTCCTGCCGCTGGCTGAGGTCCAGCAGAGCTGTTTTGGGCCTGGGGCCTTTGTGGAGGCTCTCAGCACTGCGGGCAGGGGACTGAGGCCCCCCTGGGTGGGAGATACCCGGACCCCCCAAGCCATCACTGACATCCTGGTGCACATCCACTCTGGTGGGCCACGACTGCCTGTGAGGGGTTAAACACACACAGAAGAGAATGTTTAGTGGGTTGAAACATAATTAGCAATATTGTTTTTATATGTTTAGACTTCCAAAAAAAAGTCATTTAGTTGAATGCTGTCCAAAAGAACTTAAAGAAAAAGATGAACATTTTGGGAAATATGCATATTTGTTTGCTCCCAAGTGTTGACACCACTCTAACGTCTGACATAGTTTTAATGTGTAAATAAATGAGCCCAAAATATTGGAGTGTTCTTTTAACTGACAGTAACATATTGTTTTCTCTTATTTAAATATATGCTGCATTTGAACAAGAATGTTAAATGAAGACACTGTTAATATTTAATTCTGTTTGAGCAGTTTAATCTATGAGCTATTTTTTATTACAAGCTTCAGATTAATGGAATGGCCACGTTGCACTTTTGTATTCCAATCAGTCTAAATCAAATACGTGCTGAGGATGGGAAAAAAGTTGTGTAAAAGCTGCAACTTGGTATGAATTTATATGTTGGAATATGTTGTCTGGTATAAGGGTCAGAATTCTTTGACTCAATATAATCAGTTATTTGAAATGTATTTGAATTCATATGAATTTAGTCCAGTTTTTTCTTTATAAAATTGAAACAAGCCTGTCATTCCAATTTTAGTGCAAGTTAATGTGTTTTATGAGTTTCACTTTCACAATAAGAAGAATACAAGCTGTTTTCTGCTTTGTTCCAGGATATGTTTGGTGGTACATCCCTGATAATGTTGCTGATCTGCACCCTCTCCTCTATTCTCAGTCTGTCCTTCATTCTCTGCTGGAAAAAAAGGCTCCGCCTGTCCATCTGCTGTCAAACTTGTCTTCTAGAAACTGACAGTACACAGCACTGCAGAGGCAGCACTCTGTCTGTTTCTCAAGAAATGTTTGTGTGTGTGTGTGTGTGTGTGTGTGTGTGTGTGTGTGTGTGTGTGTACCTGAACTGGGCCTTGCTGGGGCTGGGCGATCGTGTCTGGCTGTGCTGCTCCTTCTCTTGCCTCTCCCTCAGCATCCTCTCAGCCAGCAGGAAGTATGTAGCTGTGATGTGGTTGTACTGATTTGACTCCAGAGCCCTGAGAAAATGGAGAGCGAATTCAATTTTAAATTCTGAGACACGCACAAGGTATGCACACACACACATATCAACACGCAGATCAGCACCAAACCTTGACCGTGAGTCAAGAAGAAGTGACGGGGGTGGAGATTTAATTTGACATGGCAATAGCTCAGGATCGACTGCCAGCTGGTTGTTAATGGCAATTAAACTGTTGACGACACTCAATTAAGCTTCAGTTGGACCGTGGCGAATTTTTGTAGATTACACAGGAAAGAATAGCTGCATGTTAATTTATGCTTGTGTGTAAAAGATGGAGGGGCGCATACTCGGTGATGGTGTCTCGGTCTGCGATGCCGCCCAGCACCATGCGCTGGATGATGGAGCCGTGCTCCTCCTCCGACAGGCTGCGATGGGAAACCAGAGGGGTGGACAGCTTGGTGGCCGGGGAGGGGTCGACACCTTGGAGCCATTCGTGGCCCTCGATCTCGTCTAAGGTGGCTCGTTTCTTGGGGTCCCTCTGCAGCATATGGGCTATGAGACTGGAGGGAGTCACAGAGGAGATGAGAGTTATGGAGGAACTCCAGAAACATCTGGTTTAGATGCACACTAATATTCCCACAGTATCTGGGATAATTATATCTTGTTCATGAGCTGGCATTTAGAAAGGTCACAATGTCTTTTGGTTTTGGCCATCCTTCGTACCAGTAATTAGACATTGTGCTCACCAAGTTCATTCCCGAAATCTAGAAAGACAGCATCGCTGAAATAAGTCAGACAGTGCACCAAACATGAGCAATCAGACATTTAGACAGGCTTTAAACAAACCACCAGGTTCGCCAAACCGGCCTCAAATTATAGGCGAATGGTCAAATTATTACTCAAACTGCTCACTGTAAACATCCATCACAGTTTATAGACCAAATTCTGGCTGAACTTTGGCCCTCTATACTTGCCATAGTTGTAAACTGACAATTGTCCTGTGAAATGACCAACAATTACCAACATTTTGATGTGATCACTAAAGCTGTTGAAAGTGGCTAAACTGTTGGCTTGTTTACAACCTGTCTGATCATCTGAATGCTCAAGATTCTTTCCCCATCCCCCATCTCCATCGTTGAATACAACGTTATTATTAAAGACAGAAATAAAACCCAGGTTCTAACAAGGCTCAGGCTGTATCAAGGTATTATGGTACATCAGGGTATTTAGAAATCCTGATCACAAATACAGACGCTCTTTCTATGAAGCTGATACGGAGATGCTGTATTGAGGTGATGCATTGTGGGGCACAGCACACGCCACCAGATCCACATTAATTGCTAGACAATGTCAAACATGCCACAGTGACCTCTATCACCAGCAGCTCAGCATTGACATTTTATTTTTAAACACAAATATAACACACACAACTCGGTGAAATGTCAGGAAGGTATGAAAGAATAAATACAGCCCAGGCCTGATTCTAACAAACCCGAAAAGATTCCATTGTCTGTGCTGTACACCTGCTTTTATATGATTGGTTGTTATAAGTTAGCTGGTGACCACGCAGCTGATGATTGAGCCAGTGATTGTGAAGCATGAATGAAGCTGCTGGTGCTGATTGGCTGACACGAGCTCACCTTCAGTGCTCGGCCTGATCTAACCCTTTTCTCAATAAATGCTGTCAAAAGTATTTTGTGCACTTCAGTGGCTGAATCATTCACACACATTAGGAAGTGCTGTTTCCTCGAGGCTACAAAGTTGAGAAGCCGGTTCAAACTAAGAACACATGAACCAGAACGTGTGCCAATATTTGAAATACTGCGTGCAAGTCAACATACACTAACGAAGTCATGTCCTAAAACAACGCGTTTTCAAACGCACAGCCGTTCAAAATGTATCCAGAACCTATTTTGCCTGCTCTTGCTTGACGCATCGTTAAACCCTCACAACGTTAAAAATAGAGAGCCGATTTTAAAGGGTGCATTAGATACACTTAACGCAGCACTGCATCTCTGGTGGAGCAGCTGACTGCAGCAGCGAGCGGAAAGCAGGACAAGGAGGACGCAGCAGAAGAGAGACCGCTCCTCTTTTCTTCACACATCTACAAACATGAAATATGCAGCACCTGCAGAGTACTCTGTCCATCCGTGTGTGTGTGTGTGTGCGTGCTCGTGCCTGTTACTCACTCTCTGCATGCATGGGAGATGTGCGGAGGCACTGTGTATTTACAGTCCATGATCATAGTGAGCGTCTCGCTGTCGTTAGCCTCCTGGAAGGGGGGCTGACCGCAGACCAGCATGAAGAGGATCACCCCCAGACTCCAGATATCTGCAGAGACACAGGGACAACGTTCAGACCAAAACATCCTTTCATGGCACAAAATAGAAGAACTAAGAGTGATTTTTTTTTTAAGGAGGATGACCACAGGAAAAAAAAAACCCATAATGACAGACCAACAAAGTGAAGCACACATGTCCTTTCTGCTTAGTGACCTAGATATATATATAAAAAAAAAACAAGAGCCCCCCCCCGGTTCAAATGAAGCATGAATCACATTCGATCAGAGTCATTTCCATAAATATGTACTGGCTTAGGACACATCTGTCTAACCAAGGATGAGGCTCTGTACCGCTGCCTGCCGCCGGCATCATGCTCACACACACATGCGCGCGTGTGCCATGCACTCCCACACAAACACACAGTCCCGGGAAAGTGGGTTAACGTGTTCATCCCTCAAAGCTTCACACAAATGCTAATTTCATGGAACAGTTCTCTTGGTCCGATTATCCATTTTAAAAGAGCAACTTTTTGCTCTGGGCATTCTCTGCTGCCCTGGTCAGCAAGATGGTCCACTGACACACATTCTGCAGTCATTACGCTGACTGCGAGCAGGGAGGCCGTCACATGAAAGCGTGCAGCTTCCCAGTCAGTGCGCTGACCCCTTTTTCACGACTTGGGAAAAATAATTGAGATGATTTCACGCTTTGCATGTAGCGTGACATAAAGTAATGCAGTTTGTAAATAAAACAGTTCAACCATTTTTTCTTCGTTGTGAGCAAAAATCAGATTTCTTTTGGCCATTTGAGGAGAGAGACACAAGCTGTAAACACAACATAGTTATTGTAATAGTAATAGTATTGGGCCATAAAATGAAAAAAAAAAACTCAAAGATGCAAAAAGTCACGTAAAGGTGAGGGGAACTGCAGAGTTGGGTGATTAATATCTGTGGGTTTGTCAACATGAATGGCTTTAATGAAATATAGTCATTTGATCAATTGCTAATATAAAAATATTGATTAGGGCAGCTTTAAAATCTTCAACTTTTTATTGGCATTTTTGGTACTGTGTGCCCATTGCTGCAGCTTGTTTGCTCTCCACTTTCTCCAGAGATCACTGTTTAATCAAACAACATAACTGTTTTTCTCTTCCAGATTTTCTGTTGATGAAGCTTTCTGGCTCGCCATCGGTGTGTGAACGAGCATGGGAATATAATGTGGTGCTTTGTATAGAAAGCACTGTATCGCTCCTGATGAGCAGGTCGGCGCCTTGCATGGTAGCCTCTGCCATCAGTGTATGAACGTGTCTGTAAATGGGCGAACGTGGTATGAGCTGTAAAGCGCTTTGAGCGGTCGATGGACTAGAAAAGTGCTTTATAAATGCAGTCCATTTACTTTCTCCGCCGAGGCTGCTAAGGCTGCACAGGCCAAATATCAGTTCTACCTCTAAATGCAAAGACATGTAAAATACTAAACTTCCTGTGAAGCGGGTGACTTTCATTCAAAGACAGAAGAGCAGACATATCAACAACTACCCTAACAGACCCTGTACTCATGCAGCTTGCATCAGTTTGATATATTAAAGACTATAAGTGGGTTCATCCTCCACACCCCTGGTGATGTGTCTTCACATTTCTTCCCATCGCTGCAGTTTGCCAGGATGCGCTGGAGATTTCAATCTGGCAGAGCGAACGTGCCAGTTTGCTGTGGGTGGCGAGTATTTCTTGCTCCGAGGCTGCGAAGGAGCGTCTCATGCCGCTGACGGAGGGAGCGAGCGCTGCTGCAGTCCCCGCCACCACCATCTTACCCCCAGCCAACGTATCCTAGCAACCGTGACCCTGCTCCCTCATTACTTGCGTCAGCGGGCCGCCAAACTTCCTTCCTCGATAACTTTATTTATAAACCAGATGGCTGACACGTCTCTGGATAACGCTGTTCGCGTCACTGCACATTACCATCACTTGAACTAACGACGCCGGCTACTTACTGGCGACAGCTGGGAGTGTAAACATCCCATTCTGACCGCCCTGCATTGCTTTTTCACACCAATTGCTTCCCTGAGATAACCAACAACCACTCCCTTGTGCCTTGACACTGTTAACCCCCGAGGCTGAGGCCAGGTTCTGCATCCTGTCCTGCTGATCATTATGCAACATCTTCTTATTCTAAAAAAAAAAACCCTTACTTGTGCATGTTCATTATGCACAGATACGCTCTGAATTATGCATGTGCCCAGGATATGTTCTTTGTAATTGCTATTAGGTAAGTTCAATTTTCTTTTTGAAGAGCGGCTTGTGCTTCTCGAAGGGGAAGCAGAAATCTATATTTAAATTTCCATTTACTGGAGACAAAAAGGAGAGAGCCCACGCGCTGCATAACATCAAGAGGCAAAAGCAAGGCTGGCATCTTTTAATAGCACTTATTAGTCCATCATCTGCTCCCAAAAGTACACAAACAGGCCTGTGCCGTGTTAAACCTGCCACTTCCTTCAGCTTTTCTGCATAAGAATAACATTTTGCATACTTTTGTTTGGTTCTATCCTCAAAATTCCTTCACTCACTCACTAGTCTTTAATCATTTATTTTGATCCCTCAGAGGCTGGAGTTTGGACAGTTAGAAACACAAACTGGGAAATGGGAGAATGTGATTTGTATTTTCCACTATTCTTTTGACATTTTATAGACCAAACAGTTAATCAGAAAAAATCAATACTGAAAATCATTTTTATTTGCAGCCCTAGTTCTGATGCCTGAGCATGTGAGAGAAAGAAGTTTTTCTGCTCATAAAAGCACTTGACACCTTGAATGAATAAATAAATACAGCTTTTGCTCTGCTTTTTTAGCAGTTTGGAGCTTCAACTCCTCCTAATTGGCTCCTTCTGTACGCTTCGTAGGCCCGACTGCTGGTGCAACATTCCCCTCTCTATTTTGGATCACTTTTCATCTCAAATTATTTTCAGCACTTCCTCAAAAGAGCAAAGAACTCCAGGCAGGGCCAACTTGAGAGAGCAGAGCGAGGACAGCCTCTTTATCTCTGCAACGAACTGGGCTCGCCGCCACCTGGCGCGTCACCAGCAGGACTCAGCACCCTGCCGACTGTCAGCAGGTACCTTGGCAGCGATGCGATCCCAGGCCAGGTTACCTCAAAGCCCTGAACGTCAGGACTGCTGGCCTCCATTCAGCCCGTTCCACATCACGCTGCACCGCTGACAGAATCACACGATATTACATCCCGGCTGGCTGGATAATCCTCGCAATCAAAACATCATCATCTCAGCTGAATGAACAATAGCGCGCAGGCTGTATGAACACTGCAGAGGGCAGAACACACACGCACACACACGCTCTGAAAAATGTCCACAGACATCTGATTCGTCATCTGGGTCAAGTGCTCAGACAGGCTTTTACAGGACAGCTGACCTCACATATCCTGCCACTCACACGATCATCCAAAACCACACATGCAGTCGAATAACAGAGACTATTATTACTCCTCTTTCAATATTTGGGAGCATCTGCTTGGCAAAAAAGAGACTGAGGTGGAGTGAAGGCAGACGGAAGAAAATAGCCACGGCAAATCCGCTCAGTCAGAAAAACAGAAAAAAGCTTCTCTCTTGCTCTGACGCAGTGGCCTCTGGGTAGACAGAGAGATGCTTTTCTCACTCATCTCTGTTTTCCCTGCACCTCTTTTCCCCCCTTTCTACCCCTGAATCTGCACGCTTCTGTTTCATTTCTTTTCCATTACATTTTAATTTAATACCTAAGCTGTAGCTCAGCAAGGATTGGCACTGCTATCGATGGGAGAGGCGATGGCGAGGCTGCTCGAGGTGCGCGTACGCCGCAACCGCAGAAGAAGAGAGCGCCGAGAAGTCTGAGGAAAGCAATTTCGGCCCGATCTGATATCAGATTTTATTATACGCAGGGAGGCTGTGACTGTCAATGAACGTAAACCACAAACAAAAATAAACTGCAGGTGTAGGACTGCAATTCTATGGATTGAGTTATGGTCTAATTTCCAGTATGCCAGGTGTGGTAACACTTCCTGAACTTTGAGCAGCTCCTCTCCCTCTATCAGCTGGCTGATAAAGCTGCAAGTGTGCCAGGTCATCTGCTAGGTTCATCCAAAGTACTGTAGGTCATATAGTGAGGTCAAAGTGTGTGTAGAACTATCAGTAGGTCATATCAGCATATAGAGATTGTGTGAATGTGAAAGCACCAGTCAACCAGGCTGATATACGGTAGAGGAGTGTTCCATGTTCTAAAGGAAAAGCTGTGATAACTACCTGACTTTGATACTTCAGCACAGATCTCTCCCCACTCTCTGTCGCTTCTTTAGACTTACCCACAGCAGGAGCATCGTACTCGTCCCCCAGCAGTATCTCGGGAGCAGAGTAGGCCAGCGAGCCACAGGAGGTGTTGAGTTTCTTCCCGGGCTGAAACCGGTTGCTGAAGCCGAAGTCGGTGAGCTTGACGACGCCCTGCTTCTCGAAGAACACCACGTTCTCCGGCTTCAGGTCCCTGTGCACCACGTGCAGCCGGTGACAGTAGGAGATGGCGTGGACGATTTGGGCAAAGTAACACTTGGCCACCTTGGAGAGGAGAGACCGAAATGGGAGCAAGCAATAGTAATGTATCCCAGTATAATAATTATGTCAGTATGTGAGGTCGTCTACTTCACTGTGTACTACAAAGTGTAAATAAAAAGTCAATAAAAAGCCACTACTTCTATTGCACAGTTGGAGGACGTCTCATAGCTTTTCCCTGCTTAACTTGTTACAACTTTCAATGTCACTCAGTTGCCTCCCGGTGTCTGGAATTTATTAACTTTAAAGAATCTGTATGCGCACTGCATTGGTGAGCTTCTAACTACCTTTGAACTGTCCTTCACTGCATTTCCACGAAACCGTCCCAACTAAAAAAAAAAGAACTACATCCTAACTCTGTTCCCTAGAGACTTTAACTTCAGTGATTCTCATCCATTTGCAGGAGAATTAATATTAATATGATACGTTATTGAACCTAAGTCTCTCTTGGTAGAGACTTGCCAAGTCAAGGACACTCCTGCGAGTAGGATGAACCTTCATCTGCCAGCTGGAGGACTGAGAGTGTGCAACCTAACGGCCGCTCTGCTGCCCACAACCCCGCTCACCTCTTCAGTGAGGCCTCCGTCGTGCTTCATGATGCAGTCGTACATGTCTCCTCCGTCTCCCAGCTCCAGGATGAGGTAGAGCTTGGTGGCCGTGTCGATGACCTCGTACAGGCGCACCACGTTGGGGTGCTGCACCATCTTCATGCATCGCACCTCCTGGAAAAGGTGCCCCCTCGCCACCGGGTCCAGCTTAGTCTTATCTATCACCTTCACTGCAACCTGGAAGACATAATGAGAGAAGAAGTGATGATAGACATCTGTCCCAATCTATAACAATCAGCAGTGACTTTTGCGGACTGTAGAGGTTGTTGATTCTTGTGGACTGAAGCAGCTAATTGCTGATGTGCAGTGCTGATACTAAAGATATTGTGATGATTATCAAAAACGTTACAAGTATTTAGTCTTATCAGGTTGGGAACACGTCTAGAAACAATGTTAAGATCATCATGTGACGTCTAAAACATTCACAAAAAATCCAAGATTAACAGAATATGTTGGCAAGTCAGTCCACCAATCATTACTCAGATCTCTACAAGTGTGTCTTACTAGTCACAAGTTTTTGGGACATCTGCCTCTAAGAAAGAGGCTGAAATCTATTTGAAGCTATTTCAATATGAGGAAATTCAGTCATTGGTATTAAAGCATTGCACTTGCACACACAGGCACAGACAACGTACCTTTTCCCCAGTGAAAACATGTCGGGCCAGTTTGACCACAGCAAAGTGCCCACGGCCCAGCGTCTTGTCCAGGTCGTACAGCCCCGCGATCTTCCCATCATGATGACGTTTGAGCCCCGCCATGGCTGCAGGTGGACGGGGAGGGAGGAGCTGCCTTCTGTTGCCTGCTGGTCCGCGGTCAGTGCTCCATCTCCTCCCGAGAGGGTTGAAGTTAGGGGAGGTTTGTGGCGGTGCTTGGGCTGATTCTAGACCAGCTGTCGGCCTCCCGAGGTAGCTTGAGGCATTTGAAGGTAAGAGTCACAGAGCTTTGTACTGCTGCGCTGCTGGTGCTCTGCTTAATTCAATCCCATCTTCTTGCGATCTGAGTGTGGAAATGGTACAAGAGAGAGGGAATCAAAATTCACCCTGGTTTGAATGTTAGCATGTTAACATTTGATAATTAGCACTAAACAAAGGTGCAGCTGAGGCTGATGGGAAGGTTGCTAGTTTTGCAGGTATTTGGTCATATACCAAAATACTGGATAGACTAAAATTTTGACCAGATCATAGCACTAGATGAAAAATCTGAGGATGACCTTGTCAAGCTTGTTAAAATGAATCCAGAAGCGATCATGAATGAGTCCTGCCAAGGGTTTTTAGGTCAGTAACACAGCTTTGCTAAAGGGAAAATACACAAAAGTAAGGTCCCAATTTGGGTTTCAACTAACCATTATTTTTATTATCAATTAATCTGTTATTTTTTCCATTAATAAATTAGTTGTTTAGTCTATACAATGTCAAAAAGTGTAAAAAACAAGATCTTAAAACACAAGGTGATGTCTTGAAATGTCTTGTTTTGCCCAAAACTCAAAGATATTCAATGACCAGATATCAAACTGAGAAAAGGAGATAATCCTCACATGTGAGAACCTAGAACCAGCAAATGTTCAGCATTTTCTTGATTAAATTGTTAATCTATTAACAAAACTATTGCCAGTTAATTTTCTGTTGATCTCTAGTTAATATATTGCATCATTGTCTGATGATTCTCTGCTATATTTCAAATCGTTTCACAATCAGTGTTTCATTGTTTTTTGCCCCTAAGCTGTGTCAAAACTCTACTCTTCTAAAGCGAGTCATCTCTAATGCTGCCATGCTCACGTGTCTGACCCTCCGCTCTGTCTATCAGCAGCGACTGTCGTCATACAGTATGTTGCTTCACAGGCCTGATTATGAAACACAGCCTCCAGGGGAGGCATGGCATTCCTCTTCCATCTACCTGCATGCCAAGAGCTCAGAGACATGGCAGAAAACACACAACGTGCAGGCAGAGAACATTCCTGGGAAATGATCCTCCCCTAGGTGTGCCCCACTCACCTGGATTCACGGAAACAAAAGGAAACCATAATAACTGTTGCAAGGGAACACACCTATCAACGTAACCACTTACAGTAAAAAGAATAAATAAAAAACATCTCTAATGCACCAGTCTGTGGTTGCTCAAACGAAACTATGAAAGCCCCAAAAAGCTCTTTGGGGTTTTGATGTGATCCTCAGTTGGAGGATTGTACCTGTGAGAAACGAGTGAGTCATTTTTCTTATAATAGGAAGGTGACATCTCAATGTGCCTCGGCTCCGTCTCGCACACATCTCACACATGCAGACACAAAAGTAGTCTCAACACTGCCGAACTCCTCGCCCGACGCCGACAACATGTAGGTGTCAATGTTTCCAAAAGCTGAAGCCATGAAAGGAGACACACACACACACACACTTGTGGCTGCTTTCATACGTGCACACACACACCCACTGATGCATGCACGCAGACGGCTGTGGCACACTCGTCAGGCTGACGGGGCAGGTTAGATGAGATCAGTGTGGGCTGTAGTGTGGCCGTGAGCTGGGTCAAACCGGGATCTGCTAGGATCTCTCATTTACCTCAAGAGCCTGTGTGCAACCGCTTGATCACTTTAAAACAGGCGATGGGCGAAATAATAAGTTGAGAAAACGTGAGGTGAAAAACAGTTTGGACTTTAATTACAAAGCCAGCCAGCCCTCGAGTCTTTCTGACCTGTCAACATACAGGTCAGTATTGGGCCAGAGGTCTGTGCCTCGAGGTAGGTTGTATAACTGTTCAAGGTGCTGGTGGTGTATTGATTTACAAGGTAGTAGTATTAATGTGTGCACACAAACACACACACATATACAAGGTCAAGGATCTGTTGTAATAGCTGCTCCACTCTGATAGCCTGTGAGATTCAAGATATGAACTATCAAGTCTCTGGTTAACTGGAAAATCAGTTTCCTGGTACATCTGTTTTAGATATCAGTGAGTCAACAGTAAGTTACTTCACCAAGCTTCAGATACAAGTTGTGACCAGTTCAACCAAAGGCAGATTTTATTATACAAGTCTGAAACTATGCCACAAATAAAGTGAAGATTAGAGGAAAGCCTGGAAAATTAACACAACAGTCTCAACAATAGTCAGCAATAATCTCATGACCTCTCAGAACTTACTCGTGACCCCTCACAGGGATCCCAATACCCAAATTTGGAACCACAATGGATTCATTTATTCATTCAATCAACCTTTATTTAACTCTTGAAGAGTTAAAAACAGTCACATTCAAGACTGGAGCTGTTTATAATCCTGGTTTTAAAAGGACCCATAGGCTCAATCACATTAGGTTTTATGTGAGTTGTGAAGTGTTCCAAGTGTGTGCAGCACAAAAACTAAAAGCAGTTTTCCCAAATTCAAAGAATCAGCCAATCACTTGAAAATGTCAAATATTGACTATGGAACCAGTTTGATAAGGAAGTGATGGCATGTTACCTTAAAGGGCTTTATGAATAAATAAAAACCAATGCCTGTCATATCTTTCTAACACATACTACTAGAAGACAAATACAGAAAATACTCACTACATATTATGGTTGTAACATAAAGTGCTATATAGAGGGTCCCTATAGAAATAACACAGGAGCAATACAATGATCCACATGAAGTGGATCTGAAACACTACTTTATCTTGTCTGTATGAGATTATTGTAGGACTTGAATACAGATACCATCAAGTCACTACACAGCACCACAGGAATACTTTAAGTCCCCAGTTGGATGTAACGTGAATATTAGTATCATCATATGTGCTGTAAATAAATCTTGTTTGGATTAATAAAGCACTGTTGTGTTCAAAGTGTGTTGATCATCCTGCTCTCTCTCAGCCACCACAAAGGTGCTTCTGCCCATATGGGACCCCCCTCAGTCCCCTGTGCTGTCAACATGCCTGCTGGCCGCATCCACAGTCACATGAACAGTGCGGAGCAGCCTGCGCCAAATGCGCACACATGACAGCAGCGAGCACACGCGTCCAAACGATGCGCATTGAAAGAAAAAGTCTCGCGTCCAGCTGAGAACTTGACACAGATCAGCCCACGGGCCCGCACCAGCAGCTCGCAGTCCCACTTACCAGCGAGGGATCCGAGGCAGCTGCGGCCGTCCGCTCCGCTCCCTACGAGGCTGCGGGGCCGTGCGGGGCTCCGGCCGGACACCGGCGGGGTCGCGGGGACGCTCGGTACCGACTGACAGCAAAGCGGCCGCCGATGAATCCAACGAGTCCCTGCGAGAGTCTGTCACACTGTCAACTCAGCCTCCCTCTTCCTCTGCCCCGTTCTACCTCCCGAGCTTCAGATGCGTCAAACATACACAGGCGGCAGGACAACACAGGAAGCGCCGCTTTCAAAATAAAAGCACAGGGCAATCGCATTTATTTGCTGAAATAGGCATATATCTATTTTACTTTTGTTTTTTAAGCAACTTAGTATTATTATATGAATAAATGTCATGATCATTGGATGTGTAACAAGGATCTTTTGCTTTGGATTTCATTTATTTAGCCTATTGTATCTTTTTGGACTTTAGAATTAATTTAACCGCCTCAATGGAAAATTAACTGCTGGTCAGTGTATTATTATTATTATTATTATTATTACTACTACTATTATTATTATTATTATTATTGGTGCTCAAATATTACAACTTTGGAAAAATGTTGAGAATATAAACAAAATTTGATGGAAGTAATCACATTTGATTGGATACATGTATGTATAGATTTTTAAGTTCAATCATTCATACGGTCACACTTTAACAGGAGAAAAGAGAGAGATATTACACTATTCCACTTTGTTTCATATATATTTGGCATACCTATAGGTATATTAACAATACACAGAGACACAGAAGTAGAATTTTGAAACTTTTTTAAATTTCATGTTTTGCGTTAAGTAATAACAGCTAGGAAAAAGAAATAAAACTAAAACAATATACATGTTTGTATAATATCAATCTATAGAGTAAATACAGGCGATGATCTAGAGGTATTAACTTTTTTTCAAGATCCTTGAAAACATTCAGATCAGCCTCAAATTTAATGTTGCCTTACA
Organism: Holacanthus passer; assembly: GCA_025331565.1. Taxonomy (NCBI): domain Eukaryota; kingdom Metazoa; phylum Chordata; class Actinopteri; family Pomacanthidae; genus Holacanthus; species Holacanthus passer. Next base: position 5,822,099 of record JAFREQ010000023.1, on the reverse strand, counting down.
GGATATAAAACGGCCACTCTTCATGTGTTGTGCTTTTATATTGAAGGTGAACTAGCCCGTGTTCCGGTGTGGTTACGGGTTAGTGACATCACTGCGCCTCCGTACCATTCATCTCTGACGTCAGAAGTACGCTCAGAGAAAAGCGTGTTTATCAGGCCCAGTGATAATAACACAAAATGGATCTTTATCTCTATCTTCTCCTCACATTTGCTCTTGTGTGGATCCTAGTTTTGCAGCATTGGACACAAACATACTGTGAATCTGAAATATAATATTGAGATGTATTATATAAACCAGGCTGCAGAAGAACAATAGGTCATTATCAGCTTTTAAACCTCAGAGTTAAATCCAAACAAGCTGTCATTCAGACCACTGAGTGAATTAGCCTCCACCACATTTCCAGGCCAGGGAGGAATCCAGCGCCTGGTGTGTGGTGGTGGGTTGGAAGATGGGAGTGTGTTGGCATCGTGTGTGTGTGTGTGTGTGTGTGTGTGTGTGTGTGTGTGTGTGTGTGTGTGTGTCTGTTCTCTGCACTGAACCAGCTGGGCAATGTTCAAGTGTGTTGTTATGTAATATTTACAGGCTCCTCTCTGAGATTTGAAGTGGAACCTGTTTGGCTGCTGACAGGATCTCCTCCCATGCTGCTTCACTCCAGCCAGGCCTGGGCTGCAGGCTGCATGTGCTCTATAAAAAGATCCTTTAATGAGCATCTGTTTCAAGTCAAGGCCTTTGGTGGCAGGCAGCACTGTGATGGTGGTCTGTGTGTGTGACACTGGCTCAATTTGGTAATTCTTCATTTGCCTCCATCGCCTCAACCCGACAGCAAACACTTCAGCCTAGTGTTTAGTCTAAACAGAACTTGGCTTTGCAGAATCAAGCCACAAGCATCTGAAGAGGTATCACCTTGGTTTTCTGCTTCTTATATTTAAGTAAGAGTAAAGACAAAGGGGTCAAGGTCCACTATTGGCTGACACTGCCATCTAGTGGAGAAAAGGGTTCTTAAGGCAACAAAAACGGTAGAATCACAAACTCACTTAAAATGCTGTCAGAGCTGCTGTGAAGAGCTTAAATCATGATCAAATTAAGTCACAGACCAAGACTAGACCGGGAAGAGCAAAGAGGGTAATAAACACAATACATGTCAGTATGGAAGTTGATTTAACTCACAGCAAGTGTTTTTAGAGTTCTGCACTGTGCATTTAATTTAGTTTTAATGATTTTCTACTTGAGGGGAGAAAACTAGTGCGAATTTTAGTGAAACTGTCCTCGGCTCAGGAACGTTTTATTCCCTCTTCAAATTAAATGCTGTCTAGAAAATTAAAATGTGTATGGGTGACTTCATATCCTCCATTTAGAGAAGATTCACTGTACTTTAAAACATTACAGCTTGAAATCATAACACTCTGCTTCCTTTGTATTATTTTGTGCTATCTTGTGAGTCAAAAGATATACTGAAGTCAGGTGGGTTAGGGTAAGATGATATAAACTCCTTTATGTGTTCCCCCAGTTTTATTACTGATCCTATGGTTTCAGCTTACTGATCGTTAGAGGATACTTTCATAACATCTGTTGGCTTCTGGATTGTTAAACCGAGCAACTGACTCATCTATGTGAAAGCTACTCAAACATGTATCATGCCCCTGACTGAAATTCAACCAAGACTAAATTCAGCACTCTGCATACAGTTGGATACATCCGCAATTCTAATACAGTCTGAAAAATAGGCTTAGATGAGGAGTATATTCTCCAGCATCCTTCACATACAGATTTTAAATATTAATGTTTACATGAAATGCAACGCACTGGAAGTTGGCAATTACCAGGCCATAAAGTTTATTCATAATAAATGACACCAGCAGTGAAAAATCTAATTGAGCCACTACATGTTTAGCCAAGTGGACAAAGAAGATAAGACACAGATGAACAATTGAAAAGGAGATTTATTTTGTGACAAGTGTTCACTTCTTTGCTGCCTCCTTCTGGAGCTTCTTCACCTCATGCTTGATGATCTTGTTCCTCTGCAGAAATGAAAACAATACGTGCATTGATTAAAAAAAACTAGTGTAGGACCACCACATTTTTACACTTAGACCAATGAGCCTTTAAAATCAAGTGTCATTAGGTGTTAAATCAAGCTGCAGCTCGGAAAATTATAATCACTTTTTATTTGTCGACCAAGGAGTGAGCATTGACAATGACACCAACTTGTCAGTATGTGCTTACTGGCACAATTAAAATCAAATTGACCCATCATTAATTTTATTAGCTCCAGCTGTTTTAGTCAATCGTCTGTGAAAAGGCTCCAACCACATTTAACCGAGCTGCATCCAACGCCAGTATAACAAAGCCTGTCTCACAGAGCAAGCTGGACAATAGTTGGGGTATATTTGAGAGCTGGCCTCACTAAGTTAACCATGTTCATCCATCTCATAGATGTGGACCCAATAAGTGAATTCATATTCAACTATATGGGTGTTCTTATTAAAATGGAGGACACTGTACTCATGGACATCACATGTGATATGAATGAATCGAGAGCAGTGTGTTTAAGCCAAAATAAAACAATTAGTCACAGTGGAAACAGATGACAACAGCTATAGCTAAGTAAGCTTAAAAAAAGACAATTATAGTGAATAAAAACGGAACGATAAAACTTGTTACATTATGTAAAGAAAAACTTGACATTTACATGTATGCTTAAAATCAAATGAGTTTTCCCCTTATTTATTTGTACTCAAAAGTCAGAATTAGGCTTATGTTATTTAGTTGGCCCAATGGTCTTACAGTAATGAAATGCGCTTTAATGAGGTGATTTGTGTCTCTGTTGCACTTACCATCCTCTTGGCCTTCATCACCTTGTAGCGGTCAAAGTCAGACATCTTGGCCCTCTGCAAAGATAACCCACAAGATATGTTTAGGCATACAATCAGAGTTGGTTATTTTCACCAGAATTCAGTTTTGGGCACCATTAGTACACAACATCAAACACAGGGAAAATGCACTTGGAGTGCAGTCAAAAACAATGAATTTATCCATCTGAAGTTCAAGATTAGTTTCAGGTAGGGAGAACTGTAAGTTTAAACAAGCCAAGTGCCTATTGATGTGTATGTGATATCACTGAGGCAAACTTGAAACTTGGCAAGACAATACAATACACTTTCAATGTTAAAGATGTGTTAACCAATCCCGGGTCCCTACAGCTGCTAAAGGGGAGGAGGGCTGCCTCCACTAAATTCATTATCGCCTCCTTGAACATCAAAAGAAACCAAGTTATGGAATATAACCTGATAAGAAAGGCAGAGGCACCATTTCACACAGCATGGACCATATGTTCAGTGAGTTTATATCATCTAGTGCATGAATTAATCATACAAAAGACAAGATGTCATCAGGATCTGTCAGTCTCAGCTCAGTAGTTGACGGTGATTGATCAGCCTCACAAAAATTTGCTTCACGGTAAATAAATCAGCATATGACACTTCAGAAATGCTGGAGTCAAACAGATCAGTTACAATCTTGAAAGAATGTAACATCGCCGCCACCTAACACTTAGGTGATACATACAAGCTTGATGCATATTTTATGTTAAGCACTGGATTAAAATTGACCAGTTTCATGTAGGAAACCCTGCATTATATCATTTACCATGTTGGTACCCATGGCCTGTTCTCTTGATGCACATGGAGCATATGTTGTATTATGCGTTGGTTTGACATGGCAATAAAATGAGATGAAATGCAGAATGTCTCCCTTTCCTAAATACCACCCAGCTGCTCAGATTACACGCTCCAGGTGAGATAGGAGCCCATGTCTTCACCTACCTATTTACAACTTCATCAGAACTACCCAGGCTTTACCAATAACATAAGAGGAGATGGTGGAATGTTAAATATACATTTAAAGTGGAGAGCAAATCAAATTCAAGTTACGTAAATCACTGCTTTCGAAGAACATTAAACTGAACAATTGTTACAAAACTACAGAGAAAACAAGAAACCCTATACAGCCAACCCAGCAGCACCATGTCTTTAATAAAACTATACTCCATGTTGTAGAAGTCAAGAAATCCAACAGCAGAACTGTGAAACTGCCACTGCTGAAGTGATGAGTCTATTATCTGCCCTTGTATAATCAAACCTTATACTATCTAATACATTGATAATGAGCAGAAGCACAAACTCAGCCTTTACCTTCTGTCTTGCCTCGATCTTCTTGGCCCAGCTGCTTTGTTCCCACTTCTGGTTGACTTCGGCCTTCTCCCAGGCTTTCCTCACAAACTTCTGGCGGGCACTGTAAACAATTGTACACAGTCAGGATTGATAATAGAGGAATCATTAATGTTTCATCACATGCAACCACTTTAAAATAATATTTCTGAAGCAACAATAAAAAGACACCAGATCCTTGTTGGCACTCTAGGCCCTGTTAAAAGTTGGCCCTATGTTAGGCGATAAGATATATTTGAAAAGATTAACATCTTATGTAGCCTTGTAAGACAAGGCGAGTAAACAATGTGAACACAACCATATATTCAAATAAGCATTAATACGTACACAACCTGTATATTCATTCGGACTAGAGCGACAAACTCCATTCAATCTTACACAGGATTTTTGGTTGTAATGATCTCACCTGTGGGGTACTTTGATGACATAGTCTGTGAGCTGCATGCACTTGAAGGGCATGGATTGCCTCTTCACGCCTGTGCAAGGACCATCAACAAGAGCCTGAAAAGCACAGGGGACAAAAAAAAAAATCAGTATCATCAAGCTGAAAGTGGGGCTAACACGGATGAATCCCACTGTCCTCCCGAGAGCTCACCCTGTTTTGGTCGATGACATCTACGATGGCCACCAGCTTGCCAGCATGGGGTCCGAAAGAGACGTAGGCAACACGGCCGATCTCAACGAAGCGTTTGAACACCTGAGAAACACGAGAGAATTGCACATCAGAGATGAGTGATACTGTATAGGAGGTTTGCTCCCTTGCACTTGGATAGGTGGCTGCACTACTGTCTTAAAATACTAAATATAGCTGCAGAGACACAAGAGACAATTTCTAGGAAAAACATAAGTCAGTGCGGATGCTGAAGAACTACCTTGTAGCATTTCACTGTACAGCAACAGCTGATACATGCGGCTCGGCTAAAGTTAGCTAACGTTAACTAGCTAATGTTCCTGCTAACGACTTGTGTGTCGTTCACAAAACGGGACTACATTGAATGAACAGTAGGTATAAAATGTATTTAAATGGAAAACGTCGTAAACACATGATATAAGTCAATGATCTGGGAGAAAATGGGGCTGCTGAACCGAGCACTTCTCGGCCCGCTCAGCCGGATGGACCACGTTGTAATGTGGCTACAGCCGACATCTGACAGACTTGGCGTTAAAACTAGAAATAAACCTACATTCACTCATCAAACGCTTCACAGAAATGCGTATGGGTGTTTTAGCAATACGCTTGACTCTTGTTGTCCCAGAACAAAGAGATATATAAAAAGAAATTCGACTTGGAAAAGCTAAAACTCTCATGGCGAACTCACCATGATGGCTGTCCGGGAGCAGAAAGGACGTTACAGCTTCCGCCTCACGCACATACGGCTTCCGCTTCACTGCTGCACATGCGCAGTGTGTCTTAGTTTTACTTTACGACATTAGCACCTTAACTAAACCACATGGGTTTTAAGTTATCTAATATTTTAAAACTATAGACAAATTAAGCTTAGTCTGACGCGAAATACATGTAAAATAAATACTGATCCACCAGATACAAACTGCTGCGCCACATTATCCTGTTGCCTTCAGAGACACTGTGAAATATCGGAATTAACGCCAGTGGGAGCAACTTCAAAGATAAGGTGGTCGTTAAAATCAAAACAAAATAAACCACAATTTACACGGAAGTTTGCCATAAATGTTGCTTTGGAAAAATTTGGAAATTAGCTAAACTAGCAGCTTCTTCTTTTAACTTCCTCGATTTTGCACAATCTATCAATCAGTTACACCGCTGGTCCCTGCAGCACTTGAACGCAGCACCGTACAGAAGAGTGGTAAGACGGACCCAAAATGAAAGCGCTGATACTCATTTCCCGGAGAACGGCTAAGGCGTCAGTCTGATCTCAAACTGTGGTAACTGCTTTTATTCAAGTTTGTTTGATGTACTGTCATGATTAAGAATTTGTGACACACTTTCGATTTTTTTGAAATTTCAGATGTAAGTAAGCTATCTGCTAAAATAATTTAGCGGCATTAAAGGCGATTATAGAAAACATACACTGTTTCTGACGCTGTAATGCAACACACTATACTTTGTTTTCCGAGTAAAAGCTCTTAAATGCGATTATAGTTTTCACATTTAGACTGATTAGAAAGTAAATTTCTGGCTGAAGAAGAATGCAAGTGAAAATATATTTTTTTTTGCAGTCTCATTGTTGTTAACTTACACCACATGTATACATGATACTGATATTAAATGAACTGAAATTTTATTTCTATGAAAATGTATTATTTATGATAATGTGATTATGTTATTCATTTCATATCAGTAGTATATCAGTACTTGAGTAAAGCTGTTTTTCCACCACTATTTGCAACAATACAAATGTTGTTTTGTAGGTGAGAGAGAGCCAGAATGGAGGAAGGTCCAGTGAAGTTTTACCCGTAAGAACCAGTTTTCTGTTCTGTTCACTGAGGTTTAAAGGAGCAATAATGCACAAGAAGATATCTGAGAAGCAAGTTGTATAAGTAACACACCTTTCTCCTCAGATATCTTGCATTAAGTGAGAAAGCTTGAAATGAGTTTCAATGCAGAGCAATGACTAGATACATGATTCTGGTGGCAGCAGGGTGATGTTGACTGAGCCAAGTCACAGTTTTGCCACCTTTGCATCGATATTTTGTCCTACTGTCATCATCACTACAACATTTTCTTCTTACAATGGTCCAGTAAAATCATTTTTCTACCTTTCAGGCCGGCATCTGATATACTTAATGTCCTGCAAAGCCACAGAAAAAGAGGTAGATGACACATATTTGCCTCACACATCATGAATCTTGCTATACCTTTTTTTCATATTCCTTCAAACTCCTCCTGTCTGGCATGTGTTGTAGATCCAGATTACCTGACATGGGTGTCGGACCTCGTGTCCACACATAAACACAAGAAGTCCCGCTTAAGGAATCCAGCTGGCGCCATGTGGACGATAGCAGACCTGGATGACACCATTTACAGAGGGAAAGACGGTGAGGTGAATGGCTGGGGAAAATTTTACCTTCCCCAGAGAGTGCACATGCAGGTTGTTGGCGTAGTGGAGAGGACCTCGTGCCCGTGTGAGCAGCTCGTGCTGATGACCTGTGAGGACAGAAAGGTGTATGCCTACGACGGAGAGGAGCTGCATGTGGTGGCTTCAAGCCTGGAGCAGCTGTGCAACAAGGGAATAGAGTATCCAGCATCTAAGAGCTATTACAACGGGGAGGCCTTCAAAGATATGGTGAGAGGTTAAGTTGCTGGGAACAAACAGGGCTTTGATGATTGATCGCCTGTGGGCACTGACAGCGATTTTTTTGATGTTTTGTGTAGACCGAGAAGGACTGGGATAAAGTGAAGAAGAGCGCTGTGGGGAAGAGTTTGGACCAAGCGCATCATAAACTGGTGACAGCAGAAAAATCCAAATTCCTGGAGGCTCTCAAATCCACCTGTGAGTATCTTTATCTTTGCTGCAGGGTAAAGATTAAGGTCATACTTTGCAAAGAAAGGTTTTGTTTTCTGCTGATTCCGATATAGGATATCAGTGCATCCAGAGCAGCATATGAACTCTAAATTTACTTGAAGAGTTTTTGCTTGGCCCAAGCTCCCATTCTGTGTCACACTCATATTTATTCTGTATTGAGTGATCTAATTTGTTTCTTCTCTCTCTCTGTCCTCTCTCCAGGAACCAGCAGCTGATGTGTTTGGTTTTTGCTCTGTTTGTGTTGATAGTTAAATGCAGAAAAATGTATATACGTATATAAAATAAATAAATAAGCCACAGTGTTGTTCTTTTAACATGATTAATCCAATAAATCCAAGTGCAAAGTTGCTGACTTCTATACCTCTTGTTTACTAATCATTATTTTCAAATATGAAATTCTGAAGTGTTGCTGTTTCAGAAAAATCCACTTGAACTTGTGCATTTTGTCAATGACAGATGAAGGAACTCCTTTTCAAAGCTTCCTGCCACAACCACATTCACAGTGACTCTCTTCTCCATTAATATTATGCAAAATATAAATTATATTAATTACACAGGTTAATTATCTTAATTGATATTTTATGCCACATAAAAATGAGATGTCCAAACTACTGAGAAGTAACTTAAGCTGGCAGCTTTTATTTTCAGTGCTGTTAAATACACAGTAAAGAAACTGAATCTTCAATTGTTGCATTTACTGTCCATTTTAAAAATGATATTATTATCTAATAATTCAAATATTGGAATATGAGTCCTTTGTGGTCTTGAAACTTTTAATGATTGAATATGAGCTCTTCTTCCACCCCTACTTTCAATAATATGAACGTTTGTTTCTGGGTGACAGAGGGAGGACAGAACTGAACTGTTAAAAAAAGCTTTCACTTTTGTTCAGCGAGGCACAAGTAAACAAAGGGCAAGATGGAGGAGTTAACATGGAACAGATACATCCAGACACTGGCTTTAACACCGGCCTCTATGCTGAGTCACAATCATTAAACATGTACAGTAAAGCACAAATCGAAGTATCTTTCTCAGTACCAATGCTTACAGTTGTTACTGCATGAGCACAGTGTTCCAGTTCTGCTTTCAGGTCAGTTCAGCGGCACCACTCCCAAGTACAGTCTGTTTCCTGCACAAGAGGAAAGCCATTATCAAGAGATCTGACTTTCGTGTCCTTGTACTGTTACATTGTTTAGGACTTCCTGTTCTGTTCAAAATCAGGGGGCAGGGCTTCATTCTTTCTTTCACTTTCATTTACTCATTACAATGGTGAGTAGCTGCTTTTAGCTGCATGGTTTCCTTTGACAATATTTTATACCATTTTGATTCAATTCTGCATTGCTAATTTCATGTCTGATGTCAGCAAAATGTGTAATTATTGTAATGTGTCGTGTATTATTTCCATTAGCATCAGGCTGCTGCACAGAGGATGACGAGGTGAGTCAGCTGATTTACCGCAGCACAAGTGGTTACTGCTGCATCCTGGTTTATGTATTCATAAACAATTGATTTCTATTCTTTTAGGGAAGAAGAATTTCTGAAAAAGAGAGACTTTTTCAGAAGGAATGCTTTCTTGATTATCAAGGAAATGGTGGATCTGAGTCCAGGACATCCTTCGGTGTTGGTGGATGAGGTATGTCTGATGGAGACAGTGAGGAACTTTTGAACTTTTCTGTTTTTTGACATAATGCATTACTGTGTTATCATAGATTTTGTACAACCCTGATTTCAAAATAGTGTGGACAATGTGTAAAAAGTTCCTAAACCCATGTATTAATCTCCTTTATACAATCGTGTTTGACAAAGTGTTGAACCTCTCTCCATCCTTGCTTGTGAACGACTGAGTCTTTCCGGGATGAACCTTTCATACCCAATCATGATACTATCACCTGTTACCAATGAACCTGTTTACCTGTGGAATGATCCAAACAGGTGTTTTTGGATCAGTCCACAACTTTCACAGTCTTTTGCTGCTCCTGTCCCAACTTGTTTAAAACATGTTGCTGCCATCAAATTCAGAATAAGCAGATATTTACAAAAATGAATGAAGTTGATGAGGTCAAACATTAAATGTATTGTTTTTGTACTGTTTTCAATTGAGTATATGTCAAAAAGGATTAGCAAATTATCACATTCTGTTTAATTTGTTTTACACAGCGTAACAACTTTTTTGAATCAGGGTTGTACACATAATGCTTCTTAGTTACATACAACACCTACATTCTATTGTCTACAATTTTTCAAAAACAGATTCTTCACAGTATCTTCTTCTTGGGAGAGATCAACATTCCACGATATGTCCCAAAAGATATTGTGAGTGATGACGACATGTTGAACGTGCTGAAGAGCCGCTACCCTCAGCCTTTTAAATACTATTCCTCTCAACTACCCAGGCGGAGTCCAATTTCATGTGTGTTAGACATGGTAAGATTATAGTTTGTCAAAAGATAATACAATTCTTCTTTGTCAAGTTATTCTTCACCCCAACGTCCTCAAACATTCCAGTTTATGATTAATGTTCATCATAGCATTTCATGAACACAAAGCATGACTCAGTAAATGACACCACATTTGTATGGATAACTGCAGCTTGATAATATTTGTGATTGCTTGCAGCTCGTACTCCTGATTGAACAAAAGAATGAGAATGAAATAAAAAAACGTCTGCAGAAGCTCATCCTTCAACTGAAGCAGGATGAAGCCACGGACCTGGTCTCCTCCGTCATCTGTGTCTCTCAGCGCAACAAGACCCCAGAGTCAGTCAGGTACTATGGAGTCTCCATGTCCACTTCTGGCTGTAATCCCGGCCGAGTCATGATCGCTGCGTCCTGTCTCAGCACCTGGGACAGTTACGTAGCCGGTGCAGTGATGACCTACTATCCGAAGAAGGAGAAGAAGTCATATTTTGATGGAACCATCAAACTTCCAGAGAATGTCAGGTGTCAGGCATTCAGCCTCAGTCAAGATAAAGAAATGCCACCTTGCAGGTCATGTGGGAATTTGTTTGGTTTGCCAACGACGGAAACACAGGAGTGGCCCTATGGCAACTGTGCTGAAGCTGAAAGTGTGAGCAACCTGCTTAAAAATGAGAAAGATGTGAGAGAAAAAGCACAACCGACATCTCCGACGTGCACAGATGCGAACAGGCAGAAGGCCATAGAGAGTGTCTTGAAAGTGCTTACAGATTCTCTGCGCATGCTGAAATTCACCTGGGATAAAAACTTCTACACCCCACAAGGAGCTTAATCTTAGACAGGGGAAATTATATATTAAATACTGATAAATACAATTCTTGTGGTCCTTTACTATGAAGTGACCAGATAGACCTCTTTTGATGCGACTCTTTATGAAAAATTCTCTGTAAGCCTCCAGGCACTGAAAAGCTCCAGCTACTTACAACTCTAACAATATAGATATGACGCATTCATAGCGAAACCTGTAAGCCAAATGTGTGTCGACAGTTTGGGTAAAAGTAAAAGTTGATGTGTTGATCATATTTTTCACGATGAAATGATGGTGGTGTATACTCGGGTTTATAATTTGTTTAAATTTTATCTCCTGAAACGTCATCCAATGAAGGGATTTTTTGCCATTAGGTATATACATCCCAGTACATACTGTTTTTATTCCTTATTATTTGAGCTTTGTCTTGTCATCTGCCTTGTCTGGTTTTATTTTCCTTTTTAAGAAAAATAGAGACATCAGATAGAGGAAATCACCAGAAAAGGATTCATCTTAAATAGAAGAAAGCTGAGAACATGAAACTTTACCATTAACAATAAACTTCAGGATAATACAGAATAACAGTTTTTAATTAGAGTGTGGGACCAAATGTGCAACCTGGTATCGCGCCAAAGGTTGTAATACACCCACCATGGTATTCCAAGACAGCACTTGAACACCTGCAAATAAAGATTTGTTTTAATGCAAGCTGTCGTCTCATCTACAATACTGTGAAGCTGTGGAATTGTACTTATCTATCATTCATCAGCAGCATATGAAACATAAAACTGGAAGCAAGTCCCTTTGGTCTTTGCAGAGACTCATCAGTCAATAAATCCAGTCTTGAACAACAACTAAGTTTCCATGCTGCAGTATAGACGACATATGATAACATATTTCAAAATGTCTGTATTTGACAAAGTAGTGAAATGAATTACACATTAATGCCCATGATGGAAAGAAACAAACACTCACTACATTTTTGTGGCAGCACTAATGACAGCCCTCAATTTCTTTATTTACAACTTGCAATTTTTATTTTGAAATATACCAACATTTACATTTTCTTCAGTCTGCTGCAGATTTTATCCCATTTATGTTCCTCAAACATGTGATCAAATCCCCCAAATCAGGATTGAGTTTGTTGTGACTGCTTTCACTGGGAAGGAGGTTTTCAACTACTGCTTTTAGCTGATGCTGCTGTTTAGTGGCATCATTCGTAGCTCCAGACTAAATCATACAGCTGAGCAATCAAGCTGAGAACAATACAGTTTTTAAATTCAGACAGCCTCGCTGGTTGACTCAGCAGCTTAGCATCAGACAGTTGTGTCTGAGTTCCCGTTTTAACATCGGAACACCTTAAACAATTGCATTCCTATGAGAAGCCGTCTCACAAAAATCCCCTGTTGGAGTTCAGAGAAGGGACAGTATGACATTGCATGAGAACAAAACAAGACAAAAACATTAACCAAAAGTGCAGAGTGTAAAGCTGCACAAAGCAGTAATAAAACAGAAGTGAGATGACTGTATTTAAATGCATTTCATTGGTGTTACTAAGGTGTGTGTTGAGTTTCATACTTGTAGTGGTGGACCACCAAGGTTTACCTACAGTTACAATGACAATAAGCTTCAGGACACGAAAACCTCAAGAACAGTCTTTCACTTGAGGCACCACTTGCGATGTAAGAGCAAGATCAAATATGACACATGACAACTTGAGCTGTTTCAGTTGTTTTTAAGGTGCCATGTCCTCTAAGGATGGAGCTTATTTATCAGACTTATGAAAAGCACAGAAAACATAAGGTTTGGAACAAATCAGTTTCTGTGCTTTGCAGAGGCTGATCAGGCAACAAATCCATTTCTTAATTTAATAACCAAATTGCCAGTGTGTGTATGTTGCAGCACAGAGAAACACACATTTTAATTTTATCTGTACTCAATAATTTAGCTGGGGGAATCACATGTTCATACAGCTGCCCAAAAGTTAGGATGGATAGTGACAAAACAGGAAGAGGCCAGACACATAATCTGTCCTAATGACCCTCACTACCTCGTTCCTCTGCAGCTGCTCTAATATTTAATTTGGATGACATTAAGATGTATAAAATGGAGAAATGCTTCCTGCATATGTAATCTGCAGCTAAAACAACTACAGGCTATATTGAAACTACAGTGTGAGTTGGAAAAATCTTCATTAGTACAATGTGACAAAACATTATATCTAATCATATCAAAAGTGTTCACATTTCTTCTTGATACTGAACATAACCTGATGATTAACACTGAAACTTAGGTTTGACAGGTGATTTCCTCTTGTATTTTCCCTCCAGTGAGTTTGTCTCAGTGGCAAAGATGCACCACCAGATGGAAGCACTATCACGTTCAGCTCAAATCTGCTACGTGCTCCAGGTCAAAATCATTTCAATGTCCGTCAAAGTGTTGAGTCTAAAGACTTTAAGCCAATAACAGCGTCAGTGTGTCACGCTCAGGATTTGACTGGGATTAGGAAATGGACTCTAAGTTATGACACTGTTAGAACCATGATTCCACTTCGTAGGTGACTTTTTCTCCCACCTTCACCTCCGACAGCTTCTTTCACACCAAACAAAGACAGGAAACATGCCATGCTCCACAGAGTTATGACCCATCTTTTCAAGCAAAGGCAGGAACCAAAGTGCAACAGGAAGAGCAAATGATTCACATTCACCTGTTATTAGTTATTAACTTAGGCCTGTTCAGTGCCAGTGGAAATATACTTTCTGGCTCGTCTTGGCTAACTGAGGTCAGGGAAGGTCATATTTGGATAATAACACTGTTGCCCACCGCTTCATCAAAGCCAGATTCTAATTCATCATTACATTGGGATACACTTCCTTTTGTCAAGAGGCTCATTTCTTAATCACAAGTCTTGAGAACCAAACAAAACGCCATTCTTCAGGAAACGTCTGGTGAGTGATGGGAAATGCGATTTATTTTCAGCTGCTACGTCACAGACGCTTTGTCTGGCTTTTCCTGTGGCTCTCTCTCCAATAACATGTTTGTTTTCAGGTCTATATTTGTGTAGCCAACTGCTACCGGTGGGGGAAATCCTGTCTGACCTCTCAGCCTGTTCGGATGAAAACAATGGCACTTGGTGACGTCCAGGAGACGGAATGTTAATTTTTCTTTAAACCTTATGTAATTCATAGCTCTAATCTTTGTTTGAACAGGCAATCCTCGGTGCCTTACAGAAATATATGGACCTCGCGTGGAAGCTGAGGCCTTGGTCGCACTCTCAAGTGCTCTTTACTATGAGAGCTCACACACACATACACATACAGTATGCACACAGATGACGAGTGCTGCATCACACTTGCGTGCACACACGGACGCACACAGATGGTTGCAGTTAGACTGTAATATTTTCACCAAAGTTGCCGTTGGTGTTTCATGTCTGGAAAATCTGAGTCATGCTGGTTTGACAAATCATCTCTGATCTAATGAAGGCTTTGTTTAATCACCCTATAATGCATTAAAGCATGTTTGTAAGTGAAACAGATGCTCAGACAATTAGCACACATCGTCATCTCTACTCTCACATCGTGCAGCTGCAGTACGAATATTTGTCCAGCACCCCCTCATTCTTTAACAAAATTAATTTTTCTT